>JARLTB010000113.1:18282500-18882500 GCA_030141615.1 Unio pictorum
CCCATAACTAATTGTTATTGCTATTTTTGTTTTGGCGTTTAAGGTATAAAATCAAACATTTATTCGGAAAGGTAGCTAATCTGATATGAACGTACCTAAATCATTGACGAGTCTTCTGACGCGTGCATTCCAAATATACATGTATAATGCCCAAAGAGACTATGCAGTTTTACTGATGCATCAGAGGATATAACACCAGTAAATATATATTCAGTTTCCTTATTTTAAAACATGTTTGTATACCTTGCCAAAAGAGATATTAGAAGAGGAATTCTGTCATTGAATCATATTAGGTTCCTTGCTATTGTCTGCCTTTTAAATAACTCACATCCTAAAACATTAAAAATATCTAAAACAAATTCTGCTTTTAAGCCAAATTATATAAAATCTCAATAATTAATTGTCACGTACATTTGTTCCTATCTCCAGAAAAACTTTAGGAGTTTGTCAATTATTTCAGTTATTACGCCTATTCGAGAACACTGTTAAACGTAGAACAATCGAAAACAAAAATTAGATTCAAAGCGCTTTTAACAATTATATAAGTGTTCATTACGTCGTTAAGCATTTGATATAGACAGCTAATGATTCGAAAGCACATATAGATAAAGAGAGTGTCATTGTTCTTGAATAATTAGCGGTCTACCTAACACCTTAACTATATATAATAAGATTGAGGTAGTTTTGGGAATACGTACTGTTTATATCAACATATCCGATTATCTGCTAGTTTGTTATCTTACCCACGCTATGAGGTCGATGATGATATCCAAACATGACAGGCCATATCAATCGTTTGTGTAATGAAAGATTGGAAAAATCAGGTCCGTATACCAATATAGTAGCTTGAACGCTTTACCTGACCTAATATTACACAACATGATGTCAGCTGAATAAACAAAAAGACAAACAACAAAAACAGGAACAAGACCTAAAACATGACCTATTTTGATTTCTATTGAGAGGCTTCGAAACTATTCACCATAACGTTTCTTTATACTAAATTATCTCAAGAAAAATTAATATATCGATTTTGTTTTGTTATTATCAGTTATTGATAGGATGTCTTGCATGAATGGTCTAGCCATATTGGTATTAGAGGTAATGAAGAAGCAGACCGGGCTGCTAAGATGGCTCTATCCGTCAGAAGTGGCAGGCGTCATGGGATGATGCAGTCAATAACAAACGTCATGCCATCAAACCAACCCTGGGAGAATGGATTCCTTCATACAGAACTATCCGTATGGAGGAGGTTGTCATTGCAAGAATCAGAATCGGTCATACATACATTACCCACTCCCACATACTAACAGGTGAAGATCCACCAGAGTGCGTTTCTTGCAATGCACCATTCACTGTTAAGCACTTTATGACCGAGTGTTCCGACCTGATACCTATGCGTGCTAAATACTATAATGTACATGACATGAAGGAACTTTTTGATACTATACAAATCACTTGTATTTTAGATTTCCTAAAGGTAGTAAATCTCTATTTTAAACTATAACTTGTATGCCAGCACCTAGAATATTTTTATCTAATGCAAATACCACCTCTTATTTCAGAGGCGTAGCTAGAGTGTTTGGCGCCCGGGGACAATATTCATCCCCCCCCACCTCAACTATGAAACCCATTATTTTCATCAATAAAATCGCCATTACCCGTTACAACCTATTTCAAAGCCCATTTTGGCGCCCCCAGTAGTATGGCGCCCAGAAACATATGTAACCCCCTGCCCCTCCCCCCTAGCTACGCCTCTGTCTTATTTACAACATCTTATCATCAACATACACCATTTACATCTCCCGTTGATTGGGAAGCTTCATATTTTTCTGTTACCAACGTCTTATCATTTTATATTTAACTATTATGTTTTTTTTTATATCGCTGGTCGATGTTAAACCTTTCTTATTTTTAAACATCTAACCTATTGTATGGCGCTAAATAGCCTAAAAGTGTTGGTGCGCCGTTAAAATTCAAACAAACAAACAAACATAAACAAACAAACAAACAAACATGCAAGTTTATTCTATGAATATATTCTTATATTTATGAAACCAAAGTTTTTTAAAATACATATTAAAATTAACTGCAAAAAACAAAACAAAACATAGCATTATGATAAGTGCAACGGTAGATCTAGGTGCAACGGTAGATCTAGGTGCAACGGTAGATCTATGTGCAACTGTATATCTTAATGCAACGGTATATCTAAGTGCAACAGTATATCTTTGAATCACAAACATGAGAGATGTGTATGAGGATCCTACGGAATTCAAAAAATGGTATATTAAAGCTAAATGTCTAACAACATGGCAATATTACATTATCGTAATGTCAAATGCCTACTAACTTAGAAATAGAATGGTACCTGTAAGCCAAATCACTATTAACATGCAAAAGAATGGGACTTCAAGCCGAATGTCTACTATCTTAGAGATAGAATGGTACTCTCTTTCATTGAGATATTCGTCTTCTAACAATTGTATGGCAATATAAAAGTACATTCTGATCAAATATATACTTACAGCTATATTTGAGTAGCGTTTTACAAACGTCAGATTTATGCTAACAACCACAAGGATATACTATGGTACATTAAAGCCAAATGTTTACAAGCAACTACACGACAAAAGTATGATAGTTTAAAGCCAAGTGTTTTCCAAGAACAATATGGCAATAGTGCGTTACATTTAAACCAGATGTTTACCAACAACTGCATGGCCATAAAACGATACCTTATAGTTGACAGTCTACTTACCACTACATGACACGTTTAGATGATCACATGCTTTTTGAATAATTCAACAGTTTATGGACTAATTACAACAAGATTTGTACGATGACTTATGCCTGAGTACACACAATAACATATACAGTACATTAATCACTTTTAGCATAATACAACACAACTTAGAAGTTAAACAAGAAATGAGACTGCGTTTGAGCTTTAGATTTTGTCTCAACCTGTAACAAGGAACGTTTATCTGTGTAACTTTGGAAACTTGCGTCTGATTGGCTGATAGTGTAAACAATGTTCAACAGTCTCAGAGGGTGTCTAGTATACAAACCAAATGTGCTTGATGTTAGAATATATATATATATATATATATATATATATATATATTCAAACGTATAATATAGCTGCTACATCTATATAGTACTATTGGTCAATTCAAGTGAAACTACGACATAAAGTCACACTATGTTTCTAAATATGGACAAATTACGGTAAATAATACTTATATCGTAGAACTGAAATATCGAACAGTGTTCTTTTAGTAGATAAAAGACAAGATAAAAATTGTTAAAATAATGTCAAAATAAATGAAACTATTATTTTTACCAAAGTTTTACTACATCATCGTTGAATAAGGATATATAATGGCATCTAATGAAAGACGTATTGTACTTCAGGACAATGATGTCCTTGTGTGATATGGATATTATTTATCATAGTACAAATTGTAATGCAGATCTACGAGCAGATACCCTTGTAATAGATTCTAACAGTTTTAAATTGTGCATATCGTATTTTAATTTTTTGAATGTTTTGAAATTATTTTATGTATTTGTATTTCTTTTCAGCAGGGTCACATTATTATTTTGCATCAGAGCTATTGTTTCATTTGCCAATAATATGTAAATAACTAAATAAGGCGTTAGGCAGTTTTAATGTTTTGAAGATCCTGATTTTCAAGTTGTAACTTTGTTGCAATATCGCTCAGTGATTCAACAAAATTTAAACTGCCTATTTTTTCCCGTCTCTCAATTCCATGAGGAAAAGTACATTTAAAGTGTTGATTTCCATTGATGCCAGAAAAGAGCTATTTCAGTAGAGTACAAACCTTCTTTGATATAAAGATAATATTAAAAGAATTGAAATAGTCTTTAAATTTATTTTTCTTGCCAATACATACGCTGATTGGTATGCTTTTAAACACAATATACACTCGCTTGTTTCAAATGACTGTAAATGGAACTTTGGTGGGATAAGGACAATTTATGGCGCGTAGTCCTCTAACCTAATCGTACCATGACTGGTTTAAGTCATCGAAGCAATAATACCCGTCTTTACAACCCAATGTAGGTTTACAAAGTATACTGCAACATACAAATGAATCTCAAAGTTGAATATTAGATACACACATGATGTCTCCAAATATCCGAAATTAAAACGTAAAGTAAACGATATTTTTATGAGCTGTATATTTACATTTTCATTTGCTTTATTACTCAACACAATTCAAACTTCACAAATATTATAGTCTTTACATTTACTTTACATAACATCTTTTGATCATCTACTTGCAGTTTGCTGAAAATACAGTCCTGTATGAAACTCACCAAAAACAACTGCGACAAGGAGAAATCCAAGGCACGACATTTTGGTCATGAGTAGATGTCCTCTCTCCTGTGTTTTTTTCCAGCCTCCAAGATGTGTGATCACTTCTGCGGCAAGAACATAAACGCTCCCATATATATATGTAGTCCGTCATTTTGAATCACGTGACGACAACTTGCCAATAGTTTGGTGGTACTAAAATGATGGGGACGGTGTTCCACTCAATAACCGTTTTATGACGATTTTGTGACAAGGCGGAGCTATTCGCACCTGTAGACGGACCTAACGTGCGCACGAAAAACAGCTTGTTGTCATAGCTGTCATTTGCAAACAGTGATGTCAGTAGATCCAGTGAAGACTTATGCAACTCTAGAACAATTTATCATTAAAACAGATTATTCACTTTCGTTCATCTGTATAGAGATACTGTAGGTGAAGAATCGAATGGATGTAAGTCCATTTTGTTCGGATGTGTCAACACCTTGCGCACAAATACAAGATTTATATCCTGTCACTCTGCTGAAAAACTAATGCACGCAAGCAAAAGAAAACGGAGCGTTGAAATCAGTGTAAGTTTCTGCACATTGGATCCCATGTCATAAATGAACATTTTCAAGACTATGATGGAAGAAAGAAAAACGTATAAAAGTTTTGAACGGCAATGACTATAAACAACAGTATGATGCGGACATTTTATCTGTTTCTGCACGTTCAAATTACTCAAATTATAATGTTGTTTTGTTCTAATCAACAATATTTATTCTGATCATTCTAAATATTTACAAAGGATTTATTATTGAGGCGGATGGGGGGATGCTGGTTGTTTTTCTTTATGGGGAACATAGAAGCACTCTCTTATAAGAGAATACAGATTGATCATATTCAAAAAAAAATACCATAACAACCAAAATCAATTATCCCCCAAGTATATCTAATCAAACTCCTCATGACGACAGGATGTTCGTATTTGCATGCTTCCGATATTCACGAGGAAATAAAAAGATCCCATGATATTGCGCTCTTTACCTCGAGTCGATTTACTGATATTAAACAAGGAACACAAAGTACACATCTGTATGTAGTGCATGGACTACGCATACATTCCAAAACGTCGAATCATGGGCACTTGTCACTCTGTACCAATGAGAGGTTACGTTGCTGTTATTGTTGTATTACGACCATTTTCCTGTCAAAGGTGAGAAGTGACTAATGCTGATATGTCAGTATGAACAGGTGTTTTGGTATGATTTGTGGAGAAACGATATTGACAAAGATTTAAAGTTCTGGTGTTCTACACGACAATCGTCAAAATAGTATTAACCGCTCCGGTGGCCTAGTGGTTAAAGCGTCCGCTCCGGAAGCGGGAGGTCGTCGGTTCGATCCCCGGCCGAGTCATACCAAAGACTTACAAAAATGGTACTAACAGCTGCCTCACTTGACGCTCAGCATTAAGAGGTTAGTGTTAGGACTGGTCGGCCTGGTGTCAGGATAATGTGACTGGGTGAGACATCATGCTACATGTCTGCGGCATGATGTCTCAGTGCTAGACATCACTATAAACTGCCTCACTGCAGACATCGTAGCGATATGACTGAAAAATTGTTAAAGCTACGTTAAAAATCCTAATCAAACAAACAATCAAAATAGTATTAATAGCACTCAGCAATACCATTCAACCAGTTACTATACGTTTAGAAACGGCCGGTCACGTTTAAATTTGTAAGAAGCATGTTTTTCTTTCTAATTATTCTTCGGACGATAATTGTAGAGAGCAACATATATTGAGTCGGAAAATGTCGGCTGACATTAAATTAGATAGTTTAGCTTTGATGGGGAGACACCAACTGATTGCTATAGAGAAGGCAAGATATATTTCACTTTTAATCATCGCAAGCATTGGAAATTAAAATAATTTGTTAGTTACTTTATCTGATATTTGTCACCGTATTGCAAACGTAAATCCAAATTTAGATTTCTTTTTTTTTATTATTACAAAAGAAACCTTTGGTGACAAAATTATGAGAATCGCCATCATCAATAACATATGTAATTCGAAGTTTTAAAAATGTATAGTTTTATATATATATATATATATATATATATATATATATATATATATATATATATATATATATATACTTCTTGAAAGGAATGTATTCTTGTCATCATCTGTGTAATCCAAATATTTTTATCTTCTAGACTACCAATAAAGGTTGCTTTGGTTTTCATGTTACAATCAGTATTATGTTGTAATCAAACATTACACAAACCAGATACAATGAGTACAAAATTAAACGAAACAAAAATAAGACAAAATACACTAAACAAACGAGAGAGAGAGAGAGAGAGAGAGAGAGACAGACAGACAGACAGAGAGAGAGAGAGACAGAGAGAGAGAAGTATAACATAATGAAGTGGTGATTATACTATCACTGAATAAATATAGCATATACAATGGAAAGAGATCGGTGCAAATGTAGGATATGAAATAACTAATGCAATACCAAATTGCTAAGGTTGGAATGTTTGAAATGATTTCAAAAATGAAATGCATTTCACGGTAGTAACCTAACCTTTTATTAAATGATATATTCACATATTTTCTATTATCGAATTTCTACAGTTAAGGGTTATGAACATGTAGAATGACATCATCTGTACACCAAGAAGTGTATCAGTTAAGGTAGTTAACACTCTTGGTTATATTGTACAATAATAATGTAGACTTCTTATCGTTTAATATCAGATAATCATGTGAATATCATTAGAACAGATCATTTTTAATTAGTATAGTTTGTTCAGCACAAATAAATAAAATGTACCAACAAAAAAGTGGTTTATATATTTTTATATCAAATTGAAGAATACACATGTTCTTCACTTTATAAAGGAAAGAAATGTTAAAAATGTTGAACATGTTTATATAATGACGTTGATTGTCATTATCGTAAAGGGAATATCCTCTTTGAAGAAAGTGGAATCGTGTTACGACTCTCACTATTCAATTAAAGAATATTACCCAATTAACCGGACTAATGCACTATTCAATTAAAGAATATTACCCAATTAACCGGACTAATGCAGTGTAAATGTTCAACATATATTATTACAGGCGTTTGTAAAAGATACATTCTTATAACTGGAATATTTACATTCATGAGTTTTGTTCCCATGTTCACTTTGAAAACAGGTTCACATAACCAAGCTTAACGTTTGCTGTTGGTAATACTTATTATCTAAATCACAGCATTAATGCAATGACTATTCCATACGAATGAAAGGACAAAAATAATGTATTTGGAAGAAAAGGACTAGAATAGGTCAGAAGTGAAATATAAATCTTGATACATTAATTTGCATGACTTCCGAGGATGAACTCAGAAGTAATTATTTCATTGAATATAATTGTAGCATAGAAATATTAAAAACTAATGTGTTGAAACAGGTAGCATTTCGTAGCAAATATGTTAAGCTTTGTATTACATTTACAATATTGGTCATATTGTCCTGTTATATGATAAACACAAGAACATGACTACAAACGGTTGATTCAAATATTGTTTATGTTAATTAAGACTGGGAAAGGAATTAGACATGATACAAATTATAATTCATCAAATACACTTTCAAGCCTTAATTAATTTTTTTAGATTGGTTAAAATCGTATCAAATGACTTAAGCAGGTATTAGTTCAACACAAAAGAACGGAAATTCTAGTATATTTATTCCCGTTATGCGCATGAATATTATCTGAAGAAGAAAAAATGGTTTTGAATAAGGTTGTTTAATTTATTTAATAAGATATTGTTATGAATAAGCTTCTGATGCTATGTACACATATATTAATACATTCCAGTTTAAAAGAAAAGAAAAGAAGCATTAAACTGAAGTACAATAGACGAATTGCACTTTTCTTACCACAATATAAATGATTAAAATCTATTTCGACTTTGCTATTGATGAGCTGCATACGTTCACGATCATCAATACGTCGTTCTATTCGAGTGCTTATCAGACACCTAACGAAATTTAAATGTTCGACTTCTTGCTAACACTGTCAGTGATCCAATGCCAGACGACTGCAATCAAGGTCGGCATAAGGGTTAATCAACCGAAGTAGAATATGTTCGTAATTTGGGAACACCAGGTACATACATAATGTTGATCAAAAAATGTGCTCATAAGAGTATAATAGTGCGTTTTCCTTTCCTTGTCCACTTTTTGTCGCTTGCTAACTATCCTAGCCTCTACCCCTATGATATTGATAGAACATATGTAACAGTTGCATCTTATCAATTTTAATTGAGCACACATGTGAGCCAGTCAAGTGGGGTGGAGTTACACACCATATGACCAAACCCATTATCTGACACTGCCCATGGATCTGGTATTACTCGTATGTGATTGGATACGGTACTAATCAATAATGCATGCAAACAGGCTTATATAATGATTGCACTTTACTTGTCTCAGCAGAAGCTGTGTATTGATGTTCCCTACAGCAATGTCTACCCAACTTGATACAGTCTTTAGCATGGATATTACTTTTATACTGGAACAAACTAGATATGTAGTTGCGTTGTGAATAGTTATGTCTTAAAGAATGTTTGCTGTGGCTTTTATAAATGTTTTAGTAAATATCAAGCTATCGATTCTAAAATTATACTGAATAAATGTATGGCGGTCTCAAACAGCGACAATGACGTGCAAAATGATTGGAATATCAAATGTGATAACTGTGAATTGGGAATAAATAAAACTAATCTATTCAACACTGAAATGTTATTTGCATTCTCCGAAACATATTCATTAAAAAGGTTAACCTAGAAATGACCTTAGCAATGGGCCAAAATAATTTGGCAGTTTTGAGACGGACATAAAAGGAATCTGCAGATTACTGTGTATGAAAACGGGGTCACACGAGAAAGACAGATTCGTCCACTGCGTCTGAAGGGAGTCATGGTTTTTGATGAAATTAGTGATGATAATGTTCAAGAGCAGGCTAGATAAGCAAATGCTTTTTTCCCTATTCATCTAAGAATAACATCCAAATTCACCAATCAACAAAGCAATATACTATAACGCAGAAGTGTGGAGGAGCACGTATCTGATAATCAAACATAAACCACCCAAAAATGCTGGTGAAATTTAAGATACAGTTGACATTATTCGATACGTATGTCAGACTGAAATGTGGATGGTTCAGTGATGGGTCATTTGAGGTTACTGGTGCCGAGTTCTGTTTCAAAACATACTTTATCTAGCACTGTATATGAACTTTCCTATAAACACCAGAAATCGGCGTCCTTAAATGTTTTACAACGGCTGATATACAGTTTGTGTTACTTATGACAAAGACCGACACTACGTTTTTCGTATAAAATAACAGTAGACAGCACCAAATGCAAAGCTGTCTGTTTTCAATAATACAACTCTGTGGCAGGTCATTAAATTATGAGTTCTGTAAATATATACAGGTGTTACTTGATGGTGTACCACACAATGTGTGCCGAATTAAAGATGATAAACATGAAACGGTCATAATAGTGCTAACTATGACATAGGTGATAGAAACTAAGATGGGTGCCAAACAAGGCATAATACACTTTCATACCATTCTCTTTGATGTATCAGGCATACCACAAATCTGTTCACTAGTGCATGGTCGTGTACGTGACGCTTCATAAGGTAATTTTTATGATTGTGACATCCTACATATGTTGCATCAGATCATTTTCGTGTACGTGATATCCTACAGATGTTAAATCAGATCATTTTTCGTGTATGTGATATCCTACATATGTTAAATCAGATCATTTTCGTGTACGTGATATCCTACATATGTTGCATTATATCATTTTCGTGTATGTGATATCCTACATGTGTTGCATATGATAATATTCGTGCACGTGATATCTTACAGATGTTAAATCATATCATTTTCATGTATGTGATATCCTACGTATGTTGCATTATATCATTTTCGTGTATGTGATATCCTAAATATGTTGCATATGATCATTTTCGTGCTCTTGATATCTTACAGATGTTAACTCAGATCATGTTTGTGTATATGATATCCTACATATGTTGCATTAGATCAATTTCGTGTACGTGATATCCTAGATATTTTCATACGTTCATTTTCGTGCATATCCTAAATATGTTGCATTAGATCATTTTTGTGTATGTGATATCCTACAGATGCTACATCAGATCATTTTTGTGTATGTGATATCCTACAGATGCTACATCAGATCATTTTAGTGTATGTGATATCCTACATATATTGCATTATATCATTTTAGTGTATGTGATATCCTACAGATGCTACATCAGATAATTTTAGTGTATGTGATATCCTACATATATTGCATTATATCATTTTCGTGCACGTGTTATCCTACAGATGCTAAATCAGATCATTTTCGTGCACTTGATATCCTACAGATGCTAAATCAGATCATTTTCGTGCACGTGATATCCTACAGATGCTAAATCAGATCATTTTCGTGCTCGTGATATCCTACAGATGCTAAATCAGATCATTTTCGTGCACGTGATATCCTACAGATGCTACATCAGATCATTTTAGTGTATGTGATATCCTACAGATGCTACATCAGATCATTTTAGTGTATGTGATATGCTACATATATTGCATTATATCATTTTCATGCACGTGATATCCTACAGATGCTAAATCAGATCATTTTCGTGCACGTGATATCCTACAGATGCTAAATCAGATCATTTTCGTGCACGTGATATCCTACAGATGCTACATCAGATAATTGTCGTGTATGTGATATTCTACATATGTTGCATTAGATCATTTTCGTGTACGTGATATCCTTGATAAAATTCTTAGGTTCATTTTCGTGTACGTGTTATCCGATATATGTTAAATCATATAATTTTCGTGTATGTTAAATCCTACATATGTTGCCCTAGATCATTTTCATGCACGTTATTTCATTAATATCGTATAAGTTTGTATAGAATTTTAAAGGGACCAGCAGTATCCTTTCTTATTAAGGAGCAGTAATCGGGCAGCCTTCGTTTACATGATGGATTGGAATGGCACATGACTCTTATGAAATGACTTTGATGAACACAGACCAGCCAACGCATATGTAAAAAACCTCAAATGTCTCTGTGAACAATCAGAAGAATAAACACGACCGTTTAGAGCTAAAAGATCCATAAAATCAGTTTTTGTTTAAAAATAACAATTTATAGTGAAATATGGACTGATACTAGTAATTCAGAATGGATGCATACTGATAAACCTTTTGATTGGTGCTTGCCAAAACCATTGATATCATAACTGTAAAGAACATAAGCCGATCAGCTACAATTGTCCTTATTTGATCACCCGTCTCGATTAGATGGCCAGATATTGTAAGATTAAAGTATAAAATAGTTTGACGCAAACAGATTATCGATTGCCTTAACTAAACAAAGACGTTGGCCTGAAGTTAGAGTGAATCTTGAAATGCAATATATTTTATAAACTCAAAAGGTGTATAGAATAGCCAGAAAATTAAAACAAAATAAGCAACAGATATTTGAAGAGTTACACAAGAAAATTAAAACTCATTTTAGTGTACTGCTACAAGTTGCGTTACCTTTAAGCAACTGAATCAATGCTTGAAAATAATGTTGTACAAGTTGTTTTTGTAATACTATGTGAGTGTCTTTTTAATAAATGGAATGTACAAAGAAATAGCTAACGATGCTGATTAATTTTATTTAGGTTCAAAATATGAATAGAAAGAAAAGCTACGCAAAATCACAAGGACGCTACGGTTAAGGTGAATTTAAAACGTTTTAACAATTTCTATATACTTTTTAAGGACTAACAAAAATCTGCAATGAGCATTGAGCATGTCAAGGAACTAATTTCACATAGAAAACGAACACAAATGCTACCTCTATAAATAGCAGCAAGTAAGCAGTGGTTTTCAAAATATATTTTTCATTATAAAGAATAAAACAGATGGATATTTTATAAACTATTTTCATTCTGACTACGGCAACGTTTCCAGAAGGCAAGTTTAAAAATCAAAGATAAATTGTAAATTCCTAATATTCCTTTTCCTGGTTTAATGACGCAAGGCAACACTATTAATTTGATATACAACGATTACCTGTTTAAATCAATCACCCTCTATCCTGATCGTCAAGTGTTGTACTTGAAAGGTTCGACGGTGACATTTATGCTGAAATGCGACTGTAGCTATGATTTTAAAAACCAATAAAATTCTACTGAACTACATGTTTTTATATTGGTGACAGTTTCGTGCATGGAATGTTAGATGTATATCATTTACATATTGAGTACTATATGCACTGTTACAAGAATTATCTGTCCATGACCTTCGATTTCTGACTCATATACAACATATATTTGACCATATCTCTCCAGTTTTGGTATGTTTGGTTTCACAATGAATACAAGAAGGCGAAGATCGATGATCCAACCGGAATCAGGAACAACTTGCTCAGAATCTACCATCATAGCTAATGGCTGATCCTTACATAAATTAACCTAAATCAGAATACGCTGTTACGTGCTGTCCATATTGATGGTGAAACCAACGCCATAATTCTCCAAGTAGGTGTCGCCTTTGGCAGACTAGTACAAAATGTGTGAGAGTGCAATCTGCGAGAAACAAATGTAGATCTAATAAACCATTGTATTTCTCTATGCATGCGAAACATGGACGGTGAGTAGCTGAGCTATCTTCACTTGGGCTGCCTGATGAAACTGATTAGAATAATATGGCAGGACAATGTTGCAGACACTGGAATTCTCGCACGTTCATGCACGACAAGAATCAACATTCTGTTGATAAAATCACAGGTGAGATGTTCAAGCCACATAACAGGATGTTTAACGGGCGAATAAAAACAAATTCTGTCAAGGCGAGCTTAATGGAGAGAACTCGACCTCCTGGAAATCAAGCTGAATTCACCAGAAACTCCCTCAAATTATCCTTAAAACACCAAGACAAGATGTCGCATATGATTAATCCACATCGGACAGACTCATACATATTAATGCTAGGTATTATGAACTGATGAGGTTTGCAGATACATTACAGAAGCTCGAACGGCGTACATATAAAAACTGAAGCACGTCACCTACTTTCCAAGTGACATCTCCTGCCTTGTGCAGGTAACGGATAGTTCAAAGCAGAAACTGGCCTTATCATCCACTCGCGTGTTCCCATCAATCACACCACATCGAGATTTCATTTTAATCTTTGAACTCAAAAGGCGAACAATGAAATCATGAGAATTGTATGGAGATTTTAAATGTTGATTAATGTTTATTCTTAATGAATTGAAAAGATTTGTTGTCTAAGTTAAATACATTACCTTAATTGATAAACTATAACAGCTGAAATTATATTCTTCAGTTTGGATGAATGCCAAACTGTATATTAGATTCATCCCGAAAGAGATATGACTTCATTAGTATCATAACATGCGTTTGGCTTTTCTGTGTCACATATGTGACACTTATGCCCTACTTCTTCTCTTCTCTTCATTACAGTTCAGCCAACAAGGACCGTTGACCGTTAAAAACGTTTAACATTGTCCACCCACACAAGCACCAAAATTTTTGACGTGAGTTAGCAATTCATAGTTGTAGAGTCTTGTAATGATTAGAGTGCTCCAACGAGTTTCCAGAAAAGGTCAAAACATTAGTTTTGGATGCTACTTAAAGCACATCCCCCAGAATATAATCCTTAAGGCAAGCCTATTGCACACACACACACACACACACACACACACACACACACACACACTGTGAGTCCAGTGAATGAATGTACTGTGGTAGTTATAAGGATTTTTTTTATAAAAAAATTGATAATCCGTCTCTGTGTGTAATTGATAATCAAATAAATCTTATTACTAAAAGTGCGACTGATCAAAGCTTCAGTTGAAAGCTCGGTTTCACATTATCTGACACTTCTCTTGCTGTTTCTTTGTTTTATTCTTTTCCATGCCATTGTATTAGAGTATTTTATAATTTTTATCACAAAATGTGACGATAATACTGTAATCTTTAACCTTTACTTGATATTTGCATTTGTATGCCATGCCGCTGAATTTTATCACAGCTCAGCATCGTTGTCTAGAGGGCTTCAAGTCGAATAAGACTGCTAACTATAAAATACAAATCTTTTTGATTGTCATCAGATGGATTTATCGCAGGGTAACATTTGATAGCATTCCATATCTGATTTTCTAAAGCAGATTACATGAATTTGACTTTCTGTGAATCCGAGCTGTTTCTAATTTCTGCTTGTAACTGACCTTCATTAAGTAATTTGCTAGTTCCACCAGAGACACCGGTTACTATCATTATAGCTCCGAAAATAATAGTGACTGTTCCATTTACATAGGTTTATGTAGTTGTGATACAAGTTACACCAAGACAAATATTTGTTGTTGTAAAAACGGCCGCAGATAGGTTTTACTTTTTAACTCCATTACATGCTATTGTAATGTAACTTTATTTACTGGATTTGATTGTCCTGATACAAATTATTAGTTAAATTTTACAAAGCTCATTTTCTTTCCCCACCTTGTCTTGTTACCTACTGTCAAAGCCCAATTATTGTTTCACATTTTAGAAATCGTTAGAAAAAAATCAACAGGCTTTTTGTTTACAATGTCATTTGTCTTTCAAATCCTAACCCAGAAGAGTGAGATGTTTCGAAATGAGATGAATTGCTTAACCTCTCCAGAAAATATGATCTTTCGAGGACAAAAGCGTCTTTAACATTGCATGAAATCAACACATTTGGTCCTGTATTTGGTGGGCAAGAGTTTTTGGGAAACAAGTGCTTTGGTTTCGATCAGAAAGTCTGTATCCGATTCTGAATCCGACTCTTATCCGACTCTGACAAAAATGTAAAGGAATTAAAATTAAAATAACAGATTGAAAATGAAAGATTGAATCAGAGATAAGAAAGCTTGAACTTAAGAAACCCACAAATTGTATTACAAGAAGAGGAAACAAATAACAAATACAGTTACAGAAAGAACATATGCAGTTACAGAAATAAGAGACAATTGCAGTTGGCTTTTGAGAAAGTGGAGAGAGAGAAACGAACAGTTATAATCAGAGAGAGAGAGAGAGAGAGAGAGAGAGAGAGAGAGAGAGAGAGAGAGAGAGATGAAAATGCAAATACAAATAGAGAAAGAAGAGAGGGAATATCAGTTTAGAATAAAAGAAAAATAGCTAGCATGCACAGTGCACATTCTCACTTCACATACAAATTTTGATGTTCCTAAGAATTTTAGGTTATTGCCCTCTTTCAAAACAAAATATGGTTTGACAGAACTACAATGGAAAGAACTTTGAGTCTAATAATATGATTCTGTCTGTATTGGTCATTCATCAAAATGCTCTTCAGATTAGGCATTACAAACCCTACGAAGTTAAAAGAAAACGAACGAGGTAAATTATAATTGGAGTATTCCTGCGATATGAATATAGGTGAACCAGTATGTTGATAGAGATAGCCAGGTTAATCCTGTAATTACTTTAGCTGTACCTGTTCCATTCAGTGAGTATTCAAGCAAAGGAATATCATCGGACACTATTCATTTCGGAGTTTAAAATCTTCGGAATTCATACATTTTGTATAATCTGGACCAGAACCTTTCACATCTGCAACAACAAGAAAGGAATGAACTTAAACAGTTATTATTTGAGTATGACCACTTAGATCTGGCGGACTTGCACCCTTCTCATTCATGATCACACCGATTAAGCCAGAACCTTCTATATTTCCCGATCATCTTTGCCCACTAACATATACTCCAACACGTGCGTCCTTGTTGAATAAAAATCGAGCTCGCGTAAGTTTGAGCCGAGTCAATATAAGCGTTAAATATTCGTTGGTGGATGTATCCGTAGTTGATTCCTGTGTGAATGTACCTTCGCCATGGTAGAAGCTATCCCGTAGAGATGTTTGGTCTGTTGCTGTAGTTGATTGTGGTACATCACGGTGATTTTAAATAGTAAGTTCTGCTTAACCAATAATACAATTATATTTATGTGAATACTAGGGTCTGGTGATAACACTTTGAATTATGTATTCGTACACACATGAAACAAAATTGTTATCGATGTTCACATCCACTGCTAGTTACTTCATCAAACAGTCGGTACATTTCGCAATCATGTCACTGCAGTCCGATTCGATGGGATATATAATACTGACAAAATTTGGATATAAACACAAACGCGAACGAACTGAATGTCATCTCAGGCGACTAAGGAGTTTGATACTGCATCTGAGCAAATATCTACAATATGACAAAATTTGTCGATAAGTTAAGTAATAAAAAAATTTCCACGATACCGCTTATTATGTATTAAGATGACCATTCTACCCCATCTACAATGACATCGAGTTATGATAAGCAATTATGATCAAGACTCGAGCACCTTAAAGACGTGACGTTTAGGGATATCCAAACCATTTTCATGAAATGAATCTAACATATGTCGTCCATACACTAGGTTGATAAGTCAATATTTTACTCATCCTTTTCAAGTATATATTTCCAGGAAATTCCTACTAGCGGTGGTTCTGGCACGTGAGCGATTTCTTCTCGAGCGAGCTGTTTTTAGACCAACCACACGGGGATATTTCCAGTTAATGTTCTCAGAGAATGGATCAGTGTGACCACACAAGTTGATTTTCATTAAAGCCGACCTTCTCATCATGATATAAAATTATTATTATTATTATTATTATTATTATTATTATTATTATTATTATTATTATTATTATTATTATTATTAAATATTTTATCAGGTATAATTATGAATTTCAACTAATGTTCTACACGGGATCAATCAGCTTCATTTGATCACCATCCAACAAAAGTAAATTGTCATAAAATATCTCCTCATAACACATTAAAACATCATCAGTTGTACGTTCTCAAGCAGGAAAAAGTCAACCACTGACTATATACATCTAGAATGTTCCAGTGAAAAGTAATAGATTGGGACACAATGTGCTTGTAGAAAATGTCAGACTCGTGTGAATGTCTTTATGCAGGTGCATGTACAACCGTATTTTGTGATACGCAATATTTCAGTATAACTGTATCATGCAAGTTCAATTATATTTCTAATTGATTGAAATCCATGGATTTATAAGAGTAGTACCGACAATCTCTTTTGCTTTGATCCAATGACACAGTCGCTCTCATGTCAAATACTGGATCAAACATGTCGTTGAACTGATCCATTGCAAAAACTATACATTATTTATTTTCGTTAATACCACTGATTGGTGGCGTTACAATGCACGTCTAAATCAACTTCCCATGGCCAGATTCCAATCATTGAATCTGACAATCGCTGCTAATCTGTCTCGTTAATTGCTTTACTAACTTAGGCTGCATTGATTCTTTCGATGGTAACCTAACTGTATGTGTTGATGGAATTTGTGCTACGTACCGTAATCGATCTCGGAACAATTGAACTGCGTGAGAGACCAGGTGTTTTAACCTATCCATATTAGCACTTTACAGAATATCCAGAACTGGTTCTGCGTCTTGCTTAGCGATGAGTACAGCGTGCTTTAATAATGCCGTGTGGTTTTGGTGCGCTCGTAAAAATAATCCGCGAACAAGATCATCAAGTCAGTTCAGCAAAATGTCATGACATATATGTTTTCTAGCCTTAACTACTCGAACCGGTTTTTAACAAGTCCATACACCACTGTTTTTGTTATTATTATTTATTCTTATTAAATGTACGTTCACTTTCTAATCTAAGCTGTACCGTTCAGATTTAAAAAAATAAGTTCATCTTGTTTTTTAAAGTGAAACACGAATGTGATGGCATGTGATCGAATGTGACGATTATTACGGCATGGAAGATACGCAGATGGTGCTGTCATAATCGATATCAAATCACCTAGTTCCTAGATTGGTTAAAATCCAAACATAATTTAACCCTGGTGAAAACAGAATACAACCCTAAATACCTGCGCGTGCTATATCATGTCTTCATACGTAACTATAGTATGGCGTCATAAATTAAAATAACGTGGGTTTTTGTCTTAATTGTCCCAATGTAAGGTGCGATATGATGTCCCACGCGTAAAATTGCATGATCACCTAAATGTGTTGCCAGGCCAACATAAAATTGATCTTATTGGCGTGCAATATCAACCGCATACCTATGAGATTCTATGTCGATGGAAGAAATGAGTTTGTGCTCATGGTCACGTATTGAAACTATAGTTTTAGGTGGTTATTAATGTCGACTTCCTTCATTAAACGAGTATATGTCGAATACACCATAGTGACGTTCAATAGTATGCCAGACACCTTTGCTAGAATAATTGCTTGCGCGTCGACCACCAAACGGTTTGGATCAGATAATAGACCATCTGTAATACACAGCTATGTTAGTGCGATCGCAAGTGTGCAAAATTCACAAGCTGTCACTCTTGCAGAAACGTCACACTGAATTGTGGCTACATGGACGTGATGGTAGTCATCGGAATCACGCTCAGGACTATTTGTACAACCACATGTTACATTTACGGGTAAAACACGTATTGTGTCATCGTTTTAAGCATCCTAAATATCTCATTAAGTTCATGCATCAGCGCACGATTTGTGTTTCGGTTCATAAGAACAAAGGCGAGCAATTGCTGATAAATCAATGTAGCTTCATTGATAACTCTATGTGCACTGTAGCCTTCACGAACTGATCCCAATCATTCCTCAAGGTTGTAAGGGTCACACGATCCAAAAAGGCTGTCTCCTTGTTTTGTGGGTGTAAATCTTGGTATCTGATGTTGTGCCACCCTTTGCAAATGTTGGAAATTTAGGTGCAGACAATTTTCCTTATGGTGGTTTTGCGTAATGTGTAACTTTTAGTGGTCGAGCCTTACATTTGTTCGATGTGAGTTTACTTGAACCGAATATTATTCAGCCTCAATTAAGGTGAGCTAATACTGGTCTATCCGAATATTTGTATGTCGTAGTATCAACCAAGGCCAGTCGAGGCATATATTATACTCGTATGGGCTGGCTGATATTCTCTTTCTCATGCAGGAGTAACACACGTTGTTGTATCGCTTCCAGTATTTGATACCTATTCCAGCATTTATCAAGCAAGTATATAATTAAAATTAAACAACGTGCCAAAGACCTTTTAAGAACCCAATGCATTCATTGTATACCCACTTCACTCAAGCCTTTTCGATAACTTTGATGGTTCAATGATCACTAATTCTTTCCAGTTTGGTGGTATTTTAAGAGATGCACGAAAGTTGACTTTCGATCCCCTGGCGACCTTCTCCATTAATCTTTTGGTGTTTGCATCAATAATCGGTATATGGGTGGTGGTGGTGATTCTTTGATCTCTCTCTCTCTCTCTCTCTCTCTCTCTCTCTCTCTCTCTCGATCGATCGATCGATCGACTGAGCCACTATCTCTTTGGTGGGTTTCATATACAAGCTGGAACAGGTGATTCTTCTGTTCCTGTGCAGCTGACACTTGGTCCACTGTGGTCTTTGCATCTTTTTAATATGATCGACACGTTCGGTTATATCCTTAGTGGGTTTAATCAACGGCGCAAATGTTTGCTTAAATACGGCTATAGTGCTTCTTGTGCAGTTTTTCACAGCTGACATATCTTTGACATTTCTGCCCCTTTGCATCACATCATTATTAAATTCTAGGCGTTGCTGTACAACATCACGACGTCGCTTCCCATAATCTGCTATGCTATCACTGTTTCACATAAATATTAAATTGGCCCATCCAAACCTGAGCGCGATTTACGACTTTGACCGCAAGTTCCACTTAAATCAATGCAAAAAATACAGGTTCTAGGTAATCCGCGCAAACGTCCCGAAGTTTATCGCATGTGTGTTCAGTGGCGCATGAAGTCCAAATAATATTTTCCAATATCATGTTCGTGAATACAGCGAAATATTGTCCGCATTTTACAGTTTTCACGAATCATTAGGAACATGTGAGAATGGTTGAACCACCAAATGACTTCCGTGTTTTGAGTCGGCCTCATGAAAATATTTGTGCGTTATTGATTGGATGTTCAAGCATCATACAGGACAAGATTGTTTTATTTGCATCCAAATCATTAATGTTAAGGGCTTTATTGATAGTGGAAAATGAAATCGAAAGTGGAAATGAAATTGACGGAAGTGTTGTCACTCCTCCTCAATAATATTTTCTTACTCAACTCCTTTTGAAAATGTTTAAACACATCTGACCACGGTTGATTATTAGCCGATGGCATCATCAAGTACAGATAATCGATCCAATGTTAAGCATGCGAAACTCCTAGGACGGTTTTGTTCAATGCCAAAGAGATTCCTATACATAAACGCGACCGTTATATCTAGCTGGCAGAAACACTGCAAAATTTCAGTTGACCCGGCACCGCATATTATTTCTTTCTGCATCTGGTGGCACACTAATTGCGAGGCATTGCGAAATGCGAGCCTTACAGAAGCCATTACGCGACTTTATGGTAACTAGAAATTTTAAGTCAGTCTTTCTCAGATAAAACAGCTAGTGTGTATCATTGTCATCATCAAAATTTATGTGCAAACGCACGAAAGATAATTCCAATACATCCTTTTACGGCTGAGTACTATGCCAACTCAAGTATAACCAGATTATGTGCGTTAAAAGCCACTCATATAGAATGGCTTAGAACGGTTATAAGTTAGTGCATTCGAAATTAAACTGTCCTTGACCTTCGAATAGTGTCTGAAAAGTATTGTCCATTCTTGCGCTGATGTTCGTATGCGTCATGATAATACCGTTCGTATATCCACTAGAAGGACGTGAGTTATGTGACCATTCTTATACTTATGACCCCAAAACACTTGTTTAATTAACTCGCATTTGAATATCCTCTTCATTAACATCACTCAATTTAGGCGTAATTTGTTTTCTTTTTCGGGTGTACTCTTGTCATGCACGATATTTTGCAGATTTTTTCTAGTCTTGTTGCCTCGGAAATCTTCCCTAGTTTATTTCGTTCTATTTCTAAGGTCACTCCCAGATCAACTAACGAATCAATGCATTGTGATTATATTTCAGAGAATGCATACAGACATTATCCTGACACCAGACCGATCAGTCCTAACAAGCCTGTATGATGTAATACAATGATATATCGATCTCAGTTTATCAGTCAATGTTTGATATTCCTATCATGTATGCCGCTATTACAGGTCTCGCCGCTACGATGATCTTGTGGTTGGAGCGTCCGCCTTGGATGTGGGAGGTCGTGCCTTCGATCCCCGTCCGAGTTATACCAAAGACTTATAAAATGTACAAGCAGCTGCCTTGCTTGACGCTCAGCCTTAAGTCTTTTTTACATTAGGACAGGTCCGCCTGGGCTCAGAATAATGTGACTGGGTGGGGTATCATAATACATGTATGTGGCATGATGCCCCAGTGCTAATATATCTCTACAAACTGTCACACTGCGCGCGTGTTTGTGTGTGTGTGTGTGTCTGTTTGTGTCTATGTGTGTGTGTGTGAGACCAAACTTAAAGTGATCAACAAGTAGCCATAACATATGGGCTTATTTGTCATGGGGTAGAGTCGAGGATGGGTGGGATAGTCACAAAGGTGACATAAAAGGCAAACTGACTATATTGTGATTCTTCTGTCTACAATAATACCTGAGCAGAATTAAACTATCTTCCTAAATCTATAAAGCAGCTATCTATGAAAGATGTGTCGTCCTCTATTAAAGACGCCTTTATCCTTATTATTAATATTTTTATTATTATTAGCACCCACTATTTATATCAATCTACAGTACAGGCTGAAAGCATAATCTATCATTTCTGGGTTTTCTCGACCAAAAATAAATTGTAAATTAGAACGCGACACTTGAGTGATGATAATTATTCAAGCGATCATGTTATTATTCTCAGTTAGAACAGCATTCATAAGAAACACAGAATCACTATTATTCTAAAGTATGTCCACATTCATAGGAAACACACAATCTTGAAAAACAATGTCGCTTATTTCGCCTGTAAAGATGGCACACACGACGCATATTTACAATATAAAAAATATAATATAATTTAATAAAATATATCATAGCAACGTCCTCCTACGGCATTATATATACCGTAAGAAGACGATTCTATTATATATTTTATTAAATTATATATATATGTATATATATATATATATATATATATATATATATATATATATATATATATATATATATATATATATATATATATATATATAATTATATTATATTATATTATATTATATTATATTATATTATATTATATTATATTATATTATATTATATTATATTATATTATATTATATTATATTATATTATATTATATTATATTATATTATATTATATTATATTATATTATATTATATTATATTATATTATATTATATTATATTATATTATATTATATTATATTATATTATATTATGCTGTGTTGTGTTGTGTTGTGTTGTGTTGTGTTGCGTTGCGTTGCGTTGCGTTGCGTTGCGTTGCGTTGCGTTGCGTTGCGTTGCGTTGCGTTGCATTATATTATATTATATTATATTATATTATATTATATTATATTATATTATATTATATTATATTATATTATATTATATTATATTATATTATATTATATTATATTATATTATATTATATTATATTATATTATATTATATTATATTATATTATATTATATTATATTATCAAGGAAATAAAATTAAGTCTTGTGGAAATGTAACAAAGCCTTAATACTATCGCATGTAGTATAATTCGATTATGTAATTACAGTTACCTACCTAATTTGGTAATTTGCGAATTAATCTTGTTGAATAAATAATTTAGATGTCTTTCACTTGTAAATATATTTCCTTTTTTGAATATTTGAATATATATCAGAAGATATCGTCTGTAGATTCAAAAAGTATTTAATTGAGAAAGAAGGCACTAATACCCGAGCCATATTTCTCGTGATGACGCAGGTGAATAGTCAACGCTTACATTCGATAAAGTCTCAAATGTGCCTCGTAACATAGATGCAAGTTCAGATTTTATAAACGAAGTTGCTTCCTTCGTAATTGTTTTATTTGTTGTAAGTTTTGACCGCTTCATTACTTGTGGCAGTGTTGCCTCTATTTGCCAAGGTGAAATATTTCTAATTCGATCAGTGTGACCCTTCGTGTATAAGTTGTACGGTTCGTTTTGCGTCTTTCGTTCAGTATATTGTTGCAATTTGGTATAGATATACTTCAGATGATTATGTCACTTTCTAATGCAATGTTGTATTGAGAGCAAGCATTTTTTCTTCTTTGGTATGTATGTGTGCATTTCTGATCATTTTTCGTGCTGACACATTCTTTTGTGCGTCTAATTATTAATTTCCGCTAAACCAACGAGTTGATTTCTAAGCACCTTCGGCCCTTTCATTCGACCTTGTTCCATCATTTTTGGAGGCTGATCACATGGCACAGCGACTTGAAGGCCTGGTGCACATTACTAGGAGAAAGTTGCAGATAACTTTATGAACACTACAGATTCAGTGATACGTCATTTGTAATCTGAATGGGAATTCCAAGTTATGATTATATTGGATTCAGATAACACTATGTATATTTTATTTTTTCTTAAGAACATTGATTAATTTGATGGACTAGTCAAAATTACATATTTTTACTCCAAAAAAGTATAAAGTTTCGCTTCTGTTTAATTATTGTAACGATTAAGTATACAATATTCATAAAATAGTCTTGTTGAAGCTTCTCCTTCTCTGGCTCACATCTCGGACAATCAATCACGCGGTGGTTAACTGTCATTATTCATCAATTCACATGACATAAAGATTTTATTATATCTTCACACACATCAGGAACATAAAGTCGGCATGACTCTTGACACCGTTTGTTTAGCTAATGAGATACAGCCATCATAAAAGTAAGATTAAATGGTCAGGTAATATAGCTGTATAACAATGGACAAATGCCTGCTGGGCACTGTCCAGACAACATAGGACACTGTGGACAAATATACGATTTGTTCACCGTTAATATATACAAATCTCGTGTTTATTTGCATATCGTATCACGAAAGTTTGATAAAATGCAAATTTACTGAATGAATCTCTTTACAATTAGACAAATATACATTTGGCTTTGTTCCCTGATACGAGAATGTGAGAAAGGCGTGTCTATCAGACTCAGATATCCCGTCCGTCGGCAAATTTCTTATGTTTTGAGCCGTTTCAGAGTGTTTAAAATGAAGCCATAAAGGCTAGAAAATGGAGAAGATGAATAATTCATGATGTTAATGTAAAAATTCTCCAAAACCATTTTTTTTTTTAATCCTTGGGATAGTTATTGTCAAAGATAAACAGGTTATAACGATACTATTAGAGAAAATTACCTTTTAGATATGCAAAAACAAAATTACGGTTTCCTCTTTCTGAAGTTCATTAATGATGTTAAAAAGTAAGTAACGGATTGCTGGATCATAACCAGTCCAACTAGAAGCAATTGTGAAGAAATGAACAGTTAAAATTAAAAACAGTCAAGTGATTTATCACAATCGTTTGAAACACACACACACACACACACACACACATATATATATATATATATATATATATATATATATATATATATATATATATATAGATATATATATATATATATATATATATATATATATATATATATATATATATATATATATATATATATATATATGAATGATAAAATCGGAAGCAATGTCTAAAAATGTTAAGAACAAAATATAATTGTTTTCCCAACAGGTCTGATTTGTCTATTTGTGTTGAGATTTGTTCAGTAGATTCAAATTTAATGAATGAGTTGTTAATTTTCAAACCGGCCATTAGCTTGAATTGCGAAATCCTTGTAGAAGATGCGTAACAGCCATATGTATAATTTTAACATTTTCTTAAAATAATGAATATTAACTCTTTTTAACCGATGACAAATCATTACATACAATTTGTTTTTCTCGACGTAGAGTTGAACGGACTGGTCCAGAAACCATACTTGACACTCGTCTCTAGACGAGAATGACCAGATGAGATTAAATCTAGCAATTAACATATTTGCTGCAAGCCATCGGATTAAAGGCGGTAATGAAAATCGGGCTGTCATCTGACCCTGTCATGAACACAGCTAAAGTAATTTCTGGGCAAGTGATCTGAGTGGATATGAATGAAAGCATTGTTTTTCTTATTGTTTTTGTTCTCACGAACAGAAGAGCTCTATTGGTTTTGAAATTACTATGAGGGCAATCCTTTATGTAGACAATTTTTCATTTGGTGCAAAGACATAGACCCAGTTAATAGCAGTACTGAGAAGCACATAAAGTAAAGATTTCAAGTAAATTTATTTTGGTTATCATTGTTTCAACAGCGCAAAAGTCAATTTTTAAAAAATGCAAGTATGATAATACAGTCCTTTCGATTTGTCAACGTTTTTGGTTTGTTTAAACATTATTTTATTTTGCATGAGTTAAGCGTTTATTTTACATGCATGTTCAAATAATTTGTTTTTACGTGACCAGCTCTGGGCATTATGAATGTGGCGTTTTTAATAATTATTTTCGTAGTGTGTTCTAAGCATTATTTTACCTGGCATATTCCTTAAAAAAGAATGACTTGGAATATTCCAAACAATAATTTTGCTTTACATTTGAAAGAATTATTTTTCTTGGAATGTTCGAAATACTATTTTCAATGGTATTATTATCGCATTATTGTACGTGACATATTCTGAGCATTTTTTTTAATTGACATTATTCTAGTCATTATTATTTTACTTATATACTACCAAATACCAACTTACTACCAAAAGAAAAGACAACCTCGTTCAACAGCTGCGTGACCCATTTGTTACACTCGAGGTTTTCGACGTCATAACATTATATTGGGTCGAAGTACATAAATGACAGATGAAAATAGGTATAAGATTTCATTTTCTGACATAAATGCCCACATATTTACATCCAAGAATGGGTATATATTCGAGCAGCTATCGGAAAATTTGTTCTCCTTAGCTTTTTTTTGGATTAGCCCATTCTCTTTAAAACCCATTAACTTTGTCATATATGAGCCAGTTCATATCTGTACCTTAAAGATGTCCGACTGACCCATGTTTGAAACATTTTGCAAACCCAGACTTAACATCGAGACACTTTTAGTATCAAAGATCCTATTTGTCACCTTACAACTATTTTATTTGAGGCTGAAAAGGCAAAACGGGAAAATACTTTTAAAATTCTCATCAATTAATTCGGATAAAATTATAGTCAACATTGTCACTTTGCAACTTACGGAATCTTTGAACAAAGCCAATGATACATCCGCCCGGCCTAGTAAAAATTGTAACCAGTTTTTGTTTGTTTATAACACGTGCCGGACCATCTTTAGCAGCTAGTGTGGAATATTTTCAATTCGTTAAGAACCAAAATTAACATACCAAAAATCTGAAAACATGCAACAGTATTACATGTTCCCAAACATGAAAGAGTAGCATAGATCCTTCCAACTACTGTCTCACTGCTTTGACGTGATGAACAATGCATGGCTTTTTTGGTATTTGGAGACGAACAATTTCATATGTCCTTTCCAAAGTGATTTCCGATATCGCCCTTTTTCAAACGATCATCGTGTTAGACTTGAAACGTTTATTCGTGATTCTTCGATCACGAAAGATTATTTAATTTTTGATTAATAGTTGTTTTCTTCGAACTGAAAACAGTATATGATACAACATGGAAATACGGAATAATGCATGTCTGCCATGCCTTTTGGCCTTCTACCCACGTTCCTAAACAATCTTTTCTCTGACAGAGAATTCAGTGCACAGTTGGCCGCTGGACATTATTGCATGTTGTACTCGTTTAGAAAATCAAAATTACTTGCTTTGCTAAATATTCTGTTCACGGAGTGGATTGCTTTTTATATGTTGTTCATGATTTCCTAATATGTTTTCGATCGAAGTGCATATTAAAAGATATTTGAAATAAAATATAAACAAGGTTAAAAATTGGGGCCACTATAAATTATTTTAAATTCTAAAAATCAAAATTAGTGTCCATATGCATTTCTTTCAGCTCCGAGGACAAAATGATTGGTTTAGGCCCACACTCGACTAAACACAAATACCGTTGGGCGAGGAAACACTATTTGGGTATTATCTTCGACAAAAAACGCATCGTCATTCTGGATTGTAAGGACTTTAAAACTAAATACTCTGAGAAAACTTAAACGCCTAGCGTACGCTGGCTGGGGTACTGACAGTAAGGTTTGTTCTTAACCTATATTAAAGCGACTTATTTTGTACAATATATATATCCCCAAAATTAAGATCAAGCCCCTGAACACTGCTTTTGCGTCTGGTTTCCACTTCAAATGGAAAACATTATTCCTAGAAAAAGAGGCTATATTTACTTCTGGCATTAGACTATTATGCAGCGTTAGCATTACAAAACTTGATAATTCAAAACTCCTAAATCCTTTTGTTTCTCTAAAACCTCTTTGGCTTCTTAAACAACACAAGTTACGTATTTAACTGCATTTAGGAAAAGGTACAAAACAAATCCTTCCATTCTGCATCCCTCGTATAGGCAACTTCTCTCAAAACTTAAGAACTACACAAGAACTTACACTGACGGCGCGAATGATACGAAAAATGCTACTGCAGTCTTCGTTAGTGGAAATCACACAAAGAACGTTCGCTTGCCATTTGGAGCAAAGACATTTTTGGTCGAAATTAAGGAAATATGCCTTGTCTTGAAATGTATCGTCATCAAACATATTTATAAACTATATCATCGTTTCCGATTCACTACCAGCACTTCAATCACATCACAATAGGAAGTTGAAAACTCCACTGTTGACCAATATTCTTATGACAATTACAGAGTTCAGTACCTTCAACCGCTCTGGTGGTCAAGTGGTTCGAGCGTCCGCCGCGGGAGCGGGAGGTCGTGGGTTCGATCCCGGATCGAGTCATACCAAAGACTTACAAAAATGGTACTGACAGCTGCCTCGCTTGGCACACAGCATTATGAGGTTAGTGGTAGGACTGGTCGGCCTGGTGTCAGGATATTGTGACTGGGTGGGAGATCATGCTACATGTCTGCGGCATGATGCCCCGGTGCTATACATCACTATAAACTGCCTCACTGCAGATATCGTAGCGATATGACTGGAAAAAAATTAAAACTACGTTACAAATCGAAATTAAAAAAAAAACCTTTAACGCTGTAGCATACTGTTGGATTCCCGTTCATGTCGGTGTTTAACGAAGAGAAGATCAAGCTGCAAAGAAAACATTATCTCTACAACCATCTGGTTTAAAATACCATACACTGATTGTAAACGTGGTATAAAATTTCCTTGTTTAGTAAGGTGGCGCTCTACAGTTTCTTATTATGCATAAGGTTAGATCCTTAAAGAAAAAGAATTTATTTATTTCCCCGGTTAAACAGACTATTTTAAAATGACCTTGAATATATCCAGCATTGTCAACGAGCGTTGAATTTCCTTCATTTTGGAACATGATTGACTGGGGTAGTATAGGCTATCGAGTATACAACTTGACCTTACTTCAGATGTGCAGCTGTCAAAACACTGCTAGCCCTGATCGGTCATTTTCACTTCCTAGACTTAAGAGGTAAATTGTAAAAGGAAGACCCGATAACGTTTTTAGGTTATATAAAATTGGTAATTCGTGTAATGTATTTTTGAAAGCTGGTCTGGTCTGGTGCATTTCTTGCCACGAACGCTTCACTGTGAGGCACTTTATGACACGATTTGTTTAAACGAGATATCTACTACAATTCAACACATGTAGGAATGGTCTGATTCAGTAAATATGATTTGCGTTTCAAATTTTTTGGAGGAAGTGAACGTTTACTCTAAACTATAGCTTGTGTGCAATTATATTTCCTTTGAGCATTTTTAACCAATATTTGAATTGTTAATCATCCTCGTGATTATCCTTCATTAATTAATCAACGTTTATGCCCACGATTTACATCCCCCGCTGATCAGAAACCTTCAGAATTATTCAGCAAGTCATCGTTGTGTTTTGGGTTTGGTTTGTTGTTTAAATTGTGTATCGCTCGTTGGTAATAAATCTTTACCAATATCATATGTAATTTTCTTAACAATAGATCGTTGTAGATTGTTTGATAAGAGATCCGACAATTCTAGGTTAATATTTTCAAGAGATGACAGTCAGGTCTTTGGTTTGGACTGATGAACTATATAATGTACCTGAATAAGGCTCAATAATTTGACACATGGATAATGTGAAAGGTCAAACAAAGTTTCTACAGTCACCAGTACGTAAAGGATTTAAAAAGGTGCCACGAATTTAAATAAGTACGATTTGAAAGCTTTAATTTTCGTTACCGAGTTTACTCCACTTCCTCTTGTGAATTTGAATAGTGTTTGATCAAGCGGCTGAGTGTTAATAAAACAATGTGAGATAGAATATATTTTAGAGAAAAGTACACGCCTTTTTTGTGTGCGTTTGTTATGGTGTATTGTGACTGTGTTCATTTTTCACTGTGACTATTTTGATTTATGACAAAAATTAAACATAAGCACGGATGAGCTCTTTATAGACATTAGTGCATAAAATAGACCATGACCGGCAGTCAGATTAGCTATCATGCTGTGATTATTATTATTATTATTATTATTATTATTATTATTATTAGTATTATTATTATTATTAAAATATGTAATATCAATTTTGTCTTATTTCATGCCTTAAATTTAGAGATATCAAATTGTTAGATGTGGATAACTACTTTTATGCGTTGTACCAAACATGGCCTTCTTTTGGATGCCCTCAACGTGGACTTTTCCAGACCTCCAATTAATGTTATTCTCCTTCCCTTTCTTTATCTGTCCGAGATTGCTGATGATTATTGTGATGTTTCTTTGATGATGCACAGTCTCTTGATTTGAATTTTAACATCTTTTCACTATGTTTCTTCTCCACATTTTTGGGGTGTTTTTTTCTATCTACCTGTACTGATATGTTAGTAGTGTAGCAGTTTCTTTCAGTCTTTTACTGTATGGTTTGCCTTGATTTCGGATCTAAAGATCCGAGAACATCAATGTTAACTACTATGCTCAATACACTGTTAAATATAGTAACTACGTATTGATGTATCATTGAATAAGATATTTGCAAACAGTTAATAAATACACTCTGATTTTGTAATAAGAAAAGAATATATTCCGTTTAGTTTCATATAAGACTTATTTTGAATGACAAAACTATAAAAATGGAAAGAGTGCAAAGGCATTTAAGAAATGCTTTTCAACTTGTAAGTAATCACTTATCGATGACAATAGATTTCCGTTAATTATTTCATGGCTTTTCAGTTTTGACTTAATAAGCTACAGCACGCCCTGTCAAAGACTCTGGGTGTCAGAATATAACGCATAAAATTTCTCTTCGGTCATTGACTTGGCGGACGATATTAGAGATATTCTGAATATCTATGTTGTTGACTGACCAGGTAGTCAACCAGACTAATATTTGCAAACGTGAATGGAGGGGGCCAGGAGTGGTCGAGTGGTCTAAAGCGTTTTCCGTTACGGATCACTGCCGTCTCATCTCTGCGCGGGTTCGAGTCTAACATTCGGCTAATGTAGTTATGTGAGAAAGCTTGCCAGTAGCTTCTCGTGGGTCGGTGGTTCTTTCCGGGGGGTTTCCCGGGTTCTTCCTCCACCAATAATACTGGCCGCCATGTATAGCCTATCGTGTGCTGAAAAATGGCGGTAAACCCTAAAACAAACAAAACAAAACAAACAAAAAAAAGCAACAGTGAATGGATTCTCAATACCAAATGAATGAATGGTAAAAGCTAGGTATTCATTACATATAAACATTATTATATCTATTTGATAGATGGGAACCAGCTGAAAATAGTGTCATGAAACAAATGACAGATAGGAGCCAGCTGAACAAAATCATGAGTTTACACGACAGCTCCGTCAGTGACGATTGATGAAGGTTACATAAATAGCAGAATTATTAAATACTGAGCTTTTCACAGCTAATGAGACTTTTGAATCTGACACATGAGGTGGGTCGGGGTAGTGGTGGTGGAGTGGGTACACAATAGCATTGGGGAAATGAACGGCGAATGGTATACGAGATAGTATTGACAAAAATCCAGAAGGAGAAAAATGCTAGCATCAACATCAACAACAAAAGGTGACACAGAAATATCTGCATGAAACAAAGTGAAACCTGCAAGATATTCTTGGAATGTAATATACAATTTGTAAAATACATTGGCAGCGTCAGAATGTGCGTTGTGTTAATAATAAATAAACTAAAATAGATGCAACATAAAGCACTAATCTGGTGTGAACAGACAAAATGAAATAAACGATAACATTATCATTAGCACTTTAAATGTTATCTCGAATTTCATTGGATTTAGATGTATATCATTATATTTAAAAAATACAGATTATTTAACATAAGTTTACAACGTTCACTTGACAAGTAGTACTAGCTGAAATAAGCTGCGATTTATAAACTATTAACAATATGTTAACTTTAACAGTAGTATGAACGTAGCGACAAACTAAGTTGCATTTTATGGTAATCGCTTTAGCATTGAGATACAATATTTCTTGTTTATTGTGAGGACTTGTTGGCTATAAATTTGTTTCAGGTCTTTACTCAAAACAGATGGGTTTTTTCTGTCATCGCAAGCTCTCTATACAAACAATGTCCCCTGTGAATCCAAGTTTACTCCAGTTGTGACCATTCTGAAAAGATGTCCCTGTAACGCATGATCCGAAGACACATTGATTCATTAAATATGAACCTAATTAATTTAAATATGTGCTTTAAATTTATAACTGAAAAGCACAACCTTTTCTAATTTTGCTAGATTCTTGTTTGCCAGACGAGAAGCTGACAAATAGCATTATTATGTGTGTTTATAATTAAAATGACATACAAGGAACGTCAATGTACGACTAATTCTCTGTTATATAGGATGTCTAGCAATACTGTTTTCTGCTGTTTTAACGTTATTAACAAGTACCAGATTAACACTAGGTTGTAATAAAGATAAAAACTCTCATGTATATATAGATTTCATATTTGTTATCTCCTTCTTGTGTATCAAATACTTTTCATTCTTTTAAGCATGATAACAAAATTACCGATAATGCAAATTGAATATCACTTTTCTCGCAATGCACGGAAAGGCAAATACAAGTATGTATCGTAACCAAATTTAAGATGGTACAACAGCGATTCAAAAATTCAAAGTTTGAGTTACATGCATTTAAACATGTATGCTCATATTGTTTAGACGATCGAATGATCTACTCCTTTAACTGTTTTGTGCTTACACATTTGAATATAACAAAGTCCTAATAAATCTTTTATATGCTGACTCTTTCTAATATTATATCGGTCTGATCCAAAATGAAGTGTATTACTAGAACAAGCCACGATTTGATGGTTTGTCTGGTAATTATTTTATTTCGTACAAAACCAGTTTCGCAAATCTTAAAGCGGAATTGTTACTAGTATAGGTGATCCTTTGTTTAATTTTGTTTGTAGATTTTTAAATACCAAAATTGTAGCAAGTTTTATCAACTTACTGTGTACAACACTTTCAAATAGTATTCTGTCTAATTGGTAAATTAATTTTCAGAATAATAGGCAGAATCAGGGTGCTGGAATTATAATTGTTGATGTATTCATTTATACATTGGACGTGGGTGAGTCAACGTGAATCCCACCCAACCCCACCCCCGATAAAATACGGAAAAAGAGAAATAAAGATGGCGATTTAGCTGGGGAAATCTAAAGCATATCATATTCTTGAATATTAAAGAATATTAAGACTTTTTTTTTATTTTGTCATTAACTTATCCTGCGGAAAATCGTTGTAATTATAATTTCAAATAAACCACAGTATTTGCACACACATCATGTGCAGACCTCGTTATTGTCTCGTTCATTCATCCGCTGAATTGTGTCTTAAACTTGAAGGCTTGTATGCCTACTTGGTACACGGATAGCTGGCTCATCAACGAAATGACACCTTGTTATTGACAGTGTAAACTTTAATGTCATAGTGCATTTAAATAATACTTGTATTGCTTTCAAGTAAAACCCGTGCTGCTCTCAAACAGCAACCATGATGCTTTCAAACATCACCCCTGTCGCTCGCATATGACATCCATGTGTGACCTCAAGTCGTGTACGTCTTAACGTTCAGTACTGTTTTGAAAGACAGATTTATTACACTTCACGTCTAGTTCATTGACCTAAGTGACGTATGTTGAAACAACTGGCAATGCCCCCAGTCTAGTGTCTCACCAGGGCACAGTCATACTGACAAGTTATGCTGACAGTTTTTATTCAATCTTTTCGCTATCTGCAGTTTAGCGGCCTTTAAGACATTAGCGATATATCATTAAACTATAGTAAAATTAATTGTTCAAGCCGATTTAACATTCTGTAACACAGTTAACTGCATAATCATAAACAAGAGCTGATACTGCATTTTCAAGTTCAGATAAAATGTTCTTGTAAAAAATCTGAGATGAAATCCCGTATATAAAATTAATGTCTCGTTGATCCCTTGTCCTATTGTATCGTAATTTGAAATTTAGATTAACTGCACATTATTTATTTTTTATATATAGTATTAGCCATTGATAATTTATATCCAACCTTTATAAACTGCTTCCAGTAAATGTATTCCGCACACATGCATACATAAATAACAGAACACTTACACAATGGCGTCACTATGGTTGGTGTCATCAAGTGCAGTAATTCATGGTGTCACCCTCATTGACCTCCTTCTTGCAAAAATTGCAAACATTGTACAGACTGTAATGGTAACTAACGGTATCACCCCATGCACACTCTTCCTGCACAAAAATTCATAAATGTTATAGTCTCTTCTTTTATTTACCCCTTCTGATCGTGTCACCAGGATAAGATCAGGTTCTAACCATTTTACTTAAACATTCCTAAAATAACTATAGGGATCAAATAATGGCTCACTATTATAGTGTGTGTGAGTGTGTGTCTGTGTGTGTGTGTGTCTTCAAAGCGTTAAATCATCAACGTCAGACACATGGGGGTGGGGTGGGGGCGAAGGCTAGTGGCAGAGTGGTCTAAACCGCGCACCGTTACGGATCACGGCCACCTCGACTCTGTCGGCCAATGCGGGTATTTGAGAAAGCTTGCCAGTAGCTTTTCGTGGGTTGGTGTTTTCCCGGTTTTTTTCCCTTTGTTCTTAATCTGCGATTAATACTGTCCGACATGTATACCCTATCTTGTGCTGAAAAAAATGATTAACAATAGCGACACATTTTTGTTTAGAAAGAAAATTATTGTTAGACAAATTTGAACCATTTAACGACACAGAATTCTCATTCCCCGTGTACAACCAGTTCCTTGTTTAGTATTAATGAGCAGCAACATACGTCCTTTATATCCAAATCGGTTTCTCATTTCACTTTTAGATCTGGAAACAAAATGCGCCATAATTCATCATTCTGTGAGGTGAAGATGAGATTAAATAAATGAGATTTATAACAAATAGTTCTTTGTGACGAATAGTTCTCCATAAATTATGGTAGAATATTTTTGGTATATATGTTTTCGAACACACATACAAAACCTAGCGAAAACAGTAACGCATTCTCTGCAAAAGCTACTTTTAATATGTTGTATATAATACTACGCAGCTGAGGACGGGCTGAATATAGAATATTCAAAGTGATCTAGGTTTTACAGCTTCCTAAAACGTCTCAAATGTTGATGAAAACGTTTCATCGGTTTTAAAGTCTTGTTGAAAAAAATCATAGACCTGGAAAACGGAGACTGTATAACATATTAAACTCAAATGTTTTTATTTCGGGCTATATTTATCCAGAACTTTTAAAGAAATGATCTTGATAATTTGTGCTGAGTAGGCATCATAATTTAAGATGCTTAAGGACCTCATCATCCCTCTCTGTCTGTCTGTCATGTATGTCTGTCTGTCGCTGTCTGTCTATCTCTGTCTGTCTGTCTGTCTGTCTGTCTGTCTGTCTCTGTCTCTGTCTCTCTGTCTCTCTCTCTCTCTCTCTCTCTCTCTCTCTCTGGTCATATGTTCATGTCACTTCTCGGACTATAGGAGAAAACACTTTTTCACCAACGTCCTCTCCAGATGTATCGTCGCAAACCACGGACAAGAAACCTCTACGCTCTCGTATGGGATCGTGGTTGCCGCGTAGCAGTTTGCTGTGTTTCAAAATAATTGGCATAACAACAGAAGCTATCAGCTTCAATACATAGAAATAGTTACTTACCTATCAATGGAACTGACATTTGTGTCAATCGTTACGTGACGGTATCTGAAAGGTAAACGTTTGATTGGTTCGTTCAATAACATGGAAGGTTATGTCGAGTAAAGAATACGAAAACATGTATTCACGCTCGCAGCGATTGGTTAAGCAGGTGAATGACTATTCATCGAAAACAGCAAATTATATTCGCAGGTAACCACGAATGAAAAAGTAACTTAAGGAGACAAACGGATTGTCGTCCGTGGCTTATTACCATATTAACAATTCTTGACCATGTTAACCCATCCAACGGGGCAACGCAAAAAGGGCTGTATTAACTCTCACTGTTCCCATTAGAAACTTGCCCTTCATAAAAGTTCCTTAATAGCTTAAATAATATGGCCAGTGTCTATACATCTGTCACAGACAGACCAGACAGACGGCTACTGTCATTAAAACCTCATAGACTCACTACTAATATATAAACTGACCAGTGGGAATACCATCAGATCAGATGGATTATGACTGACGATCTTGTCCTTCCCAGTCTGTGATGAAGATGAATTTTGTATTACATACTATATCTTGGTATACTTTCTGATATATATATATATATATATATATATATATATATATATATATATATATATATATATATATATATATATATATATATATATATATATATATATATTACCTATCGTGTAGAGAGTGACCATTACATGTTGTGAAGTGTGTATCTGTGTGTCTTTGGTAGGTATTAGTTCAAAATAGTACATGAAGTGTGTACGATATTACACATGTACACTCCCATTGCTTGGTTTATTTGGTCATATTACTTGCAATTATAAATTCAGACCCAAAAGTTGGACAACAATAACAAAACAGTTTTTGAAGGCACGCTTTTAAATTACAGGTCAGTTTAGTCAGGAGCAACCAGTCTACTGTACTATTGACAGCTATTGATTTGAAGCCATTAACCACTTTGATCCTGTTCTGGCCATGGTCTCAGTGGCATTGTTCTTTCTCATTTTTTGTTTAACTACAGATACTAATTTGTCTTGAGCATTTCGTTAAACCTTATATCCTGCTGCCTACATTATTTGGTATTTTAGTTTTCATGTTCTAAATTTTTCTTTTGTCTGGAATACATCCTTGTATAAGGCACATTGTAAACAACCGATTGATATGGTTGGTTTGTTGCTTTGCGGCACAGTAAAACCAGTAGGTTATTCTATGCTGAGGCAGCTGGAGTAAAGTACCTTGCCCACGAAAAACCCACCCCCTCCTCCTCACCCCAATCCCCATCGCCAATGTGTCTTCGGCCTTGAATACATGCATCGGATGTGGGGATGGGGACATTTAGGGTCAGGTTGCAAGTTTTAATTCTAATCCGTATGCATCATGTCGTAAGTGGTTTACTAAAATATTAGAATCTTGTAATGTAAATATATCTTTTCTGTACATTATGTCATATGTCATTCTTATTATTGTCAACACACCTGTTCGTGTTTTTGTTTAAAGGACGGAGGATAGAGTTGATTGAGGATAACAACGTGCATCATTCTAATTTACGTTGTTGGACGGAATTTCTGTTGCGTCCCAGATATTACTAAAATGAAGAGGAATATGGACCCTAAATGGACCAATTTCCATCAAGCTGACCAACAATGCAAACTAATCTTTATGCAGTAAAGAAGCTATGCAGAAGCTATGTAGCTGCCAACTTAATCTCGATCCTTTCAAGAACAAACGTGTCTATGCAAAACTTTTGCCCATTTTCATGCAATTTGAAATTAGGCATTCTTGCCACAGCTTTAAATCAACAGATAGAAGCAAAGAAAAAGTTGTCCTATTAATTAAACATTTAATCCAATGAAAACCATACGAAATTATTTAATGCTACATTAAGAATAATTGGAAAGCGTGGCGAATCATCCCCATCCATTGTAATGCCATACTATTTTGAAACAAATGATACTACTTTAATGTTTCTTTGCTGGTCCAGTCTAAATTAACATTTAGGTGTGTATTTCGTTACATTTGTATTACCAATGAATAGAGAAACCTCAGCTTTACATCATCATTATCGTCATCCTCGTCATCCTCCTCTTCTTCCTCCTCCTCGTCATCATCATCATCAATCCCTTAATCCAAGATATCGTTGGAGAACCACATATGACTTTCCATCCAATTTGCTCCATTTTCCCCTGTACTCTAGTGCCATTTGAAACTCTCCAAATCACATGACTGTCCACTCCTTAATTTTGTCTTCCTAAACCTTTTCTGTCTGCCTCTTCTTTTGCACCTTTGCACTGTGCCTTGCAAGATTGATATTGCCAGTCCGGATGATCTTGAATCAGTTTGCGCTTTTTTATTAAAGTTGTCAAGACTTCTTCATTGGGTCCGATGGCTCGTTGAATACTGATGTAGACCATTTGTTAGTTACATGGTCAATGTATGAAATGTCCAAGAATTTGCTGAAGCATCTAATTTCAAAGGTATAAATCCTTCTTTGTAGATCTGATGTGAGCGTACATGTTTCACAAGCATACAGAAAAATGGATATAATCAAGAGTGACTCTAAAATCTTTCTATCTTGGTCTCAACCTTGTTATGGGGCCCCGAGTGGCTGAGTGGTCTAGAACGCTGTCCGTTACGGATCACTGCCATCTCACCTCTGTCTGCGTAGGTTCGAATCTCATATTCGGCTGATGTGGGTTTATGAGAAAGCCAGTAGATTCTCGCGGGTCTGTGGTTGTTTCCGGGGGTTTTCTGTGTTCTTCCTCCACCATTAATACTGACCGCCGTGTATAGCTATCTTGTGCTGAAAAATGGCGTTAAACCATAAAAAAACAAAAACACAAAGCAACTAATTAGCAATCATGCAAAGTAGTTCTGGTTTGGAGCCCCCATCTGAGATAATTGATCCCAAGTACTTGAAGCTTGTGACTCTTTCCAGCTTATGTCCACTGGCCTATATTTCTGAACTGATGACATTAGTGTTCTCAGTCATTTGATTGGGGCGTTTTCGTCGCTAATCTCCATACTGTGGAGACTTTATCACTGCTTTCAACCTAGTCTGCCAATTCGTTTTCTTCTCTTGCTAAACCAGGAAAATCATCTGCGAAGCGAAGGTTGGTGATTGTTCTTCCCCTGATGCTGACATCCCCCTTGTGGTCATGCAAGGTATCATCCGTGATTCTTTCCAGGAAAATGTTGAAGAGCGTAGATGACAGCTTTATATCACAAAATAGATATTGATATGTCAGGTAAGGTTTATCTCAAGTCTTTGCGCTTAACTACGTTTGGCCTAGGTGGTCTAGAAATAAATTTCGAATGGTAATATTGCAATATTAAATTTTTTACCTCGAAAGAAGAAGTATTTGAATCTCAAAGTCCAGTATGTAACTATTGACGTTTCTAGAAAGAACATATTTATTGAATATACAATCGCACGTTTCTTAAGACGCATATATAATGATCAATAATGTAGAAAGAGTCATGATTCATTAAGTATATTTATCAAATCAAACGTTTTCCTTAGAAAGTGTTAATTAACGAATACCGATAGCAGCAGGGAGGGTTTGCCCAGTAGTTGATCCAGCCTTTATTTTGGCAAAATAATAGCTATAAAATTGAGGGGTAAAGTTTACCCATTAGTTTATCTAGCCCTCTTTTTGGTAAAATAACAGCTATAAAATTATGATCAATTTTAGGATTTTATCGTGTTTCAGAGTTTCCGTCAAGACTTTGTCTGGGATCAAGTATTTCAAAACAGACAGCGATGAATTAACCGTATATGCGATCCAGTCCTATTCGATATCGGTTTTTAGAATCGGAAAAATTTATCGTTGCAAATCCCTGTTAGGTTGCCTGAACAACACTAAAGAAATTTCTAAATTTGCTATAGTCCATATCACCGTTGCATCAAGTTTGAAAAATATTTCTAAGTGTGTAGGTATCATCCCCGTTAAATACCGCGAGAACATTACAGTTATCTCGGATCACTTTTGGAATTTGAGTGTATCGTTGAGTAACATATATCACGTCAGCATTTGTATGTATACCCCGTTAAAATATCCTTGCTGGATTTTTCTGTTTATCTAACATCGTATTGTCATACACAACCAAGTTGTTAACGCTGGAATTAATATCTTCGGCGGAGTTTGCTTCATCAATATTTGTAATAAACTTAATAATACCTTCCCCGGTGATCTCTGAGGCGCTCTCGTTATAATCTTTTAACACCTGTTAACAGTGTTGATCATCTACACTCGGTGCTACTAAATACAATTTGTCCCATTTCATTATGAGGTTAAGTAACAGTTGTGTCTTACCGCTGCCCGATGGTCCAATAATTATCATCCTGACTGAGTTAGGTAACATCGGATGATGTTTGACACATTCTCGTCGTTTCAACGCTGAAAAAATTGGTAATTTCCATTAGATATAACTAACTAATATTATGGATTTATATTGAGTGAATTGTAAAAGTCGTACATCGACCACTGACCCAGTGCCTACCACGATAAAAGAAAACAGAGAGGCAATCACTGGCAAGTGTGCACAATGCGGTATAAAAAAATTCAAGTTTGTTACAAAAAATGGAGGTGATATCGACGCCAATTTAGCAAGACTCCCAGGAACACCGTGGGCAAAATATCCAGGAGAAAAACACCTTCCAGGATATAATTATTGTGGTCCGGGAACTCGATTAGATATTAGACTTGATGGCCAAGACAACCCTCGTCCGGGTGAATATCCGATAAACGCTATCGATGAAGCCTGTCGTGTTCATGATATCGCACATTGAAGTGGTGATCTCGAACGTCATCTTGCGGATATAAAATTGATCAACGCGATAAATTCTATTCCCGATAAATCCTTCAGAGAAAAATTATCATCCTGGATAATAAAGGCCGCCATGAAGGGTAAATTAATGATGGTTCTCGGTATTTAATATGGAATCATTTTATTATTCTCCAAATGGATACTACAACGGTAAATCTTCCATTGATAAACTTGCCAGCGCGGCTAAGGTTACAAGTGCAACAGTAGCAGATTGGATATCCAAGCAGGCTATATGGCAAATTTATCTACCGCGTCCTGCAAAAATTCAATATGCATTTTTCGATGTTAATACCCCAAATGAAGTTCATCAGGCTGATATATTATTTCTGCCGCATGATACCGTCAATACACGTACTTAGAAATATGCGTTAATTGTCGTAGACGTTGCAAGTAGATACAAGGAAGCTGAACAGTGATAGTTAATCCTTGTGATGATTGTATAGTCATCGCGTATCCTAGCATCCACGGAGATTTATTAGCGCGTAGTGCGTCTTCAATTACAGCGATATCAACTAGTACAATATCATTCAACACAAGTTCTTGTTGTTCGGATTTCCCTGGTATGTCAACGAGGATGTTTTGTCGTCGTGTATCCTTGGGCCTATAACATAGTGGAACTGGCTCTATCGAGAATGTTTCTTTGTGGGTGTTTAATAATTCTACCTGAAGTGTATCTCTTACTTTTTTTCTGTTAGCGACAACAACATCGGTGGGTTTCCATGTCTCCCAAAACTCGTCAATGGGAGTTTCTGGTAGTACCCTACGTGTTATTTCACATTGCATACGATCCGGTTGTAATCTTATAGCTGATTTTAACGCGGTTAACTCATCGTCGAGTCAGTATTTATTAGTCAGTATTTATTTCTTCGTAATGATCAACATTATTTTTTAGTCAACAATGAGGAGATTCTCCGACAAATGGCGGCGGTTGACCATGATCACCGCACATTATCACCGCGATGTTTTTCTTTAACAACCAGCCAATAAATGTTTTTAATAGATCCAACGATACTGTATCAATTTCATTCCACATAATATATTTCGTTCCCTTGCGATCGGGGATCTATTCAGTTCCTTTATAGCTAAGGAAACTATGATACATGCTCGCGTTAACTCCTCTGGATTTCATCTCTCTGGCAAGACGATGAGTAGGAGTAAGCACGATCATGTCAGAATTCTTCCTAAATAAATCGATCACTCGTTTTGTTTGTCCGCATCCTCCTGGACCATTCAGATAAACAGAAATTCATCGTTAAAATCCTTCGATGAAAATTCCTTAGAATTTTCCAATCAGAGATTTTCCATTTCCACGCTCAGTATTTCTTTAAGACGATCCACAGTCATATACGAAAGAACATAATTCATTATCTGATCACGATTACAGCTAATCATCGTTATAGGATCACGTAGAAGTTGTTTTATCTGATGATACATCAGTACAAAATCCTCATTGCCAAATATATCGATGTAAAATTCGAAGTTACCTACGAGTGTTTCATTGAATGATCTTGTAATAGCATATTCAAGTTTATCCTCATCGTAGACGAATACTTGTGCGTGAGTGTACATATTATTATTGGTATAATTTTCTGAAATGGAATTTCACCTACAACTTTACAGATTTTAATTCTTTATCCTGTAAATCAATCAAGTTAGAATTCTTGTCAACCAGTTTAAAGCTCATCCTCGATATCCAAGGGTTGTTACACGTTAAATACACCGTGTTGATCGGGTTTTGTACGATTAAACTTCCAGGAGGAACTTCCGGTGAAAACGTATACAGGATATATATCCCTGATCGGCTCTATTTGATAAGGTTGTAAACACGTGATAACTTCCATCGACGATATCGCATATTAAATGTATCGCGATAACTGATATTATGTCGACGTTGCGTGGTGAGACATGTCTGCCTGTTCCGTCGGCGGCGTTGTTCCATCGAAGTTTTCTTTGCATTGCAATTATTTTATCGAAATATTCTGCGACGGGAGAGGTATCATAATCGGATAATTTTCTCCAAGCGGTTTGTATCCGCCGGAGATATTCATCGAGGAGATCATCGAATGATTTTTTTTAATTCGGGTACATTATACCCTGGAAATTTATAATTAGCTAATGTTTCCTCTGTTAACGAATACACTATCGTAATTCTTTTTTTGGCATTTTCACTTTCTTTCTCGTCTTTTACAGCGAATGCACTCTCAACAAATTTCCTATTGAGATTTTCCATATTGTATATAAGAGAATATAATATTCCAGTTTGTTTGTTGATTTTATAAAGTGAAGCTGTTATATCAAGGAGATATTCATCAAAATATTTTCGTAATTGTTTTAGTTGTTTTTTGTAATCATTTGTAATCTTATCAAAATAAGCACGGAGAGTTCCAATATCCCAGAAAAAATAAGGAAATTTCCTTGTTACAGAATCACGCGAAGGTTTTTCGTAATTATCGAAATAATGAAAATTCCACATAAATGTTTCTTTGTGGGTTATTGAGTTTAAATATTCTCCAGAAATATATGCAAGTATTGTACTGAGTAATTTACGTACAGTAGATGTGTCAGGATAATCGGTAAATCCAGGATAATCGGTAATATCAGAATGACGATACCTAATACGGTCGTTAAAATTAGGATCTCTTTCGAGTGCAAAAGAATAAAACCAATTTCGTTGGGGTTCGGGAAATTTCTTCTTCGTTGATTGTTTTTCTTGTAACAGAGGGGTAATTTTCAGCCAGTTCTTTTTCGTATGGTGATTTCTCAGGCCATCCTAATATGATTCTTATCGAACTCTTATATATAATCACGGCGTATTCAGGCGAGTTTATATTGATTGTGGTTTATAGCGATGGTGTATGAACGGTTATTTCGATATTAGACTCTGTTCTGGTAATTGACTTTATTCTACATTGAATTTCATTGATTTCGTCATTTATATCCTCGATCTGATAATACCTATTGGAATATATATTGTCTGCCAATCGGGTTTTCCGTCGGGGGCGTTCTTATACGAGAATACAAAACTGTTATCGGGTGATTTACCCCCGAAGGATTCTGATCTGATATTAGGCCAACTATGATAAACGTCTAGTTGAGTTAACGTGATCTCTTTTGCGGAGATCGGAGTTGGAAGTTCGATACTAAACTCTGGTTGTTTTGACATGTATGATATCAATGTTGTTTTCACCGGACTGGTGTTCTCCGCTATTCCTTGTAGTAATTCCTGTTTTGATATCTGTGTTGATGTCTTCGACATTATTATTATCCTCTACGTGTTTTTCTAATTTTGACATCACGGAGTCATAAATGTGGACCATCGCGGAAAACTCTCTATCTGATATTATTGTGTCGCCAAAGGATGATGATATCATCGCGGATAATTGCTAGTTGTTGACGCCGTATGGAACTTAACAATGTAGTCTTGCAGTTTACGCTGACTACACGATGATATTTTTTTGTTATTATGAAAATTGTTCCCGCGATGGTTGTTGCCACGGCCACACAAATTGGAATAGCTACCGGAGCGATCATTATCACCGAGGAAAGTATTATTTCCGCGGCGGTAATTACACCTGAAACCGAGTACTCGGATACATCAACAGCGGTAATTCCTCTCCGATATTTTTTTCACTTTGGTTTGGTATTCCTCGCTGAGTGTTTTGAGTTTAGCCTGTAGTTGTATGACCTAGTCATATCGGTATTGTTGAATTGTTTACATTTTTTAAAACCGTATATTACAATTAAGTTCTTTACTCAAATTCTACATACCATATTACATATACCCTAACATGATTTCTATCGAAAGTAGTTATAGTGAATCGTACAGTTGAGTCCTTGTCGATGATCGTTGATATGGTATTGTTAACACCAGATGAACTCGTCGATGAAATATTAAACTGGATTGGAGACACCAATGTTTGTCTGTAAATTCCCTTGACGGTCGCGGTGATATCTAGCGTGTTATTCTGTGGTGTCCAAGCAAATGATCCGTGTTGAATCGTGTATACCACGTTTACAATATTTGCTTTTTCATGAGGAATTTTTGTTTTATCGAGTGTGCTAATCATCCTCGGAAAATCATCTTTGATGGCCTCATGAGTTCTCTTGATCTCGTCGATAGATGTTTTAATATCCGGGAGATTTACATCGATGTTATCCATTGGACCACCAAAGAATTTAATAACGATATAGTTACATGCTTAGGCTCGAATAAACAGTAAAGACCCATAGAAAGAGTGAAAATAACAAGCTTGTAAAAACTAAATAAACAATTTATTGAGCACAAATATTTTCCAGAAAAGAAAAATAAACTTACGGTTTTAAGAATCAATTCCAAAATTAATCCAAAATAATTCAAAATATTATCCACTAGAGAAATTGCAAGTGCCCTGGTAATAAATGTCCAAATAATTCCAAGTGCGAATCCCAGCGAAGTATCCAATATGGAAGACGATGTCACTTGATGATGTAAGTTCTTGTTAATAAAAATCTATGAGCACAATTCTTTTCCAGATAAATAACAAAATAATTCCTCTTGATCCAAACGAATTGACATAATTTGCAGTACAAGGTAATTAAACTAACTCAAAACGACACACAACTTTGTATTCTAACAGCCCAAATTCTTCTACTGAATAGCTCTGTCCAAAACATAGTTTATATACCTGTTTTACGTAAACAAGACAGAGATCACGATCTTCTAGAATCTCTCAGAAAAATTTACTTTCAAGAAATCACGTAAACACTGTATGACCCAACTAAAATAGAAAGATGTTTATATAAGCTCCAAAATGTCTTTGTAACCAACCAATCATTTTAAAGCTTGTTTACAACTCTGAAACCAGGTCAGAAATGAGGTCAACACCTGGTGTTTATTCTGTAAAGTACAGGTCACACACATCCCCAATGAACGAATCTTTAAACTTAAAATGCTAAATCTGAATCTAACAAACAAACAATACAAATAAATATAAATGACTTATATCACATATACGTAACAATATTTTTACGAAATTTTCCAAATTGTTTTACGTGATCTTCATACGCGGATTGTAACGTTGCTAGTTCATCAATGGCGGTTTTTATCTGTGTGAGCTTTGGCCTGGTCACCGGTGGAATTCCAAAGAAATTGAAAATAGGTAGTTGAATATCTGTAATACTTTTTTGTAACCCTTCAAACTGATTTACATGGGCGTCATATTCGTATCCGAAGATATATAATTGTCGATGAGTGCTGTTAGTCTAGCTGAGATAGTTGAAATGAGCACACCAGGTTTAAGTTTACCTTGGTCAGACAACATCACGATAGCATTTTCAATCGCGTCAAAATATCATCCAAGGAAATATTACTCGTTTTCAATTTTCCCTGACAATCTCCAAATACAACTATTTCATTTTGTTCTACTCCGACGAGGTTTAATATATCCGATAACGCTTTCGATACAAGTTTCTTTACATCTTCAAGAGAAGCACCTTTAACTTTTCCTGGACGCGATAGAGATCTTCCCCAAATATCTACCAGTATACGTGTATGATCTCTTTAAAAATTTATCACTGGTATACTCGTGCACGGTTTCACGAGGGGATTGGGAGACTCTGAAATCGCCGTTAACACGTTAATGACTTCTCTTCCACATATCGGAGGATCGGTTAATGTCTGTGTGGGTAACGCTGAATACCAAACAGGAAGTTTTAATTGTGCTACATATTTGAGAAATTCATTTGGCGGCGCTAATCGCTAATCGTCGAAATAAACGATTGACTTAGGATGTATCGCATAAGCCACCCAATGAGCTCCAGGTCCAGTGTTATCATCGAGATTAATTATACCCGTTTCTGGTATTGATGGTTGTTTAGGTAATTGATCTTTCATGGAAACACCTCTGAAATGTTGTATCGGAGAGTTTTTCACCGCGACGATTAAATCAAAATTTGACATCGGAGACAACCCTACGTTAACATCCTTGAGTGTAGTAGTAGTAAAGTAGTAAATGTATCCAATCAATAAAATCACCATTACCCGTTACAACCTATTTCAAAGCCCATTTTGGCGCCCCCACTAGTATGGCGCCCGGGGACATATGTACCCCCCCCCCGCCCCCCCCAGCTGCTACGCCTCTGATTTTATCTTCATATGTACAATATAGTGAGTGTACTAAAAAAAAACATTGTATTTTCTGTTTAGGCTTTATTACCGCTTTCGATTCAATGCAGATCATATTGTTAACAGTTTGGCAAATCTCCAGGTGGAAGAAACATATAACAAATGTCAGTTATTTTTGTTCGAGATTACAATACGACACATTAAAAAGCTGAATGGATCAATTAGTATAGTGATATCGTATCTCAGTGAGAACTCGAGTTTTATGACTGTAGAGAAAGATCGACGTTTATTATCGGATTAGAAACTGTAACTTCACCCGAAAATATCGTTAGGAATGTAAAAGCTAATACTTTGGCAAGGTTAATGTATACCTCTTTGGTCTACAAGGATGAAAAACATGTATACGATAAAGGTGATACACTCACCTCCTTTCCGTGCCTGACTTTCAGGGAAAAAAGCTATTTTTTTTGCGATCACTTTCCATTATCATTGGTAGCTTTATCAAATTAAATTAGTCATATAGTTTTCGTGGAAGTTAATTTCATGAATGTGACATTAGGTGGAAGCAGAAAACATGACCAGACGATGTATCGTATCTGAGTAAGAACCAATGTTCAACGACTGCAGAGAACTACATATTTATATTTATAAAATGGGGTTAAAGAGTCACTAATTGTAAATTAAGTTTTTCATGTTTCAGATGTTAACAAGGCATTTAATTGAGTTGTACCTCTATATGGGCTTCATTTTGACGTAATGACAATGGTTTATCAGCAATGCGCACTATCAAGATCCCTGTGCGTCATCGAAAACGGACATTGCGTGAACTTAAATTGACAAGGAGGAAAGGCTATTCTGATTTAGATACTGTGCTTTCATTTATTGAATACCAGTTAACAACATCTGGACAGATTCATGGATACATATGGATGTGTTAAAAGTGCATTTTATATGGTTTGAATGTGAAGATAGATGAAATTAGACTCGTGCTTAAGATGGTGCGCGGAAAAAAAGTCACGGAAAAAAAGTCACAATTTCGGCTAGGAAAAAAAGTCACAGGAAAAAAAGTCACACTCTGCGGAAAAAAAGTCACAGTTTTGGGTAGGAAGAAACGTTCCAACAGGAATCAAGTCCGAAATTGAAACTCTTGTAAATCAAAATTCTGTATAAAAATTAAATGGAAAATGGAATTGTATCTTTACCTATAAAGAGTAGTGTGTGTGTGTGTGTGTGTGTGTGTGTGTGTGTGTGTGTGTGAGAGAGAGAGAGAGAGAGAGAGAGAGAGAGAGAGAGAGAGAGAGAGAGGTTTATGACTCCCCTTAAATATCACTCACCAGTCATTATTATTATTATTATTATTATTATTATTATTATTATTATTATTATTATTATTATTATTATCCAGGAAAAAAACCAAATGAAAAAAGTTACGGAAAAATGTCGCAAGAAAAAAAGTCACAAGAATTAAGAGTTATAGAAAAAAATCACAGGTTAAAAACGGGAATATAACACAAATTTTGGTACAGTACATACTATATTACTATAGAGAAAACTTTACATAAAAATCAAATAGATACATATCCAAAAAAATGTCAACCTAATGTGAACAAATAATGAAATAAACATTGCATTTGCTTCATTGAATACAATATGGAATAGATGAATATAGGTCTGAAGCCAAGTAAGACACTAATTTGTTACATTGGCAGAACAAAAGATTTTTATGATGTAATGTCCCTTTGTAGCCTGGGATTGTTTAACAATTCAACATACTGGTTTCAGCCAAACGTTTAATGTTATTATAAGCTAGATAATTGTTCTATTGGATTTAGTTTTCATTACAAGTTGAAGTTTTTCGGAGTGTATATATTTGAATTTTATTTTAAATTATCTCCATCGTAATATATTATTTATGGTTTCTAAATTTGTGTGATATTCTCACTTATTTTTATCCTGTGACTTTTTTTCCTAAGGCTCTTTTTCATTGTGACTTTTTTTTCCTGTGACTTTTTTTCTGTGACTTTTTTTCCTGTGACTTTTTTTCCTGGATTCCTTAAGATAATGGATCCACAAGGAGTTGAGTTAAGACAAAGACGTTGCTTACGACGCCGACAATACCTCTCCAAAGGCCCGTACTACTGCTGGCATAATGACGCAAATCACAAACTTCATGAATTGCGCATTAATGGCTGCATCGACGGATAATCCAGAAAATAAATCTGGTTAAAGGCTGGAAGATCTAACATTGACCCAAAAGTCGTTGCAAAATATCTTTGTGATGCTTTTGAATAATGTGGAGGATTACGTTTATGCGTGGCGTTATGGATACAGAAAACATCAGAGTTGCCACTATGTTAAGTTTGATTCTACGATCTGATGGCCTGGATATTGAAAATGAAAGAACTTTGATATATGGCAAAAGTACTGGAAACACCAGGATTGAGTCATGGTGGGGAATACTTAGAAAATAGTCCTGTCAAATATGGATGGAAGAACTAAAGGTACTTCGATATAGTGTGCTTTTCTGAGGGAATGCACTGGACATCAAGATCGTACATTTTGCCTTATGCGGTTATTGCAGGATCAGGATATGTATGTATGTATGTATGTATGTATGTATGTATGTATGTATGTATGTATGTATGTATGTATGTATGTATGTATGGATGGATGGATGGATGGATGGATGGATGGATGGATGGATGGATGGATGGATGTATGTATGTATGTACTTACTAAATGTATTTAATTAATAAATTTCTTCGGGGGGAAAAAACAAAGTTACTAATTCCAAAATTGTTTCCAACGAATAAAGAAACAAACACACAATGCATGTTTGTGTGGATATAATATTAGAACGTTTGTCGTTAGTATCACCTGATTTAACAAAATAGAATTGTTTAGTTTGTGTTGACTTTGCGTATTGCATACATTTCACCAGATTTGAAAATAAATTATGTGTAATCTCAACATATAAAGCATGGTTAAAAAAACAACAGGAATTAATAAAAACCCATAAAAAATATATTCAAACGAAATAGTCATATTTGCACAATTTAGTTTTACAACATGAAAGATATGGGTATTAGGCGAATGGTTCCTTTCTAGAGGATGTAGTTTAGAAAACTTCATATCAATTTGGTGTACATTCAGACGCAAGGAAAACATTCACACCCCACGATGTTGTCTTATTTTTCGTATGGAATTTTAACTAACATATTTACTTTCTAAGTTTATAACCTCTTTGTAGAGAACGTTTCCAACTTTAATAGTTAATGTCTACCCGAGTGAATGACATAATCATCAGTGTATCAATATCACCATAAGCAATACGGTAACTGATTCAGAAGAGTAAATACCAGCGTGCTGAATGGAATGCATTAAGGAAGCGATATATCCTTGTGAGGAAGATCTCTTCGAACTTTGTTGTCTCCATATGGCGGCAAACAGCTGGAATTAACCGAAAGCTATAACCGAGTCCAAAGACATATTTGCGCCTACACAACTGGCTTCCAACAAAACTGTGACCGGCTTGATGCCAGATATAGCAATTTCTATACATCTTAATTGGTCATAAAAAATCTTCCTCAATGCATGTGTTAAATACGGAGCCCCTTAAGTGACATGATGAAAATATTTTTATTTCGTTATTTCGAAATAGTATTTCGTTATGTTTATGTTTATTTTTAATTATATTTTTATTTGTAAAAAAAAACATGTACGTCAGTTATTCTTTAAAAGACAAAATACTCGCAAGTGCTAGGCCGAGTACGAGCACATAATCAAGCAGAAAATGAGAATAGTTTGTTGTTTTAGGGTTTCACGCCATTTTTCAGCACACGATAGGCTATAAATGGCAGCCAGTATCAATGGTGGAGGAAGAACCCGGGAACACCCCATTAAGAACCACCGACCCAAGAGAAGCTACTGGCAAGCTTTCTCACATACCCACGTTAGCATATAACAATACGATCACTTACCGTATCCGACTTAGCTTGATGTTGGCTTTTATTTTTTAAAGCGGTGACGTTATCAAATTTTGTGTTTCAGGTTTCGACTGTAATTGGTTAACCCAAGGATGTCCACATTCATTAAAGGCTTTATTTTTACACTTCTGAAAAATAACAGATTCTTAGTTGGAGGGAGAAACTGCATGGCTCACAATGTGATAACACGTCGATATTATCTAATTTTAGCGTAACCCAATGATGTTAGGACCAATATATTTCATTATTCAGTATTATTCAGACGATGTTGCTAATACGATTTTCTGCGCGCAATAGCGAATTGTTTTTTGGGGGGTGGGGGTGAGGGGTTGGCTTTATTATTCAAGGTAAATAACGTCTTAAATACGCTTTCAAAAATGCATTTGAGTCACTTCCTTTTAGCATTGCACATACTATTTCTCTGGTCTTTGGTTCTGCTTTTATTAAGGAAGGAAATGTGCAAAAATCTAGTTGCATTATTGCTGGTCTTACGCCACTATTGAAATCACAATATGTTGTCGAACCGTAAAAATGCTACAAGTTTTTAAACCTTTTGCATCCTCGCTTGTGTAAACTTACCTTAAGACAAAACATACAGCGACATGTGAAAATACATCATGCGACATGACTATTAATAAACTATTACCTAAAACACTAATGCAGACAATACCTGACGTGAATTTCTGCTTCTCTTTTCAAAATCTACAGCGATTTATATAAATAGAAATGTCGAAATGTAGATCAAGTTTCATTTAAATGAACGTATTTTCCCCTTTTTCATGTTATATAGAACAACCTTTTCACGTTTATTCAAAATTGTGTATCTTCCAAAAGTTATTTCCAAACTTTTACGTCTCTATTTAAAACTTTGTATCTGTAATATATATCGAGGACTGTGTGTATGTGCCCACCTAACCCAACCCCGCATACATACATACATACATACATACATACATACATACATACATACATACATTAATGACCCCCCCCCCTTTCCCAAGAACAAACTAGCGACAAGGTTTCAAAAATCACTCTGGGACAATAACGAGAAGGGGAATTTAACATAGGGAATAACTGGGCTGTAAAGCGACAAGGGAAAGTGGTGTTGTTTAATAGGGACAATATGAATGGAACATGTGTCGTGACGTCATTGCACTGAAGATTGGTACACTGTTGCAACAAATGTAGGAATAGGCGTGCAGTCGGTTGATCTCAATCAGGAACTAGACTTTTACGAAAACATTTTTTAAGGCAAGAAAGTAAATTTGTTCGAGATATATGAGTAGCACTGAAAAGGATCGTTGGGTTTTATGTTAACAACATTTCGTTAACACAGAGGGCATCGCATAGGTCTTCTTCCTTTCCTCAAATTTCTTCTGACGTCTGGATCGTAGAAAGGGTTCTCTTTAAACAGCCATGTCTCTCTACATAAATTCGTCTTGTCCAAACGCTCGTATCAGCGATTCTGATACTTGTCAATGTTGATTTCCCATACATGGGTAATTTCGTGTGGAACAGCATTGACGGAACGAACGTAGACGATTCTATATTTGTCCACATCTTGTGACGAGAACAGGTGAATGGAATGCAATGAACTGAGGTTATTTATAGTGGAAAAATGGAGCGAAACGGATTTCACCAATCATTACAAGAGTAGCAAAATTCGGTCACATCGCAGAGTCTATCTAATCCGAATAGAGTGGTCTGTGACGTCAAATTTTCTATATAGGTGCACTAGAGACTTTGCGCCGTGAATACATGTGATAGTTTAATCATGACCGAATGATCGATGATTTTAAACAGAGACAGAAAGAAAAGTTGGAGCAATGTTTCCAGAAACAGAAATAAGCAGAACGAACGTTTGTCTTTCAACAGCAATAAAAGATGGATAGGTAAGAAGAAGGAAAAGACATAAGACATGAAGATGAATCAGCAGTAAAGAAACAATGTCCAGCAGAAAAGGAGGGCAGTGAAAGTCAAACGGTGACGGTACATTTAAACATTTTGGCTGAGTTACGGAGTCTGAAAGAAATGTATTTGACTTCTTTATTACGACCCAAGAGGATATGACCTTTGGTGCCAAACAATCCAGCCATGTTACTACAGCGGATATACCAATCCAGTGATTTCTACCAAGTCGTCGACATGAGCCAGTTTAGAAGTAGGCCTTGGTCTCGGCAAAGGCTCAAGTCAGTTAAAGCTGATTTCGTTCCATTCCTGTGTTTGTTTCTATTAAGATTACAAACGCACAACGGCCCTTTTCAGGACCCCACACTTCCTGAGAAAAGAGATAGTATTAATTTTGCTCAAATCAATTAAAAGGCACAATAACTTTTCTACCCCATGATGTATGTGTGTAAGTGCGTAAGTGTAGGTCACTAACCAAGACACACTAACGTTTCTTTCTGTCTGGTCCATTCTGCTACAAATGTTACAAGTTATCTCACAACACAAAACTTAAAATATTCTTAGATTTCTTCTTTGTTTTTGTTCACTCTCTCTGTGTTTTTAATTTCTTAAATATCATAGTTTTTTTCCTTCTCTTCTTCCTTATTTTCTTCTCGTCTTCCTTTCTTGTCTTTCTGAACGTGTCGTGTCGAGGGTCTACCTTTGGAAAAGGTTCCTCTTCATTTTTCTGTTCGAGTAGTAGGGGGCCTGAGCCCACCAACGTTTAAGACAAATATTTGTAAAACTAAAGCTTCGTACGAAATGACGAATACAATGTCGATAATAATAAACCCAAGTCTATAACTGATCGAGAGACTCTCTCTCCCCGCGGTTAGTTGAACTGTTACTTTTTTTGTCGTTGTCGTTTTACAAATTACACGTACGTGTCGTTTACTACTTGTTGATGCAGAGGCTTTTTCTACTGCTGCGAATTAAATCATTATTATATCAATAATGACAAACATCGGAGAAGCATATTCCACGAGATTAGCACGAGAGCGAGAAGAAGCAATCAAAAAATATATACCACTGAGAGATTCTGTCAGAGAAATATTACAAGCGCGTCAGGAATCTCAAGTTGAATTTAAATAAGATGATCATACACGACTCTCACCACATGCCCCGACGGGTTAGGGTAGTCAACTCAGATACCCCGTCTACAGTGCGTATTACGAGGATGGACTAGGGAATGTTATTCAGGAATTGTTTACAAGAATAATTCCAAAAGCAGGACCAATTGCAAAATATTTATCGATGACAGCTACTGATATTATTCGTGAGAAACCTCCCGGTGCAATCAGTGACGTTGCTGGTGAGGCATTCTCGTCAATCAAAGACAGAATAGTACAATTATTACGACGACGAAAGATGGTTCAGCAACAACCAGTAAAAGTACAAAGCACAGAGGCTATGCCCGCGAATGTCAGTAAAATAATAAATCAGGCCGCAATTTTTTTTAGCAGCTTTGGTACCTTCCGCCAAAGAAATAGAAAAATATAACTTCGAGTTTGATAGCAGGAAGCGGTCTTCGTGTTAGATGAGGATTTAGATCAAATCAGATATAATAAAGATGTTACAGCGTATATCAAACATTGCATTTGACATGGATAAACCAGTCAGAAAAGATGAATCCTAGCGCGATTATCAGTATTATTCTTATGATGTAAAAACTCCTAACGCACAGGCAAGAATTGAATTACAAGTTTATAATAATAATAATAATAATAATAATAATAATAATAATAATGAGGACTTTGTATAGCACATAATCTAACGAAGCTCTAAGCGCTTTACACCATCAATAATGATATGACTACACCACAGAACAACAAATGACAAAAACAATGAAATTGGAAAACATAAAAACATGCTGAAAACATATAAGATACAAAACATGATTAGGTCGCTAAGTTTGTCCCTGCAGTCGAAACAGGTGAGTCTTAAGATCACTCTTAAAAGGGACCACTGTGTCTTTGTGTCTAATTTCAATGGACAATTCGTTCCACGTCGCCAGGCCCTGGTGTGCAAACGAACGTTGTCCATATGACTTTGTTTTCACCTTGGGAACAATGAGTATACGATTATCAGAAGAAGAGCGTAAGGATCTAGCTGGTGTGTACACATGGGTGAGGCTGGATAGGTATGTTGGACTGGAGTCGGTTATTGAAACATAGCACAGAGAACAAATTTTGTGTTTGATTCTGTATCGAATTGATAGCCAATGTAGGGTACAGAGCAGTGGTGAGGTGTGCTCTGATTGAGGTACTCTAAAGATGATCTGTGCAGCTGTGTTTTGAACTTTTTGAAGTTTCTGGAGTAAATATTGTGACGAACCAGACAGAATTGAGTTACAATAGTCCAGTCTTGAAAGTACTAATGAACACACAAGTGTTTTAGTGGCATCAACTGAAAGATATTTACGAATGTAACTGATGCGTCTCAATTCAAGATATGCAGCCTTGCACATGTTCATGACATGTTGGTGCAATGTGAGAGTACTGTCTAAAGTAACGCCTAGGTTCCGTACTGACTGTGAGAATTTAATGTTGGTGTTGCTGATATTTATTGTCTGAGGTAAAGGATGTGAATGAGAAAGTCTTTGTGTTGTGATCAGAATAGCCTCAGTTTTATCATAATTCATCTGCAGCTTGTTACATGTAATCCATGATTTCACATCATAAATGCACTTCTCTACTCCATGGATGGTAGCATCAACTTCAGTTTGGTGGCTAGACTTGTATATTTGGGTGTCATCAGCATACAATTGGTGCGACACTGGGTGATGATCTATGACACTTGAGAGCGGCTAAATATACAGAGTGAAGAGAACAGGTCCAAGAACAGATCCCTGTGGAACACAACAACATACGTCAACTGGGCTGGAGTGTATTCCATTTGCAAATATAACTTGTGTCCTATTAACTAAGTAGGAACCACTGTAAGGCTATATTCTGAATGCCAAATACATGCTGGAGACGGTGAAGTAATATATCATGGTTTATTGTGTAAAATGCTGCAGATAAATCCAGGAGAGTGAGGACTGTAATCTTATCTTAGTACTATAGTGGGATGATTTGGATAAATGGACTATGTTTGTGACGTTCTTCTTAGCGGCTTCGTATATTTGTTTATAAATAGTGAGTCAGGTGGAAAGCCAAAGCCTCTCTGCTTTTCGGCGATGTCTTTTAGCAGTACGAAGCTGGTCCCTAACAGTGCTATACAATGGAGAACACTTTTTGTTTTTATTGATACTCCGCATTTGGTGGCTGGGGCATGTTTTTCAAGCAATGAACGCAGACAGATATCAAGTTGTTCAGCTGTTGGATGTAAGAAAGTTGTTAGTTTTTTTGGATGTCATGCATGAATTTGGTTCTATTTATCATACGGAGGTTTCTCTTAGTAGCAAATATAGGTGGATGTTTGGGGACTGATAGATGATCCGATGCAAGTTCGTGGGATACAAAGGTGGATTGCAGAATATTATCATCAGGTCTATAAAGAAACCAGTCTAAAATGTGACCAAGTTTATGGGTAGGTTGGTTAACTGACTGTTTAAGATTGAAAACATGAATGGACTCTAGGAGTTTTGACATGTATGGTTGACCAGGACAGTCAAAGTGAAAGGTGAAATCTCCAAGAATAATTAGGTTTCCACCTATCGAATTTCCATACTCTAGAAGATTTGGAAACTGCTCCAAAAAGAGAGATTTAGTCAGCTTGTTTTTTCTACTAGGAGGAGGACGGTAGAGACAGAAAAAATGGACTGACCTTTGTTCCATTGTGAGCGTTGTTTGGACTAGTTCAAACGATGTGTGGCGGAAATTGAAGGTTGTGTTGTACTTAAGGCATTTGATCATGGAATTCTTTGTAATTACAGCAATTCCACCTCCGCGAGAGTTGCAGGGGAACGACTTGATGGAGTAATCGCTGGGTTTTATATCCGTACACTTACATTCATCACCTGCGGAATGTAACCAAGTTTATGTCAGGAAGAAGACGTCAATATTCTGGTCGCTGATAAAATTAACAATTTCTGTACGCTTTTCCGGTGATCCTACTGATTGAGTGTTGAATAATGCAATACGTAGTGGTATCCCTGTGACAGTTGACACAACGGTTGACGAGTTAAGAGGAATTTGAACCAGGTTATTAAACTTAACGGCAGAATTTTTAAGTTGTTTATCCGTTACGGGCATAAGGGAGATAACTGGAATTCTGTTTCAATTTCTATGCCGGCCAGCTTTGAAAGAACGTTTTTTTTTTCGCTTCCGTTTACATTTAAGAAATGATGAATGTATTCCCAGTTCGTTTAGACTTGAGCACAATGTAGTATCTAGAGCCAAGGTGTGGTCATTTAATCAGATTAATGAGGGTCCGTCATATTGTAAGCGGTCACGTGACGGCGGCTTATTCAAAAACATATGACGTCTTAACATTGGAACAAAACAGCTGCGAAAAATTCTAATTGTTCTCGTTTCCAAAACAAGGAGATGAATTAACACATACGAACGGAACAGCCAATGCATGATGAAACACAATAATGTAGACGATGATAGAGAACAAGCAAAAATATCATAAATATAGCACACAATCGGAAGAGCCTATCTCGAGCAGTTAAGCGATGACGGTCATCTTTCCGGTTGATACAAGTAGATTTTTTCTACCCTGTGAAGCGTATATTTAAATCGTAGGTAGACTCGTAAATGCAGATGATACCGCATATGGAATTGCTGATCGTGTTGGTTTTGTTAACAACGGTGTGGTGGCTTTATTTAGCAGGGCCACATACTCGATTGGAAAACGTCGAAGTTGCCACGACGACACTTAGTCTTGCAAGATATTCCAATGTCTACACAAGACCGGCTGGTCCAATGATGATGTTTGTAAAAGACACAACTGATCATCCAAAAAAAAAACAGAAACGTAACAATGAAGAGATTATCCTGGATACTATCCAGAAAGAACCGTATATTATTTATATACTGAAGGACCTGCACATGAAGGTGGGTCTGGATGACGAGTGATATATGAAGATGATTATATCGAAGAAATGGTAAAATCAGAAGCAGCATGGAAACATGTACTAGATAAATCTGTTGCGATAATTAGTTATATAAAAACATTTACCTAACAAAAAAGGCCGATTATAATACTGAGTCTAATTCTGTGGTTATATAATATTTTAACAAACAAAAGGTTATAATTCAGTGGGAATCGCTGCATCGTGTTCAAGGAACTCATAAGGTGTTGACGAGTGGCATGGAATTCGAAGACCACACTTCTCATCAGTTAAATTTAGTCGCATGCGATAAGACGAATTCGCTGGGTTAGTTACAACATGCAAGCGACTAATTGTTCTTGACACCGATGCAGATAGTGATGGATTAATATTGTCTCATTACATCAGGCGAATAAACAAACGTTGCATTGATTTCGATGCGTTGAGGAGATTATATATTCAAAGGTTACACGAAAACGTGAATGATAACCTAAGACACGTGAAGAAATAATAAAGTCCATCACCGAATTTAAAAGATTTATTGATGAAAAATCTAAATTGTTTAGAACGCATTAAATTAGGTGAAATAATAATTCCATACGGATATGTGTCTCCCAACAATATAAGTGATGAAAATAATTCCAAAATGTATTTTTTACCGCGGTTAATTTTGATGATGAAAACGATCATTTATTAAATAATACAGACTCATGTAGATGAGTATGATACGTGGTTGAAGAAAAAAAAACAAATAAAAAATCCAAGTCCCAAGGATATAATAACAGTCCAAATGTTAACAATTTTCTGAGGACTGGCATCGGTGATCGAATAAAAAAAATGCCAAAATCGATATTGGTGAGAGAAAAAAATCTGATACAATTTTTTTTACAAAATACTACAGATAAGATCCAGATCACATGGGCAAGTTAGGACCATGCGAGGTAAAGAAATCTTATCTAAATAGTATATTTCAATGTCATGTTGGAAAGTTACCATTGTATGAGATTGGAACATTGTACAATACTTCAATTGTACAATTGTACAATACATCAAATCAGTTAAGATGGGTTCAGGATGTAATCGTCGATACATTTAATAACTGCATGACCGTACAACAATGTCTCGATGTATTCGATGTGATCAAATAGATCCTAGCGGAAAGATTAATAAAAGATTTCCTGAAGATATTTAATTTACCTGACATAGTTCCTGACGAACTATGAAAAAAGCAATAGCATTATCATATATAATGATGCATGTCGAGGATATGCTAAACGATAAAGATTAACTGGATAAATATAACCAATTGATTAAAAACTGGACAAGAATACTTCCTGAGATAGAATAAAAATCACCAAAATTAATAATACGAAGCGTAACAGAGCACATCAAATTTATCTATACGGTATTCGGCGCAACTTTACTATCAAACGACAACAATCACGCTAATCCAGCGGATTACACATTCTCATATCCCGATTGGTCTAGATCAGATTACACATTCTCATATCCCGATTGGTCTAGATCAGATTATACATTCTCATATCCCGATTGGTCTAGATCAGATTACACATTCTCATATCCCGATTGGTCTAGATCAGATTACACATTCTCATATCCCGATTGGTCTAGATCAGATTACACATTCTCATATCCCGATTGGTCTAGATCAGATTATACATTCTCATATCCCGATTGGTCTAGATCAGATTACACATTCTCATATCCCGATTGGTCTAAATCAGATTACACATTCTCATATCCCGATTGGTCTAGATCAGATTACACATTCTCATATCCCGATTGGTCTAGATCAGATTACACATTCTCATATCCCGACTGGTCTAGATCAGATTTTATATATGATGATGAATCATGGCGGAATATGGAAACAGACTGCCAAGGATATAACGGAGGGAACTATAGCGATTTAACTGACAAACATTCTGAGGTGTTAAAATTCCATATATGGATTGTTAATGGATGGTTCAGCATGTTCGATGAAGAAAATATAATGGAATAAAAATCTTGTTATAGTCGTTATTTATCTATTCTGAACTTATTCATGTCGCATATGTACCGGTATCATATATTATATTTATTTAAGACAAAAGTACTTTCGGAGGTGTTAAAATTTCACGTCTTGAGTGTTAACAGATGGTTCAGTATGTATGATGAAATAAATATATCATAATAATAATTTTGTATTACTTAACATAACCGATACTTATCTATTCTGATAGTTCGTTGATGATGAAATACATCACCGTATATGTGTTTGTCACTCAGGAAAAGGTATAATTAGTAGTATTAATATACATTATTATACACACACACACACACACACACACACATATATATATATATATATATATATATATATATATATATATATATATATATATATATATATATATATATATATATATATATAGGTTGTGTGTGTGTTAAGTCAGATGTCAAAGATGTATCATTGATAACAACATAAATTATGCAGGGGCTGAATTTCAAGAAACAACCATTATTCAGTTATTCTGAGAGTTATATCATAACTTAGTTTAGCGGATATTACCAGAATGATATACATATATAAATACGGGTAGTTTCCACAAAACATAAATCATTTTTATATCAATCAACATACAACAATTAATTTTGTTATGACTTCTGTTCGCTCAAATATTAAAACAAAATTAGAGATTATATATTTGCATGCGCGAACACCCTACTGGTGGATGCAAAAGTAATTACAAAAATACATTATGATTTAAAATTATTGTCAATAAATGACATATTTTAATCAGAGTTTGCACATAAACAAAACTGTCAGATATTTAACACGGGATGAGATAGCGCGGAGACAATTACAAATTCAATTATTGCGAAGAAATAAAAAAAATTAAAACTAAATTATAGTTATAATTAAATCAAAGATTTTAAATATGATTATTAGCTAACATCACGTATTTACATTCATTGTATTTTGCTTCTGCGGCGTATTATAAAATGACAAAATAGTTTTATCAAACATATCATTGATGTGTTGGTGAATAATAAATGTTAAAATAGGACAGTTATTTAGTACATCTTAAGCCATCGACGACAATACATACAGTTTCTGCAAACATAGGACATACCGGGCCTAATAGCATTACCTAACAAAGTTAGGACGGTTATTTTGTCACTCTGAGACATCTGTTTGCCGAACGTATCTGAATTATATGTATATACATACACCGGTACTTTTGTCAAAACAAACATCGGACAAAGTCAGAATTTAAAATTTGATGTGGTAAATAGTGCTAAAACAATGAAAATTCTACTGAAAAACAGAAAATGAAAAGATAAATATTAACAAAAAAATTATTATCAGAATAAATATTATTTAATTATTCTTAACTGATTTCATAATTTGATAGGGCAAAGAGTAGTAAACCTGGACAAAGTCAATGCCGTCAGATTTTTTCATTTACTGGGTATATGTTACCTACAATAACAAAAGTCTTACATAAAACAGAAAATTACATAATAAATAGTATTATCAGAATAAATATAATATTATATATTTTCACTGATTTTTTAGTTTGATTGGGTAAATAGTTCCTACATAATGAAAATCCTACTGAAAACAGAAACATATGCATAATGAATAGTATTTTATAATACAAAAAAAAAAAATTATTATCAGTACATGTATAATTATTATCAATACAAATAAATCAAAATTAATATTATTATATTATTCTTCACTGATTTCATAATTTGATATTTTGTATGGTATTGAAGAAAAAAAGTCAGCACGATTTTTCTTCACTGATTTCATAATTTGACAGGGCAATTAGCACCAAATCTTGACAAAGTCATGGCAGTCAGATTTTGTCTGATAGGGTATATGGTATTTTAAATATTTAAAATCCTTCTGAAAAACAGAACAAATTGCATAATAAATTTTATCAGGAATAATACAACAGTAAATCTGAAAGTGAAGGATAAATATTGTTATCAGAATAAGTATTACACATGTTATTAATTACCTTTGACTTCGTCAAGGAGACCATCACTCGCTGACATAATCTTTCCTAATTCTCTTATACGAGTTTTATTATATTGTTATATATTATTATTTTATTATACTTTTTTGTTCCATACTAGTTCCATGCTAGTGAGATTGTTTTGAAATAATATTCTCAGTCGCGCGTGAGAAATACAAATGTAATCACTTCTACTTCTTTGACTGTAGTCAGGGATTGAAACATAGCTTGTTAAATGTGCTTTCTGAATCTGTATTCTGCTGGTAGTGTATATCTATCTTTAAATTTTGTTGTTGTAATGATTCTAAATTTTTAAAAATACGTTTTTCACGATTTATTTGATCAAATAATTTTAAACCGTCATGTATTAATTTTTTTCATTGCAGAAATAATAATATTTAATATTTTCGTAATTCATTATATAATAGGTATATATATTTAATAAATAAAAAATAAAATATTTACACAACCCAACACCGATATAAACTCCTATATTGTCAAACGACATTTGAGCAAGTCTAGAGGGCACGAAATATGTACACAACACAATATTAACTTAATTAAGTTATCCTAAGGACGTTACAGCCCCATACCAATTCCTAGATTGCCTAGCAACATTCTAGCAATTTAAAGCATACATATATAATCTTAATTCTATTCACATCACAGCACTAACTTAATTTTATAGTCTGCACAAAACAAATTTAATTTAATCTTATATTAAGGACAGCGAAAAACTAACTTAATTCTGTATACTGCACAATAGATATACGGGTCTATTTACGTTCAACAGACAAGCACCCCAATCCCACAACAAATCAATCCATGGAGAATATAAAAACGAACCAGAAATGATATGGTGGGAGGGTGTGTTTTCTGATGACGTTCGAGTAATTCATTGGAGGACCCCAATGACAAACCGATTCTATGCAATATAAGCTAGTTTATAATCAGAAATCCAAATGTAGCGCATGAAATTTTGTGAGTCTTATTTGATGTTGTTCTTAATTAATTATTATTGCTGTCGAATTCTAGATGAAGCATATAACCTGATAGATTCATACAAATAAGGATAATGTTTCTTAAAAGAAAAGAAAGAGCCAAAAATAGTTGATTTAAAACTGAACCTAGTGGTAAAACACAATAATTATTAATCTTTCCACATAGTCGTGATAGTTATTTCCCTTGATTGTCAGGGCATATATTATTAGACTTAATCCAAAAACTGTCATTGACGAAGATTTGTTCTGTCTTACAGTGAGTTATGTTTCCATCGTGTCATGATATACTCAGTAACATAGATTTTTTTTGAAAATACAGATTTGGTTATATTCAGGACACATGGTATTAATTCTATGGACTAACTGTGAACCAGTCTAAAAGTGGGTGAACAAATAGCAGACTAATATACGGGTTTGGTGGTGATTAATTGGTTAATAATGAAAAATACAATTTTAGTAAAAATATCTTTTGAGAGTTTAGTCTATCTGTAATTGTAAAAATATTGACAATATGATATTGATGCAATTTAATTATTTAAACAGTCATGACTTACGAGTACTCAATGATGAGAGTAGCATCTGATTCATTTGGTGCAAAATCAATAGCACGTTTTTCCCGCATATGTAGATAAAATCAATGCCATCGCTCATATGGTGTTCTCCACACCAAGGATAGTTGTGCATGGAGAAATATGGGTCACATCATTAGCACACAGAAATTTTAAGTTATTGAATTTTGAATATGATGCTGTTTCCATATCTTTACTATGGGAGTGGAATTAGTACCGTGAATCCCTCTGATAAACGATTGAGGGGTGGGGGTGGGGGTGAGGGTGTAGTTTATTTATAAACTAATAAAATACACGGAGATAACTCTAGTAGCTCAGCGTATAATTAAACGAGTTATTTCCCTTAAATAATACTGAAACTTGTTACACTAACGATAACAACTTCATATAGGAATATGACCAAAGAAATTAAATAAATAAATAGTAATTATAATTGGTTGCAACTACAGGATATATCTTCCTTCACAATAATGAAATATAATTTCATGTTTGTTTTATATTTCTTCGAAAATGCTGATTTATTATTATTATTTGCGACCCGATGTACTGAAGGTATGCAAAAATCAAAATATTAGTAAGTTGCTTACTTTGATTGAATATTATTTCTTTACCAGTTACTGTATTTATAGATTTAACAACTCTGAGAAGTTTGTCATATTTCTCACTACTACCAAATTTGTTATTCTGACTCCATGTAATAGCTCTCAGATTATAAAAAATTATTATCGAGTTTATTGCCGTTGATATGATCTATCACAAGACCATCTTCAAGTACTCCCCCCGAAAACACTCGTAAATAATCTTATGAGAGTGATAATGGTTCTTTCCCCAGCATAAAAGTTGAGATAACCGGTGTTAGTAAGATATATGACTGCTTGTTTTAGTCGACAGTGTCTGATTACACAATCACGAGATACCTCGTAATTTCCGATAATGGGATGTTTCACAAACTCATTTGGATCCATTTCTATATTGTCTAAATCATAATTTTTTAATCTAGTTTGATAATTAATCTTACACATTTCGTCTTTGTTATTATCGGTATTATCTAACAGGACATCGTAAAGACAGTTTTGGCCATAGACTTCATTTTCCTACGCTTTGTAAATGATATCCGCATAAATCATATACACAAGCGTTGTTACAAGAAGTTGAATCATATATATATATATATATATATATATATATATATATATATATATATATATATATATATATATATATATATATAATGTTTCAATTTAAATATTTGTCTTAATTATACTACAGAAGAATTTGATAGATTGTGTGGAGATTAAGCCTTCTAAAGATAATTCTAAACTTGACAGAATACCCTCGATCTTACCGATACGAGATCTGGTTGATCCGACGAATGAAACGTTGATTAATGGTATTCATGACGCCAAGAAAGAATTTCGTGATGATGGCGCATCTCATATGTGGTCAACGTTCAAAATCATACGCACTGACACAGCAATTGACAAAATCATTAATGCTAAGATGAACAACCAACGATCGGCAACGATCATTAATTATCTTTTTTTTTATTTATCGAAAATGTCTTTCTAAAGTTAAAATGTATCGTATAACAGAAACAGACAATAATACTTGGATTATCCGTGACAAACATGATCCTATCCTGCATAATGAAAATATTGCTATATTGAGTAAACACTCCAAACCAGTAATGTTTTACTATTATTGACAAACCGTATTACGAGAGTATCCTGTAACTGAAGTGCTCTACGCGTTAAATCCGATAAATGATAAACCCAGCGATCATGATCTAAATCTGATGAAATTTTCAAAATTAAATTGTGTAGCCGAACGAGTAACGGAACATTTCACAAACGCGATACATGTAAATTGTCTAACGAATCTAAGGCGCAAAACATAAAATCATGGGCAGAAAAAGTTAAAGATATTGGAGCGTCTATCAAAGATGTCGCTGAACTATACTAGAAACTAAAATGTCCAATAATAGCAAAACAATAATAGGAAAGATCTTACACGATTCGAAACATAATAAAAAGGGAGCTCCACTAAATATTATTGATCATAATACTAATGCAGTATCAATTTTCCACTGATAGAACCGTTAAGTTCTATAACGATGATATATATTTGATTTTATTAACAAAATAAGTAAAGACGATCGTGTATCAAAATGGCTGTTTCAAAGTTATGCAAAATATGTTTAGTTGGCAAGACTTAACTGCGTTATTTATCGTTCATAATCTCTCCACGAAGAAATGAACAATCTTTAATTGAAATACACTAATGATGTAAAGACTGAACAATTGCTGAATAATTGTTTTACTGATTCATGTGTTGCGGCTCATTTCACTTAAGAGAACAATTCGTGGAAGTTGACTCGATTGGAATTTCTAGATGAAATTACATCAAGATTTGTTGAATACTGACACAATGGATTATGAAAACTAAATACGATTATAAAAATATGATCTTTCTCGATATGGTTGCATGTTTTCCAGGAAGTGTTCTGGGAATGGGAAACTGTTCTGTATATTTTAACAGATTTGGACATCCAGCCTTCGAGATGAAAAAGGTATTGATAAACGGACCTTTTTTTTGATTTTGACTTCACTTGATTTGATAGTACCGTGTTTGTCGAAGATCTCGATGCGATTTATGTCTGGTATCGCAATCATTGTCAGATAAAATGCGGGCTCCGATATTGTTATTATATGCTTGATTCAAAGGTTGAAAGTGAAGCAATTGTTTAATATATAGTGCACAGAAACAAGTTTAGTTACCACAAAAAAAATATTCGGATAATGAAAAACCTGATATAAACAATTGCGAAAATAAATTCGCAAAAGATTTTATACGTTATACAAGACTGAATATATACGATGCTGTGTTAGATTTTATAATTGCTGTTATAACGAAAAAATACGTTTATAGGTCGAACAATGTTAATTTATCAGACGGAACTATATTAGGTAAAATTGTGAGTTATATTGATGGTGAGCCACCACAATTTACTCATTTAAGATTTATCAATGCTCGCGTATGTTTAGATAAATCTATTATCGATGTTAAATATAGTTTCTAAATTTGCCATCAGAGTCGCTATATATTTGTTCTATACCATCGAGAACTCAGGATTGCTAGAACAAATATATTGGCACTTACACAACATGGGGCATATGGAAAATAAAACCAGATATATACTTAGTTATTCTGAATCCATCGACGTTAAAATTAGGTACATTTATTTTTTTTAAAATTATAAAATATAAAAATTATCATCAACACCATCTGTATATGATCATGTGGCTAGACATTAGACTATCTGTCACAACGAACCAGAAGGTTCTGGTAAAAGAACTCATGCGATTGAACTATTTCGAAAGAGTTCTTTGAACTCTTTTGATATGGCAATGTCAACGGTTCCCTACACACAGACTCGCAAGGGAAATGAACGAACGAGGAGCTAAATCCTGTACTTATCACATCTTTTTTGGTGGAAAAGTGAATAAAATATTCCGAGGATCATCAGTTTGGATGCACGATGCACAGTATCACTAGAAACACTAAAAATATTTCTTGATTTGCTATTGTTGAAGAATACTGCAGTATAATGTGTGGTGATCATGGCCAACCGCCATCGTTGTTTGGATTGCCTAAATACAAATGGCTGAAAATGTAAATTGTTATGAAGACATAAATGAGGATGATAGAGCGCTTGATTCATAATTTAAAGAGTTTAAGAAATAAATCAAATTACAACTGAATAAAATTCAGTGTGAAATAACGCGTGAGATAATTTCAGAAACTCCTATTAACAACGTTTTGAAAATATTGGAGACCACATGATTTGATAGGTGCAAGTAGAATGGGAGTTCGTGATACCCTTCATCAACAATTATTTTCGTTACATAATATAAAGTTTTCAAATATTCCTATACCATCATCTTATCGTCCAACAGATACACGAAGACAACATATTGAGGCTGATATACCAGGACAGACATAACCACGAACATCGTGTATTAAATGATATTCTTTTAGTTCCTGTCAGTGTTGTTGAGAGCGCATTAGCTATGGACAAAACTCCATGAACATTAGGAAATGCTATAATGATTCATTCGTTACAGGGTTTAACTAGGTTTGAAACAAAATATTTGTATTATTGATGACCGTCTCGAATGGTCAAATTTAATGATCTCGCAGTGTCTCGAGTCAGGAGTATAGCTCAGCTGCGGAGGGTTATCATTGCAGATATAATAACCAAAGTAAAGAAAATAAGTATGACATAGATGAGACAAAGTTAGCTAGTTATTATAATCAATGTGATAAAAACGTAGACACGACTTTAATCTCGATGTTGAATGTATCTTGACATTATAAAAAGGCACAATAATCAGTGAGAATGCTGTAACATAATATTCTAATTGAACAATATTCTTAATAATTTCAGACGACTTACCGTAGACAGAATTAACAACAGTCTTGGCCACACACGTGAACATGTGATGCTGACCTGCTTCATGAACTTTATTGGGGGTACTGTGATCAAAATTTGCGTACTGAATTCGTGCTATCCACGCTGCAGCAATAAAGCGTATTAGATTTGCTGGCGAGTTTAGTAATAGCTATTCTTCCTTTCCAATATCCTCATGGAGTATAATAAATCGATTCAGGGAAAATAATTGGTTGGTTAATTACCAGCTCCAAAAAATAATTTATCTTTCATTGTATATCATATCAATCAATTAGAATAATGATTCTTTTAAAGAAATATTTGTAATGGAATTTACTGCATGAATTAATTCCACATCTGCAATAAGTCCTTTTTGTAAATCATTCCTTTTATACGCAGCGTCTTGACATACTGGGTCAATAGCGTTTATTGGATACTCTCCAGGTCTTGGTTGATTTTGGTTATCGAATCAAATAACAAGTAGAGTTTCAGGACCGCAGTAATTATAACCTTGAGGATTCATTTTCAAATGGGTATTTAACCCAAGAAGTTCCTGGTAATTTTTGTAATGAAGTAGCGATATCACCACCAACTTTACTGGTATAAAAGAGTTGATATTTTACACATGCACCTGTAAGTGCGTGTCTTCTATATTTTTGTTATTATTGTTGCTAATCCACTTGTATGGGTGGATAATCAACGATGAACACAATATCAATTCATAATTTCTATTATATTTGTATACATTGGATGTTATTAATTTCATAGCAACACGAAAGCATGAACTAGTCATCCATCATCCATCACTACCAATTCTATCCGAATGATAATAATAGGCACATCAGGAGGGGGTAAAACTCAATTATTGCTCGATCTGATAACGATAAATGGGATAAATTATGTTTATCAGTACCTTTCGTAGATGATCAGCGGTGTTATTAAGTACTTTTAAAGAGAATGCAAAATTATTGAAAGAAGAAGATGATAATATTATTATTTTATTGCCGATATTGACGAAGAGCCGAGTGTTGATGAACTTGATGGATTTATTAATAATTTAGTTGTTTATGATGAAGAAATACTGGATAAAGAAACAAATCAGGTAATAATATTTTCTCGAGGTAGACATAAGACATACATAATTTATATTACAGACAGATATACACAAATATCTAAAGTGATCAGAGATATATGTAGTATTTTAGACTTATTTAATGGAGTTGATACACACAATTTGAAACATATTCATCAGACTTGGTGGTCTGGAGATATGAATATAATTAAATTTTAAAAAAACTTCATTCACGTGCATAAGCTACCCCCCCCCCCCACAGATTTATAACAATAATTTTACATGATCCTGGTTCGCGATATCGTATAGGTATCGATACTATCGTCAGTTAAGAAATAAAAGCTAGTCTAACAAAATAAAGATTTCATTACTCAAACCTAAACAGCAGCAGGGAGGGTGCGACCTTATTAAGAAGTTATATTGCTAAACAAAACACAAAATTTGAGAAAATATCAATTATTGATAAAGTAACAAAAAAAACTAACCCAATTAGAGACACTCTTGGTCAGATAGAAGCTCAGGTTTGTCGTTATTGACCCTATATTGTTTCATTTTTGTAAGAAGATTTTCTTTTACAGCAAATGACGTCTCAGCCACTCTTCATTTTGCTACACGCAAAGGGCATCATCGTAATGCCAGTTTCATTAATATGACACAAATTGTTTCAACAAAGTAAAGCCCATCGCATTGTTAGTATGAATCTTTATTACGTAGTCTTGTTTAAAAGGGCAACTGCAAGTCTTATCCACACAGTTAGGAATGCCCTGACTAACTCATGGGTACGATGATGCTACTCAAACCTCACACGGCTATTTACACATGGATTTAAAACCCACCAACACCCGGTTCTTCGCGATTTTGTGCCCATCTATTTAACGACTGATGCAAAGCCGGAGGACTTGTCGTGTTCACTATGAAAACCTCAGACACTTTCGCCGTGTCTCACACAGCATCAACATTACTTTCCTTCAGTCTCATCTTCCCGTCAAACTAATTATGCCTTATTCTGCATCAGTCGCGCACAAAATCCACAAATACGTGATCGCATCATAGAAGCCAATCTCAAAGAAGTCTTACGTCATGTTATGGTGACCACGTCAATTCCTGCAAGAGATGTTTTTCCCCATTCTTCATAAAAAAACGCTTTTATGAGAGAAACAAAAGTAGCCTTCTCGCAACTGGTCGATCCTCGCGTCGACACTCAACCATATAGGAAATCATTTTGAAACATGGAGGTAGCTGTTTCTTTAGGTGGTGTCATCATTCGCTCTTTTTCTAAAATGGGATACCAATGTCCCAAAGGTCTCTCTAAGAAAAAGAACTCCTAAAAAGTCTAACAAACCCAGAGAAAAAAGAGCAGTGATGTCACGACCAGATTACAGAAAAGTCTTCAGGAAAAGAAAACCCCACATAAGACATCTTCTACTCGCAAGAAAGGCACTTCGGCCAGCACGCAACCTTACATTCGCAAACCACGGCCAGCAGCAACGGTGACTGCGTCTCCAGTAGCCTCAGATTCTTCGACGTCTCCTTTGCTGGTGATGTCAGCCGAACCCAATTTGACACCCATTTTCACTCAGTTGATAAAATAATGGAAATCTGCGACTCCAAACATTTCAACTCTGGCGGCGACACCCTTCTCATCTTTAGTGGCAGTGCCAGCGGCTCATAAAGTACCTGCCCCCCAAAAAAAACAAAGTGTAAGATATATCGGGCATGTTAGAGAGTTTACTGGAGTTCTCCAAGCAAGAACTATCCGAGTTTAGTCCAATGCTAAGACGTCCACTACTCGTGTTACCTGTCATCAAGTTGGTACGACGTAAAGACAGTCAGTGGCGGAGCACTCCAGTATAAACAAGACTTATGGTAAACGATGGGAGTCAGTGTTTCTTTGCTCCTGAGAACCCAAAGATGCCGCACTCAAAGGCGTGCACACCGTCACAATCACTGTTCTTCTATCCAAAGCCGAGAAGGACATGGTAAGGATTGTCTCGTCATCCACAGAAACGCTTAGCCAAACATAGACGTCAAACTCTGAAAACACTCAGTCGTCCATAGAAAATGAGAACAAATCCTTTTAAAATATAGGAGCAACCAAAATGGAGGTTTTCTTTTCAAACCTTCTTAGTACTATAAGATATAAGACATGTCTCACGTGCCTACCACTACAACCATCATTCTTCTGACCAAAACGGAAAGGAAAAAAAGACAGACTCGTCATCCAACAAAAAAACAACAACACATAGCCAAGCATCGACGTCGCCCCGGAAAAGACTTAGTAATCCAAAGAAAAAGAGGAGACATCAAAGAGGAGGTTTCTTTGGCGAGTTTGTAAACAACATCGTCACTTTTTTACGAAGCGATAGTCAAATAAACGATAAAAGAGCGTGTGCCAAGTCATCGACGTTCGTGTATTTTTAGTACCATCAAACAAGGATGTCACGCCCCAGTAACCATCCTTCTTCATTCCCAAAGGAAACAAAAGGAAAGGACTGCCTCCTCATTTAGCTAAACATTGGGACGTATTGTCCTTCCTGTCATAAGCCTCTCCACCCACGCGAAAACAAATCATTCAAACTGCCTCCAGAAATATAATTAATACAATGTGCGAATGTTGTTTGAATGTCTTGAAATGCACGATACATTTGTCTAAACATCAGACACTTAGGCAAACATCTACACGTTCCTCGCCAAATGGTGTAAAATAAAATACCCATTCGTTAAGAAAGATGTTTGTGAGCATTTTATATCCCAGATTAGATTTATTGCCATGCATATAGTAGGCCCTACGTTGGGACTCTTGTGAAGTCCTGTGGAAGCGAATGGAAAGAAGAAAACTGACTTTAGTGACTTACAATCGATGAATAGATTACTATCGTTGGCAAGTACAATGGACCCCATATTTACCTCTCAATCCTCATTTGACCAAGACGTCCCAGGTACGGTCAACTATTGCAACGACGGCATTTCTTTCACCATAAAGCTTTAGACGAAACTTCTGAGCCGACTCTAGAGATATTTCAAGGCTCTGATGAAAAAAAACAACCACCACTACCCACAGTGATGAAGACTTCAAATGCAGCGATGGTTACAAGAACAAGCAACGTACACTATACACAAACTCATTCGAAGAAATGTTTCCAGACGTCGCACCAAGTGGAAGGCATCGATCATCAATGGCAAGCAGAGATAGCCGCTGTCTCTCATTTGGCCACCTACAATCTTAGATCAATGCTTCCCAAATCATAGAATATAAAAACAAGTGACTATCTTCCCCCTCAATACAGCCGCGGCTGCTACAGTGCCCACTCATTCGCCCCGTTCTTCTCTGCAAGATCTACAAAAGCAACCCTTGTCGGTCTGGTGTTGAAAACGTGTACCTAAAACGCAAATCATCTATTTCTGCCAAAACTTTGTTTTGTATTGTGTGATCTGTGCGGCCATTGCCAATTTTAGTTTGTAACAAAGAGTCACATCATTGTGGACCATTTTACTGAGCAGTGTGATCGGCTACCTTCTTCCTAATTCTTCCCTGAAATACTCCTTGAAGGAGAACAACAACGGGAGCCTTGCGTCTAACGTCGGTCATTACCTCAACAATCACCACCCCAACAACAATTCTTTTTAGCTTGCATCTGACTCCCAGTGACCCCCTTGGACAGAAGAACTCTGGAATTATGAATAACGCGTCCGCGCTTGAAACATATAGAGCAAACCAGTCTCCAGACTGACCATCCATTGTTGACCCATCCTCCTGTGAAAATGTGTTCAAGACTAGCTAAGTTGAACGAAGAGTACAAAAATGTACGTCGTGTCAAACAATGTCTGATACCGAAACCTGAAGAGATAGAGAATGTCAGAATAGAATAAGTGACCGAAGACCTGACAGAAAACATTTTGAGAAAGGAAATTAATAAGAAGAAATAAGAATGGACGGAGAATTAAAGACTTCAGAATCAGCAATTAGAGCAGAGAGAGCAGCGTCAGTAACAACAGCTGTTGTCCGACCGACTGAGGATATGTGAACAGCCGTGTCGACATAAACGAGTTTTCCTTCTCTTTCCGAAGAAGCAGACCCTATCCTGTATGAAATTCTACCGCCAACGGGTAAGTAATCATCAGAGTTTCCAAAATTATGAATGAGATAGTAATGAGGTTAAACATTGTTTCAAGCCATTTTAATGTGAAAGGTTTCGTAGATTTTTGCATTTTAAAGTTTTGATATATATTTGCGGTGCAACCTTTCGGCGATATCATGTATACTTTGAAAATCTCTGTTGATAGGATGTATGTTTACATTAATTAAGTATATTTTTTAATAAGTTTTTATCTTCATCCTTCTTATGCTTCGAGGCGTTAACGTAAAGAATGTTATATTGAAATGCCCACATATGAGCGAAGTTCAGACCAAATTTTTCGTTCAACTGTTTGTTCAAGCCTTCTAGTGTGATGCCCAACATGCGCATGTTTGTCGTTCACTTCCGGATACACGGCGCTGCTATTCAAACTGGAAATAATGGCAGGTTTATCACTGAGTTATGGCAAGCGTATGGTAAGTAGTTTCCATGTAGTGAAGAGATTCTCAAATTTGACATTGTAGGAAGAGTTTTCACCAGCGTGGGGATGTTGGGGTGTCTGTTTAATTTAGTCTTGTTCCAATCATGGTTAATAATATCATCGTTTCGCCGGTTCGTCTTGTTGTATAAAATTAAAAAACAACAACACAGTACCAGAGTGCATACTATAGATTAAAAGATTAGTTGTTTTTATCTATTCTACATTTAATATGGGTGCCGTAGGTACAGTGTTGTAAATAGTTAATTTCCAAAGGTCAGAACAAACGTTTTTATTCATTACCATTATTGACGCAAAACGCATACCGAATTCGACCGATTGACGAAAATGAAATACTGCAATGCTAGCAATTTGAATAAAAGGCAGTTGTCACCAGAATATTCTGTTCCAAATAATATTAATTATGGACACACCGGATATCACAGGGGCACGTTGCAAAGAAAATTGGAAGTATCCGTCCATGAACCAATGTATGGGGGTAGGTGGGGTGGGAGGTGTCTAATCTCCATGAATAATTGACGTGCTTATTGTCCAGTTATCAAATTGCCCTCATGCAGAATCTAGTAAACTTTGATTTATTTAAGGGATATTGATAATATAAAATTGACTTATGGTCGTTGGGTGTGGTATAACTATTACGTATAGTACATAATAACAGGGATCTGTATGTGTCTTACAATTTACCTGTCGTACATGTACTATATAATAAATACAAGAGCACATTTCTCATTTATATGGCAAACTATAAAAAACGCTGATAGTTCAAGCTACATTTCATGTAGCATAATAAATTTGGTAATGTTGTTTAGCTTAGGCATTCATTGTTGTGCATCCAGAGTTTTGCTTACTGTCACACCTTTAAGGAATACAAGGCAATTTTCCCTCACTACTGCTTGACATGGCCTTAATCGCACCCAATTAATATGCAAGTGAAATCCCATGGAATAGATTACTTTCCTCTCATTTGTTAAATGAAAATTATGTCTGGCATTTATAACTTATTTTCAGTTTGGAGATTTGAATTCAGTATCACCTTCATTGCATTGTTCTTACATGATTATGGCCACTGTATGTCATATAGGCCACATATATGGAAAGAGTCGCTAATTATTTGTACAGTTATATGTTAGCGGTGATTTAGTTACATTTTTTTGTATTTGTGATAACTTATTTATATTGTTTGGATTTTTTAGTTGACATCTGACATTGGACAAATAAATATTTATCCTTGTACATTGTATTCGTTTGCAAGGACATGGGTTTTTTAGAAGCCGGGCTACAGGTAGGCAGTAAAATGTGGCTGGTGGCCTACATAAAGGAAAAATACTAGACATTAGTCTTATATTTTGTAGATTGTGCTTTCAAAACATTTTTATTATGATACCAAAAAAGTGGTCACAGATTTAAATTCCAGATTCAATAATTAATAAAGGTTCGAAAATTTAATAACCACTTAAACATATACAAAATGACATATGAGCAGAAAATATTAATATTCTAGCTGCTTGTTCTGGTGACTATGTCATTTTTATAATTATTATTATTATTATTATTATTATTATTATTATTATTATTATTATTACCAAAATACATTGAGAAGGGTAGTTTCAGTACGTGGCAAGGGTAATATGCAGACTACATTGCTAAAAAGACTGTTTGAATTCAGATGAGATACAGGTTGGGTTAGAACAACTTTTTCAAACATTTTTTTTATATGAACAGGAGATTAGAAACTGTGCGGTAGTTCTTTAAATCATTATAGTTGATTGTGGGTTTCTTCAGCAGAGGCTTTACAATGACAGTTTTGAAAAATGATGGGGATTCCACCCCACCACCAACGAAAGAGAGGTATATGTATTAATAACATCAGTTGGTGAAGGCAATATTGGGTCTACGCACTCAAGCAGTAGTGATGTTGGAATTGGATCAAGTTCACATGACTTTGGTGAACTCTTCACCATGATTATCTCTACTAGATCCATAGAGACAGGTTCAAATGCTCCTAATGGTTTTTGCTGAAATTCTGTATCGTAACTATGGTGATGATGAGTCAATTGAAATTGTGTTGTCAAGCTTATCTCTAATTGTTTGTACTTTTTCACAGAAGAAATTTGCAAATAGGTCTGTAAGGTCTACTGTAGAGAAGGTAGTTGGAAGTGGTGTACATTTGTTCTGTGACATTAGCATGATGGGGGTTGGGAATTTCGTGTATTTTCAGACATGCAAATTATAGATTTGATTTTCACAAGTGAAAATAAAAGGTTGTCTGTTATGCTATTTGATGTTTTATTGCGTATGCTTTCAGAAGTTAATGTGCATATATAAGTTATACTTGTGAGAAGAAAGACTTGTTTTTTGAGTTTGAGGTATAAAAGAATCTGCATTATTGTTCAATCATGAAAATTAGTAGAATATTATAGGAAAAAGAAAATAAACTGACTTTATTGAAATGGATTAGGTGATTCCTGATTTACCGTTTGATCAGAAGGTTTATATACTTTTGATCAGCCAATATAAGTAATTGAAACTGGATAAACATATGAAAAGATGGTGGTGGGATAGTATGTCAAATGATGAATAGTGAGTTTAATTTTTAAAGCTTTTATTTTCGAAAGCAAGTTTGAAAGAAAATTTAATTTTCTGTTTTTGTATCAGGTATATGTAATTTGCTATGGTTAGGTTGGTAGTGTTATAATCGATCATCAGTTGGTTGATAAAATAATTGATTGTGAACTCCATTCCCCTTGCGGGTTAGGGGTCGTAGAATTGGCCTGACGTGCCTCGCCACGTGTCGTAAAAGGCGACTAAGTAGAGGCGACCTGTTTGCCGTGGGTTGCGACCCGTGTCGTAGGAGGAAAGGATCCTGGTAGTTGAGCGGAGGCTTTTCTGATGCAATACACTACTTTGGCCTCTACTTCTCTTAGACGGGTGGTAGAGATGGGCCCGGTCTCGACAAATCGGCTGGTCACGCCGAGCCCTAGGAGGTCTTTATTTACTAGCTCACCTTCTATATCTTTCTTGTATCTCTCTTGATACCACCGTTGCCCCTTCATTATATCATTCTAGCTTTCATTTTCCCAAGTACTAGAGGACCTCCTAGATAGCGGTGGCTTAACGGGTCAATCGGAAGGTAATTTTGCCGATCCTAGGTAATTTTATCTACTGAGTATAGCATCTGTGTATCCCTGGCACTTGAAACGTGTCCCCTTGTTGGGCTCCATGGTGGGCGGGGAGCATGGGTGCAGAAACTTTAATACAAAATCATGGAAAATTTAAAAAAAATCAGAACAAACGAACGAAACCATTATCCGACTCTGATGAAGAACCATGTGGTGTGGAGTCATTCCCACGCTTCATGGTCATACAGTCTACTGATGCTTTAAAACCAATTACAGCACTATCTCCTTTTGTAATTGAGAAAACTTTAATGGGGTTAATCGGCACACCAAAAGGTGTCAAAAAACTAAACTCGGGCTGTCTTCTCGTTGAATATGAGCGAAAGGGTCAATCTGAAAATCTGAAAAAGATGAAAACATTCTTCGACATTCCAGTGACCTCATTCGCACACACTTCATTGAATACGTTCAAAGGCGTGATGCGGTGTCGTGACTTGGCTTGAGTCAACGATGCAGATATCATCGAAGGGATGAAACATGAAGGTGTCACTGCAGTGCGTAGAATACGTATTAAACGTAATAACAATCTGTAGGACACCAACACATTTGTACTCACCTTTAATAAACCAATTGTGCCCAAAATGGTCAAGGTTGGGTTTTTGCAAGTAAAGGTTGAGATTTACATACCAAACCCCCTTCGATGCTATAAATGTCAGAAATACGGCCATCACGAGGACCGATGTTCCAGAGTCAAGGTCTGTGGCCGATGCGGAGACCACTCTCATCAGGAAGATGATTGTAGAGCAACTGTGGCAAAGAACATCACGCCAATTCTAAGGATTGTGAAACTTGGAAACAGGAGAAGGAAATTCAGAGGGTAAAGTTTATCTCCAACATACCCTACCCAGAGGCCAGAAAACTTGTCCAGGCAAAACTAGCCTTTCCTGGCCCATCCTTCTCCACAGTTGTGAAACACAACCCAAAAATCACGAAGGACGCACAAACGCAGACAGATCAGCCCGATTCAACAAGTGCCAACATCCCTCATTACCAACCACAGAAAAGCACAGCATCAACTCAGACAACATTTAATACCAACCCACCACCAAAAGCTCCAAGAAATAAACAAAAATCACAAACAAATAAGCAGCAAAAGGGGTCAGATGACCCCATTAAACTTTACAATATATTTGGAGAACTTGAGAGCATGGATGCAGAAGAAACTGCTCCATGTACTCAATGTTACTCCAAACCTAGTAAAACCAAATATACTCCCGTACTTCCTCCAGACAAATAACAACATACATTTTCTCCGCGAATAGTCTTAACTAGATCCAGAATCTCCAGCATAATTTTATAATGAAGAACACCATCATACAATGGAGCTGTCGAGGACTTAAAGCAAACTACAATGATATTCTTTTGCTTTTAAATGAACACGATCCTGCTGTACTATGTTTACAGGAAACATTCCTGAAAGACACAGATAAAATTACATTTAAAAACTTTTCCCTGTTCAACACGTACTTTCAAAACGCTGACAGGGCCTCAGGAGGAGTCTCTGTTGTTGTGAACAATAGAGCCTCTCAAAGAGTCATTCCTTTAAATACAACTTTACAAGCTATTGCTGTAAGCGTCACTCTACATCGAGTGATTACATTTTCCTCTATTTACTTACCACCAAACACCAAACTAGTACCAAAGGAATTAGACAATATTGTTCAACAAATTCCCACGCCCTTCGTTTTACTCGGGGATTGTAATGCCCATAACATTCTATGGGGATCGAATCACATAAACGACAGAGGCCATAAAGTAGAAGATTTTATTTCTAGACACGATCTTTGTCTATATAACACTAACTCACCGACATATTTACACTCAGGAGCGGGTACGTACACGTGCATAGATTTGACAATTTGCTCTCCTACGCTGCTTTTGGACTACGAATTGGAAGGTCGCTGATGACCTTCACAGCAGTGATCACTTTCCAAAAACTCTTGAAAATAAATCTATAATTGATGTCGCAATTCCACAATGGAATATAAAGAAGGCCGACTGGGCTTCGTTTGAAACATTATGTAAAACTAGACTAAATAATGATACAGTATTCAACGCTGTTAATCCTTTACAGCATTTCACTTCAATTCTAATTGCAATTGCAGATGAATCTATTCCTAGGCTCTCACCGAACAGTATGAAACCGCACAAACACCACGGGTTACCAAGGAATGCAAAGAAGCCACTAGACAACGCCGAGAAGCATTCAAACAATTCAACAATCGTCCAACGCCCAAAAATGTAAACAAATATCGTATTACCCGGGCTAAAGCTCGACGCACAAGCAAAGAAGATAAACGTGCATCCTGAAAGAAATATATTTCTTCTTTAAATTCTCGTTCCTCAATGAAACAAGTTTGGGACACTATTCGAAACGTAAATGGAAAGAGGAAACACAGTTCTATTAGACACCTGAAAACAAACAATAGTAACTGTAGTTCATGATACATCCACTGTGCCTGACGAAGTACATTACCAGTTCTTGAAACACCTCCCAGAATCGTCTCTGATATTACTTCTGAAAATCTTTAGATTTGAAACACCTGCCAGAATCTTCTCTGACATTACTTCTGAAAATCTTCAATGATTTATGGATTGCTGGTAATGTACCTCAGAGCTGGAAAGAAGCAATAGTTATACCGATTCCCAAACCAGGCAAAGATAACGAAGATCCTAACAGCTATCGGCCCATTGCATTGACAAGCTGCGTATGCAAACAATGGAACGAATGATTAATTCTCGGCTTGTATGGTACTTGGAAAGTAACAATTTAATATCTCCTTTCCAAAGTGGCTTCCGTTCTGGTCGTAGTACAACCGATCATCTGGTTAGACTGGAAACATTTATTCGCGATGCATTTATCAAGAAGGAACATTTAGTAGCAGTTTTCTTTGATTTAGAAAAGGCCTATGACACAACATGGTAGTACGGGATACTAAATGACCTGCACGATCTAGGTCTAAAAGGCCGTCTGCCTTCTTTTATCTCTAGTTTTCTCTCCGACAGAGTATTCAAAGTACGAGTGGGCTCTACCCTCTCCGATATGCACCAGCAAGAGATGAGTGTGCCCCAGGGCAGTATTTTATCTGTGACGCTATTTAATATCAAAATCAATAGCATCACCAAGTGCTTAGCTCCCGGTGTGGATTGCTCATTATATGTAGAAGATTTTTTAATTTGTTATCGATCAAAGCACATGCATACAATTGAAAGGCAACTCCAGGAAAATATCAATAAGATCTAAAGTTGGGCCAGTAATAACGGTTTCAAATTTTCTAAATCGAAAACAGTATGCATGCATTTCTGACTATTGCGAAGACATCATCATGACCCTAAACTCACGCTGGATGGAACACTTATTCCAATTGTTGAGGAAACAAAGTTTTTGGGTATTAGCTTCGATAGAAAGCTGACTTTTATACCACACATAAAGAATTTAAAAGCTAAATGCTTAAAAGCTTTAAATTTACTTAAATTAATTGCGCACACTGACTGGGGTGCTGATAAAAAAAGTCCTCCTTAATTTGTATAGAACATTTATCCGCTCCATACTAGGCTATGGATGCATTGTTTATGGTTCAGCTAGGAAGTCCTGTTTGAAAATGCTTGATCCAATTCATCATCAGGGAATAAGACTCGCTCTAGGAGCGTTTAAGACATCTCCATGTGAAAGCCTTCTCGCAGAAGCGAATGAACCACCTTTATCGTATCGCAGAGAAATGCTTTCTGCACAATACGCTCTTCAGTTAAGATCATACCCTCGGAACCCTGCTTTTCGTCTGTTTTTCAACCAAAATACAAAACTTTATATGGTAATAAACCAAATGCAATACCTTCATTTGGCATAAGAATATCATCCAGCCTTGAAAATATCAAAAGTAATCTCTCTACAGTTCAGAAAACGTTTGTCTCGAAAAAACCACCTTGGCTCCTTAAGCAACCCAAAGTGATTTTTACGTTACACGATGGGAATAAATCTGAGACCAACCCTGTCATAATCCTGAACTCTTATCATGAACTTCTGAACGATTTTACAAATTACACGAAATTTTATATTGATGGATCAAAGATTGATGAAAAGGCTGCTGCAGCCTTCGTTAGTGGCAAGCACATAACCAAAGTGCGCTTGCCAAACGATGCGTCCATATTTTCAGCGGAAATCAGAGCAATAGACCTTGCTCTCAAATTTATCGAAGAGAAACGCATTTTAAATAGCATTATCTTCTGTGACTCGTTATCAGTGCTTCAGTCACTACTCAATAAAAAGCTGGATAATCCATTATTTGTCAATATACTCGTCAAAACCTCGGAGCTTAGTACCTCCTACAATATAGCATACTGTTGGATACCTAGCCATATTGGTATTAGAGGTAATGAAGAAGCAGACCGGGCTGCTAAGACGGCTCTATCCCAAGAACCATCAGATTTTAAATTACCGTTTACTGATTTTAAACCTTGTATCAAAAAGTACCTACGTCAGAAGTGGCAAGTGTCATGGGATGATGCAGTCAATAACAAACTTTATGCCATCAAACCAACCCTCGGAAATTGGACTCCTTCCTACAGAACTATCCGTAGGGAGGAGGTTATCTTTGCAAGAATCAGAATAGGTCATACATACATTACCCACTCCCACATACTAAAAGGTGAAGATCCACCAGAGTGCGTTTCTTGCAATGAACCATTCACTGTTAAACACTTTATGACCGAGTGTTCTGACCTGGAACCTACGCGTGACAAATACTATAATGTACATGACATGAAGGAACTTTTTGATACTATTCAAATCACTAGTATTTTAGATTTCCTGAAGGAAGTAAATCTTTTTTTTAAACTATAACATGTATGACATCACCTAAAAGCATTTTTATCAAATGCAAATACCGCCTCTTATTTACAACATCTTATCATCAACATACACCTCTTACATCTCCCGTTGATTGGGAAGCTTCATATTTTCCTTTCACCAACTTCTTAACATTTTATATTTAACTATTATGTTTTTTTATATCGCTGGTCGATATTAAACCTTTCTTATTTTTAAACATATGACCTATTGTATGGCGCTAAATAGCCTAAAAGTGCTGGTGCGCCGTTAAAATTCAATTAATCAATCATGTGAACTCCATAATCGATTGTGTGTAAAAGGAGACTACTTGTTAAGTGTATGCAAAGCACAAAGGTTAGTTAAACTTCCAGCCATTAAAGTTAACCTGAAATTTATTAATTCCATTCACAAATACAAATATGAAACCTTATGATTCATAATTAGGAACATATAGACATTATTACATGGTCAAGTTGTTACAATTGTTGATTTGTTTCAGTTAAATTGCAACATCTTTTGTAGTATTTATAAACAATGACAAACAAGAAAAACCTGTTCTTCTATACTTTAAATTATGGACACATCACATGACAGTGAACGAATGAATTGCGGGGGAGTGTAGAAGTATTTCAGTTACGTATAACTGATCAGCTATAAAAAGATGCATTAAAAAGTAACACATAATGTAATTTTGTCAGGTTAATGTATGTCATTAAAAGAGATTACTCCTGTACATTTATAAACATATTGAACTCTTGATCAAAGATATAACTGTTTAACAAAAATTAAAATGTGCTCTTATTAAATGATTATAATCGATGATCAGTTGGTTAAGGTGAACCGATTATCGATTATGAATATCTGACCAATTTCCATCGCTAATCCCCAGATTAAAACATATAATGAACATAATTAGTGAAGTATGTTAAGGGCTAGACATTTTTAAATCCAGTTCTCGGCACTACCACAAAAGTTCCATTACACTGATAACTAATATATGCCAGTTTTACTGACAAAATTCGACCCTGTTCCAGAAAAAGATAAAGCTGTAGGTATTTGTACTGGCAAACTGTCCACCATGTTGCAAGTCTTAAAAGTTTACCTTTTTAACATCTGAGTCGATATAAAGCTGACTTAATGTATTCATACAGTTGTAATTCAATGTCCTATCAGACTTTGATCAGTGATCATTGGCAACAACAGAGTACCAGAAGGAGAGTCAGTCTATCTTATTGATTGGATGCAAAGGTTTGATATCGGACTCGAGAAGAAACAATACAAATATAAGTAATATTTGTTTCATAGACAGCCAAGCAGTCACTTTATGCTTCATTCCATTTGCATTAAAGATTCTAATCACTGGACAGCGATATTTGATTGTTTTTCAGAAAGTACTGTGATTATCTAGTTTATTTTCTGTAGACCATTGGTGCTTAATTTATACACTTGTTCAGAAGAAACTACCGGTAATACCATTATTTTGGGATGGGGTATCAGCTTGCTGTGGATTTTGTCTGCTTCTATTTATAGATAGCTATTAGTCAAGTGATCTAACCATGTTGAAGTGAAATACTTTTTCACCCATTACAAGCCACTGAAACTAACTTTTTAATATGGTTCATTTAAACACTTTAACTATTTTTCTTCATAGATGTACGCTGAATCAAAGTTGTTTATTGTATATGAATTTGTGACTGACAGTGGAATGCGATTACACTATAATATGTTCCACATAGCATCACTAATTGACTTATCGGCACTTATCTATTGGCATCCATGGGCTTTGGGTTGACCTATTATTGTATCGACAGTGCTTTTCTGGGACTAGTTTTTTCTTCCCATTTCATCACAATTGGCCAATAACAAAATTTGTGATACTTTAATTAGAGCATTCAGAATTCTTGAGTCAGACCTTTACATTTATTCATTTATTCATTTACATCCTGAGATACATGTACTACAAAAAGAGGTCATTCACAGCTATCCTTGTGTGCAGGTTTCATTATAGTTTGACTGCATATTGGACTAAGGTGATTAAATTATCGGCCAGTAAAACATTTGAAACAAAACAAACCTGGTATGATTAGTAGTGTTTTAAATGACCTTGTGTTTCCTCATTCTAGATATGCCACGGTAGATCACTCTTTGATTTAAACTGAGTCAATTAAATATAAAAAAAATATTGAAGGGTATTTGATTGACATAATTGTCTGTATCTTTTGGAACTGATTATTTGATAGTAATGAGTACTTATTTTATTTTAATTGATCTTCTAGAGGATTAATTTCAAATATGCATTGCTGTGTTGTATGTTAGTTTGTTAATTAAGGAGCAGTCAGTGTTTGGATTTAAAAGCAAGAAAATGTATCTCATCTTTTTAGTAGACATAGTTATCATATTTATAGTATAGTATAGTATATTTTGTATTCTAAAATTTGTTTGCTCTATTATTTTCCCAAATATTTTTATTTGGAATTTCAGAGCAGGACAATTCATATAAAATCAGCTAATACAATGTAAGGACGCCACTCAGTCTTGATGTTACAATTTCTCCAAATGGACATAATCTAAACTCTAGTAGCAAAAGTGAGATGTCATTATTAAAGAACCTAAGAGATTCAGAAATTTCGGTCGCACTGTGCTGATAATTATCCATGGTTTGAATTCACTGTCTCTGAAGGGAAGATTTTTTGCAGTTATATATTACAAACAATATATGGCATTATTTGGAAATTCAACTGGTGGAACTGACAATTTTTTTTATATAATCAAGCAAGTGTTGTGACTTTTAAACCTCATAAAGCCAGCACAGCACTTTGCATGACATTTGACGTGGACATAATCCCTAAAGTTAGTTTCTAACACCATACTGGGCAGGGGGGTACATATGTCCCCGGAAAGGCCATTTTAATTTTAAATAAAAATGAGCATTCTGTGAAGAACAACATTGGCAAACAGACTTTGGGCAAGAGCCTCTGCTGTCACTTTATCAAGTCTTGAGAGAAAAAGTTTGGGAAAGTATAAGGTTGAGTAAATTTATTTCCATTTATGCTTATGACAGTATAGATGCAATCATATCAGAGCAACAATTACTTATGTCAAGCTACCCTGGTGATAAAAACTTGAGCACTTGGAAGTAATAAATCTGTTGTGCATTATGTGTATGGATCTGTTTTTTTTTCGATGGATTAAGCTTCCAATATCTTGTCAAATTGAGGCGGTAGAGTGTAGATGTGTTTGAAAAAGAAATTTGATCAGCCATGGCAATTGATCCGAAAAATAGCTAAGGTAACATGCAACCCATTTTGCCTGGGACTTGACACTGGCTATTTGACTGGTTTGCAGGAGCATCTGAAAAGGCACAAACTACTGTCACTACATATAGGTGTTGTGGTTGTTGCTTTTTCTAACCCGAGTGATACCAAAAACTTATAAAAATGGTACTAGCAGCTGCCTCGCTTTATACTCAGCATTAAGCTGATAGTGTAAAGACTGTTTGCCTTCTGTCATACTGCAGACATCATAGTGATAGGGCTAAAACTGTGTTAAAGTTTCATACCAAATCCCAAACACGCACCTACAAACACACATACACACACACACACACATATATATATATATATATATATATATATATATATATATATATATATATATATATATATATATATATATATATATATATATATATATATATATATATATATATATATGTAGATCTAAATAAAACACAAGGTGAAATTATTTTTACTTTCCTAAGAGAAAAAAGATAAGTTTACATTTTTGGGCTACTAATTACCCACATAACCTTATGGCATGACCCCAGAGTATGTAATGTATTTGTCAGTAAATTGTTTCTAGCTCGGATTGTGCAACAGTTGAATAATGGACACAACGCCTTACTAAAAAGTAAAAACATAAAATGTTTAGCCCTCCGCTAAACTCAAGTTTGTCTACAACGATCATAAATTGCTGAATCCGACTTCGATAGGCCCATAGTAAGATTTCCCCAAAGGAAGATCAGAAGAAACAATTGTTATGCTTTTATAAATTAATGAATTAAAGAGGTTAAATGCATGGGTTTGATATTGGTCAATCAGAAGGTAAATCTTCCATATTGAAACCTTTACCACCTGGAGACATGAACATGCTGAGATTATGAATTTCCACAAGCTCTATGACCTTCTCACCAAAGGAGGTCAATAACACTTAAGTTCAGTTTTGTTGACTTTGCTTAAAGATCCTGTGTGATGTTTATTTATTAAGTTTCATGCATGCCATCGTAATAAAAGCTAGATGATGATATGCATTCAGGGATAGAAGTGAATGCTTACTTCAATATGATTTTTGGCAATGGACCCCTAAAACCCAGCAGTCACTAAACTGGTAGAGTAGTACAAATATTGCCAGTAACAATCATAATGGTTGAACAGTTGTTCTAAATGATAATATTTTCATTAATGGTTAATTGGTATGGTTGTTTGGTCGATTCATAGGTTGCCTAGGCAGTAAAGGCCATGAAAAATCATTGGTAAACCAGGGCTCGCATGGTACCTTAAAAATTAGTTGAAAATCATTTTACCTTGGAAAGCACTTGAAAATAAGCCTCGGTTATTGAAAAATATAAAAAATTTTGATTAATGAATGTACGAAAGTTTTTTTAATACCATTACGTCATGTAGTCAAAGTAAAACTGTTTGCTATTGGGTTGTTTACAACTCGTTAGAAATCAGATATTTATGATTGTGCACAGACCTGATAGAGAGCATTAAAAAGAGGGTGAATTTTTTTCGACAATCATTCTTCGTCATCAATTTATGTTCTGTGGTAGAATAAGGCCTAGTCAATGTGCATTTAGGTTTAACCTGAAACGTGTATTGCATACATGGTAAGAACAAATTACCTTGTGTGTACACAACTTGCACAAAGCACAAAGCATGGGTCATGTCTTTTTACAGTATAGACGAGAACCTAAACAAAATGGTTACGAAAGTCAAACTGACTGGGTTGGTTTGATACTCTCTTGCACAGCACATTTATACTGCCACGATAATTAGGAGCCACTTTTCCCAAGGACACAAGATCAGATCATTCTGTAGGATTCAAACCAGCACCCTTTGGTCAGCTGGGCATGTTTATTACTAAGCCCTCACATCTCGCAAAATTAATTATACCAAAATGCTGTTTTGGGTTAATGTCTCTTTTTAAAGGAGTCTTGTCAAAGATCTTGTGGAGCTTTTAAACAAGTTAGACTTGACATCCTCAGTTGACCTGAGTGGTAAAAGTATTAAATTATCAAATCTTTAGATGATCAGATTATTACATTTCAGAATCTGTTAGAAGTTTGTAACTTATTTCCAGATATTGAAATTAACTGTTTTAATAAAAGTTTTAAAAAATCTTTTTAATGAAATACCATTACTTGATTTTATGATTTAATTTTAGGATTTTATCTACATCAAGGCTTAGACTAAACTAATGCTTAAAATATTATTAATAACAATAAACTTGTTTGATTTATTTCCATATGAATATCTTTCACTGTAGTGTTGTTTATTGGTTGGTAAAGAGCTAAATGAAAATATCTAGCATTTGGATTACAAATGTAATGAGAATCATTTATTATCATGCAAGAAACGCTTAGAGCAATTAATTTAAATCTTCCATAATTAAACTATGGTAAGTTTTTTTAATATGAAGATTTTCTATTGTTAGAAATTCGAAATCATAAACACCCTTTAAAAGAAAGTTGTAGTATATGCAGTAGATGTGTTTGGCAATTTTAGCAAAAGTTTATCCAAGATAGGAATTTTTAAGTTTCCACTGTTCCAAATCTACAATAACATTTTTTAAATGGATAAAATATTAAAACCCAAGTTTTATTACAGAGATTGAAGGAGTTTCAGATTGAATATTAACAGTTAAATTGTGCACTGTATGGTCACGTTTAACTTGTTTTTTAAAGGAAACAACTTATTTTCATACTTCACCTAAATGAATATTCGAACTGATGAAAATACATGTATTGGGAAAATAACTTGCTCCAATTTATTGAGCAGTTTTAATGATATGGCTGGTAAATTTCAAACAGTCACATGGAATGTCTTCAGAATGAAAGTCAATATGATAGAAACAGAAGTCACACCACTAGTTCGCTTCTTGCTTATCACCCATTTGGACCACCTTGGCTACTTTTTTAAGGCATCATCTGCAGAAAAATACATTCTGTTGCATGAAATTTATTACCAAACAAGAAATCTTAATTTATTCCAACAATATCAGCTATTTCTATAAATAGATTGCCATAGGAATGACCTAGAAGTTGCTAAGGAAACAATAGTTAGATGGAATTGCAAAAGCTTTGTCAATTCTTTTTTCTTAAGTATCAGGGATGGTCTGAATAGCAGTTAATAATAATTATAATAATAATGAGGACTTTGTATTGCGCCTAATCTTTAAAAGTTCTAAGCACTTTACAACATCTATAATGATATGACTACACTACAGAAAAACTAAAACCAATAACCATGAAATTGGAAAACATAACAATATGCTGAAAACATTTAAGGTACAATGCATTATAAATTTTCTAAGATTGTTCCTGTAGTCGAAAAAGGTGAGTTTAAGAGCACTCTTAATAGGGGCCACTGTGTCTTTGTGTCTAATTTCAATGGGCAATTCATTCCACATCACCGTGCCCTGGTATGCAAAAGAACGTTGTCATTGTGAATTCGTTTTTATAGTGGAAACAATGAGTATACGATTGTCAGAAGAGGTGCGTAAGGATCTTACTGGTGTATACACATGAGTGAGGCCGGATTTGTATGTTGGACTGGAGTCTGTGAAACAGAACAAATTTTGTTTTTGATTCTGTATCAAACGGAGAGCCAGTGTATGGTACAGAGCAGTGGTGAGGTTTTGATCTGATCGAAGTACTCTAAAGATGATCCGAGCAGCTGTGTTTTGAACTTTTTGATATTTCTGGAGTAGATATCGTGACGAACCAGACATATCTGAGTTACAATAGTCCGGTCTTGAGAGTACTAATGAATACATAAGTGTTTTAGTGGCATCAACTGAAAGATATTTGCGAATTGAACTGATGTGTCTCAGCTCAAGATATGCAGTCTTACATATGTTCTTGACATGCTGGTGCAACTTGAGAGTACTGTCTAGAGTAACACCTAGGTTTCGTACTGACTGTAAATTTAATTTATCGTGTTGCTGTTATTTATTGTTTCAGGTAAGGAAGGTGAATGAAAAAATATTTGTGTTGTGATCAGAATGGTCTCAGTTTTATCATCATTCATCAGCAGCTTGTTACATGTCATTCATGATTTCACATCAGAAATGCACCTCACTACTCTATGGATGGTACCATTAACTTTAGTTGGGCGAATAGACTTGTATATGTGGGTGTCATCAGCGTACAGTTGGTGAGACACTGGATGATGATCTATGACAGGCGGCCTAGTGTTTAAAATGAAGAGAACCGGTCCAATAACAGACCCCTGTGAAACACCACAGCATAGATCAACTGGGCAGGAGTTTATTTCATTTGCAGATGCAATTTGTGTCCTGTTGACTAAGTAGGACGTGAAGCAATGTAAGGCTGTATTCTGAATGCTAAATACATGTTGGAGACAGTGAAGTAATATATCATGGTGTATTGTGTCAAATACTGAAGACAACTCAAGTAGGGTGAGGACTGTATTCTTTCCACTATCCAAAGCAGAGAGAATGTCATTAAATACTTTCAAGTAATTTATGTACTGTAGCAAGGGCGATATATTAATGGCAGCTATTGGTATACATTTGGGATATGAACTATTGTATTGCCTGAAAAGTTGTGAATAGTTTATCGCGAATGCATATGTCTGTGTAAGAACAACCAGTCAGACAGTGAATTCATTATCCACCTATGCCAGTCTAAATTCAAATCGCCACATTCTTACATGGAGATCTGACAGACACATACTAAATCATTTGTTGATGTGTTTTGCAACTTATGTTTAACATCCTATTAGAGAAAGTGATGCACATTCGTGTTAGAGTAATTATTAATATCAATATGTTCCGAATGACGTCACTTTCATAATGGACAGTTGTAATTTGATTGGTGAACCACAAGGTGAACAGTTCATGAACATTGTTGTTGTCCACCAGATTACCGCCGTAAGACTGGAGTTCTGATCTAAATTAGATTGGTACCCATATATTATTAGTCTGGTAAAAGTCCCACTAAGTAAGTTACTAAACTGAATTAAGTATAGGCAGGCAAAAATGCAATTTTTTTAAACAAAATGTCAGAGGAACAGTGATAGTTCCGTTAAATCTGAAATAGCAAGATATGCCGTTTCCAAAAATAAAGGTTATTTTTTGGAACTGTTTAAAAATAATAACAGAAGACTGGTGTTAAACATTATGATAAAAGTGAAGGGGAAGTCACATTATGTAACGAGCAGCTATTACATGGGTTGTCTCATAAGCTGGTTAAGAGAAGAGTATTTATTTATTAAAAGTAAAACCATGCCGACATTAAATAAGTCTCAGCTTAGCTTAGCGAATCTATACGACTCAGATTTGTGCATCATATTCTTTGAACCAATCGCTTTTGACTACTCCACATCATAACTACAAACTGAATCGAAACTTTGCAACAACCATGAAGGTTTTGGAAGTTTACAGTTTGGTGCAATTTTCAATTAAGATGATGAAGTTTTATTCAAAATAAATTACTGCGACGTACGTAAAGTGGGGATGTATAAAAAAGAGGTTTAGGTAAACACAGTCTTCATTCATGCTTTTATGTAAGTCTTTATGAATCTACAATCAGAGATTTTGTTCTGTTCATACTTAATTGGAGAGGGATCATTGATTTACAAATTATTCATTGGAATTACAAAGTGTGCATTAACTTTTTGGACAAAAAACTCTTTGGGGAATATTATAAATTCATTCAATCACATTAAAAATTATATAATTGTGATATCTCAGGTCTGTTGGCACATGAAACTATACAAAACCATTGGTACAATGAATAATCGAATTTAATCCAAAACCTTCATTCTTTTGGACTTATGTGATAGAAGATATTTGATTATTTTCTTATTAAATTCACAATACAGTAAGTTTCTATTTAATTTTTACCTTGACACTGAGAGAAATAACTAAAAACATGAACAGATTAGTTACATAAAATTAAAAAAGTCATTAAGCTGCTTTTAGATACTTATATCCAAATGGAATTTCTACCTTAGAGTCACTATCAAACTTAAATTCAATTTCTATCTAATGACATTCTGTCAATTAGCCGGTCGGTATACATGTAAACTATTTGACTTGCGGTATTTTTTTAAAAATTTTATTTTATGGTTTAACGCGATTTTTAAGTACATTATATAGGCTATACATGGCGGCCAGTATTAATGGTGGAGGAAGAACCCTGAAAACCCCCGGAAAGAACCACCGACGCGCGAGAAGCTACTGACAAGCTTTCTCATATAACTACATTAACCGAATCTTAGACTCGAACCCACGCAGACAGAGGTGAGATGACAGTGATCCGAAACGGAGAGCGCTTTAGACCATTCGGTCACACGGGGCCCCCTGTTTTGGTCATTTTGGTAAATTTCTCTAAATTCATATGCAGTGATATCCAAATCATTGTGAAATTTGCTGAGATTCTGCTTTTCATCGGATATCTACGAAAACGACAGGAACGCTTGTTCAGAAAAACAAACAGCACGAGTCATCATCGATTCATCGCAACTTATTTAAATTCATTGATGTTCAAATAAATGTAATTAATTTCATTAAACGTACTATTAAGTAGTCAGGGTCATTTTTTGGAGAGGGTTAAGATTGTCAAATAGATGTTTGGATACCTTTTCATTGACTGAATATGTTCAGCACGTATCCGAATACAGATTTTTTTAATTCTCTTAGACGATCCTACGCTTGGTACTGAAAAAGATGGGAAATAAGGCCGCTGTTTACCATCAGTTCTCATCTCTGACAGTTATACAGCAAAACTGTTTCAGTATTGGTAGCCAAATGTATCTTAAATCCTTTCATTTTATCGTTGCTGAACTCTAATATTTATATTGAAAAATTATATTAACATGGGTACTGGAACATTTCTCACTTTATTTACTCTCTTTTATCTCAATCTTTAAAAAGTGATAAATTATCTACCTAATGTAATAACATTAAAGATATATTCACACATTTTCATTCAATGTTTCCAACATCAATTCATTATTCACCTTTGATTTTGTATATAACTGAATCAGATGAATATGCATTTTGCTTCCACACTACCGTACAAGACTGTTTTCGTTGTAATAAACCTTTCCTTCTCATTCTGCATTCATCTTGTTTGTGTAATGTCTATAATATAAAAATAAATCACTTATAATTGAAAGTCCGTGTGTTCAAATAAACTCGTTAGATTTCTTATAACAAAACAAAAACCGGATTAGCACGAGAAACATTTTTAAACAAATGTTACTGTTAACTTTCTTGATTGATCTATCATACTAACATATTTCATTAATGTGGTAATTACTCTCAAACTTGCACCAGGCCGACTCGGCACAGATTCTGCATGTTTTCCAAACTGTAAAGCTGATTCGGATCATGTGAAATATTATTCAATTTAGTTCAGGATTTAAATGTGACACTTAAATTTGTTCTTAAGACGATCTTATTATGTCCCAAGTTCGTCGAGCAGTTTAAATATAAACAAAAGCCCCTGTGTACGCGTGATAATGTATCACGGAGCGCCCCTCTAGGGGTCCTACCGAAGTAATCCAAATAAGGCCATTCATTTATTAAGGCCACTGCTGATTAGTAACATAATTATCCTTCCCAACTCAACGTTGAATACACATATTAAAAAAGAAAAATGAAAAAAAAGTTGCTGGATTCGAACCTGGTACACGTGGGTGATATGTGGATATAATTTGTTTTCTTTCTTTATTGAAAAAACATAATATATAATATATGAGTTAAGAGTATACATATTATTTATATATTATTTACCTATTATTTACCTATTATTTACATATTTTTTTGTGGTGCTATATTACAAAAGATTAATTCTACAAAGTGATAAACAATGTATCCTCATCTAGATACGTGGATATAATTACCATTAAACAAAGAATATTACGAAAAGACTTCGAATTTCTTTATCATATTGTTTTCAATGGCTATCGACCACATTGAGACGAAAACCTTTTTAATTTAATTGAATTGGTTGGTAGGCTAGTATGTGTTTGTTCATGTGTAGTGTATGTGTATAACACGATTTTATTCGGCTCTGCATCCCGGCCAGAATATGTGGTAGATGAAGAACCCGGTGAGAACCACAGACCCACAGGAAGCAACTGGCAATCTTTCTCGCATGCCCACGTTTGTCGAGTCGAGACTCGAACCCAAGCGGACGTAGGTTAGTGTCAGTGATCTAATAAAGGTGTGTGCCTTGGACCACTCGGCTATTCGTGACTCCATTCATAACATACTCAAGTGAATTATAAAAATATTTCAATGGTTAATCAACTGATTCGCAGACTTGCATATATAAAAAAGTATGAATAATCATCTGAAATTCATGTGCATAATGAATGGTATATACAGTTAAAAAATTACAAATAAAACAACCATCTCTGCTAGAAAATATATACTAAATCGATCTATATGTAAATAACCACGTTTATCATGATGATTTAAACTTTATACAGTCCATAATAAAACCCCTACACTATTCCAGGTTATGGTCAGTTATTCCAGTCTAGTGTAATAAGTATACTAATACGGTCGCGTAATTACGTGAATTGATTACATAAACCACTACTTTATCGATGCCGACAGCAAAACCCAAATTTTTAATCCGTCGAACTTATGCGATCACTTTATTTCAGTCTCGCTGGTAATCATAATAGCGAATACATTGTATATAATAATGTTAGATGAGATATATTTATGTCACTCTCTGAATAAAGCGATATTCTGCTGTCAATCCTGATTCAGTTTCTACCGACTGACATTCTGTCGATTACCCACCGGGTATACATGTAAACTATTTGACCTACGGTAATAGTCATACGGACAACTATGGTTCAGTCTAGAAATGGGTGACCATAACATAATATATTAAGTTCTAATGGTCCATAATTACTTGATAATGAAATCCTAACTTTGTTGGGAAACGCGAAGCAAGATGCTATTGATGTAAATTTAGTATTTGAAATTTGTATAGACTTGACTTAGGGAATAGCACCAGATACGATATAGACAGTAAGTTCATTTCATTTGCATGAAGATGATTAAAACATCATTGCCATGGGGCATCTCGTGTCTGATAAGGGTAGGTTTGATCATAGCCAGTTAGAAACTACTTGAAGTTTTAAATCCTATTGCTGCTAGAGGTTACTATAAGAGTTGAATAAGAATATCGAATCCAGAACAGCGTTGAATATGCGGAAAGTTCTTACTTTCATAGTATAGCGACATTCTGTGCATAAGGAAAGTTGATAATTGCGCGAATGAAATAGACAAATTGTCCCTAACAAAAATGCTGCAAAGAAACAAAATCACTTTGGTAAGAGTACTTTTTTCGTACAAACTTTACATTTATTACAATAGTTTTTCATAAGTAGTTACCAGAAGTTTTCAAGAAGATAGTTTGCATTTTGTTTTATATTCTTTGATCTCACAATAGCAAACCTTCCTTCCTAAAAGGCTGTAATATCCCACCAGAGTTTGTTTCGATTTATCTGCATTGTAATCTTCTTTAGACACTCGTATACACACCACTCCACTCCCGGCAAATTTTATACATCCTCCACATGGTTGCTGAATCAATTTGTACTATTGTTTTTTTCTACATTTGTATTCAATGTTTAATTATTGAGGTCTATTTGTTATTAATTAATTAATCAATTAAATAATTTTTTTATTAATCCGAAAATATAATCACTGTCGACTTACATGCATGTTAAGTATATATTATCATCCTTTCGTCATTCTCACAATTTCCCCCAACTTGCATCCATCCAGTCCTGCCAAACACTTACACAGAAATATGTACAACGTACTGCACATTTTGAAAGGAAAAAAAGATGTTTAAACATATTTAAGTATATGTTGTATCTAGAATGTTTTTAGATAGACATTTCATTACAAAAACGTAAGCATATAATCATGCTGGACTTTTTTGACTTTGTAATAAGAGCGATCAAATGGTTTTAAAATTGTACTTTGGGATTTCACTGAAATTGAACCAATGAATGACTAATCGTTTAATAACAGTTTCCAAATTGTTTCGACGGTTCTGTGAGTTGTTTTTCTATAACTATTTATTATACCCATCAATAATACATCAACATAAAAGGAAATTCAAGTCCTTTGAACAATACCTAAGTTATACAAGGTTCTTTTTAAAGAACCAGTTTAGTGAGTGAGGAAACCCGGTGTAATTCTTTCTCATTTAAATTCAATGCCAGCTTTATATATCATTTCATCTTTACCACTTCTGAAGGAAAGGTCGACTCAGCACAGATTTAATTGAAACCATTATAACCACAGTTACATGCAAACACCACATTAAGACATTAAGCATAGTTCTGAAAACAATTACATGTATACACAAACAGACGTTTTTGTGTATATGAGCAATTTCCAATGGAAGAAAAGGGCTCTTTGTTCATGAATATTTTGTTTCAATAAGCTTATAAAATGGTTTGTTCAATAAAACTAACGTATTTCATTACATGCCAAGACAAATACAATTAAAATGAATGTGTATCACCATACTTTTTGTCCATGACGCTCTCTCTCTCTCTCTCTCTCTCTCTCTCTCTCTCTCTCTCTCACACGCATTTTATGCTAAGTGTTGTTGCAATTACCAATTACACTAACAACAAGACTGACCTTGCAGCAACATTATTAGTTTATGATACGAAATTTACGTTTCAACTTTCCTTAACATTCTATGTATAGCAGTGAAATTATTACTCGCAAACTTTTTCAAAGACACGCTTTATTGATAAAAAAGCGTTCTTACCTCGTAGCTACTTACAGGAACATTTGGTTTTATTTTTTGATTACACTCTTAAATATATAAGTTGATATAAGTCCCTACCCTTTGTCCAAAAGTTGTAAAGGTATTTTACACATTTATGTTGTGGAATTTTTTTTGAAAAACGAAAAGGTATTTTGAAGGGAAGTTTTGTACATTTATCTATTTTAAAGTCGGATTCATCTTTTCTTTTTGAAGGATGTGTACATGGTTAGATTTCAGTTTCATGGGTTCCTTCAGTTACATGCCCATGCTTATTTTTTTTAAATACAAGTCTCGTACTCCCATCCTGAGGCAATATATTCTTTGTCTGGTTTTCTTTCCATGACAAAATAAGTGATCCTTGCCTAGGATCAGTTTTTGTCCATTAATGTGTGCGTATTGAATGCTATTTACTGATAAGTTTGTTATTTTAACGGTGGGATGACTTTCATAGATCATCTTTTTTTAATGTCTTCTTGTTTCTCTGAATCTTTTCTGTGGGAAAAAAGTCGCTTTCAAGAAAGACAAAAATGCAGGAAGTATAGAGTAGAATATTCCGGGCATGCAGTGGTAGAAGGAACGTAATTGCGACACTTAGACTCTAGTGGGATGGTTTTCCTAACTTGGCCGATAAATCAGCCCCTCACCCAAGCGATGTTAATTTTCGGGAGAGGGGCTGATATCACCTATTTTGTTAAAAGCCGCAATTATTTGCAGCTGCACACGTGGGCGGACATTTTATAGGTACATGGAGAAGTCTCATCACGGAGAACTTGCCTTGTGAGAATTCGCCTCATCTGGAGAAGTCGCTCCATATGGTTGGAGAAGTCACCACAAAATTTGTCATCCAGAAAACCTATTTAATATTTATCTCTGAAATAAATAAATTGTTTAAAAGATAGAAATGCGTGACGATATCTCCAGATGGTGGTTTCGGCATTATTGGAATACAGGAATGATGTATCTTATTATCTGGTATTGACTCAAGTGTACAAGGAAGCAAATTCCATATCTATGCAACTCAGGATGGTTTCGGAAGGGAAACTGAAACGAAGTCTGACCCGGAAAATAAAAGAAAAACAAGGAAGAATATTTCACTTGTGAGATATGTTCAGAAACGAATAACTGTGTCAGTGCATTGTTGAATAACTTTTAAAGATTATATGCTGCACCTATATCCAAATTCATATTTTTATGTTTGTCATTTCAACGTAATGATGCAAATGCCATCATAGCAAAGTGTATATTCTGTTTTGGTTGTTGTTGTTGTCCTTGGGTTTAAGGCCATTTTCAAGCACACGATAGGCTATACATGGCGGCCAGTATTATTGGTGGAGGAAGAACCCGGGAAAATCCAGGGAAAGAACCACCGATCCACGAAAAGCTACAGGCAAGCTTTCTCACATATCTACATTAGCCGAATCTTAGACTCGAACCCACGCAGACAGAGGTGAGATGACAGTGATCCGAAACGGAGAGCGCTTTAGACCACTCGGCCACACGAGGCCCCCTGTTTTGGTCATTTTGGCAAATTTCTCTAAGTTCATATGCAGTGATATCCAAATCATTGTGAAATTTACTGAGATTCTGTTTTTCATCGGATATCTAATACACGGGGCCCCCTGTTTTGGTCATTTTGGCAAATTTCTCTAAGTTCATATGCAGTGATATCCAAATGATTGTGAAATTTACTGAGATTCTGTTTTTCATCTGATATCTACGAAAACGACAGGGTCATTTTTTGGAGAGGGTTAAGATTGTCAAATAGATGATTGGATACCTTTTCATTGATTGAATATGTTCAACACGTATCCGAATACTGATTTTTTAAATTCTCTTAGACGATCCTACGCTTGGTACTGAAAAAGATGGGAAATAAGGCCGCTGTTTACCATCAGTTCTCATCCCTGACAGTTACACAGCAAAACTGTTTCAGTATTGGTAGCCAAATGTATTTTAAATCCTTTCATTTTATCGTTGCTGAACTCTAATATTTATATTGAAAAATTATATTAACATGGGTACTGGAACATTTCTCACTTTATTTACTCTCTTTTATCTCAATCTTTTAAAAGTGATAAATTATCTACCTAATGCAATAACATTAAAGACATATTCGCACATTTTCATTCAATGTTTCCAACATCAATTCATTATGCACCTTTGATTTTGTATATAACTGAATCGGATGAATATGCAATTTGCTTCCACACTACCGTTCAAGACTGTTTTCGTTGTAATAAACCTTTCCTTCTCATTCTGCATTCATCTTGTTTGTGTAATGTCTATAATATAAAAATAAATCACTTATAATTGAAAGTCCGTGTTTTCAAATAAACTCGTTCGATTTCTTATAACAAAACAAAAACCGGATTAGCACGAGAAACATTTTTAAACAAATGTTACTGCTAACTTTCTTGATTGATCTATCATACTAACATTTTTCATTAATGTGGTAATTACTCTCAAACTTGCACCAGGCCGATTCGGCACAGATTTCTGCCTATTCTCCAAACTGTAAAGCTGATTCGGATCATGTGAAATATTATTCAATTTAGTTCAGGATTTGTATGTGACACTTAAATTTGTTCTTAAGATGATCTTCTTATTGTGTCCCAAGTTCGTCGAGCAGTTTAAAAATAAACAAAAGCCCGTGTGTACGCGTGATAATGGTGTTGTTATATTTAATAAAATAACTTAATCCTGTTTATTTTGCATTGACAATTTAGTAGTGAAATATATTTTAAAACTTTTCATTCAACTTTAAATAGTTTGCTTTATTCAGAAATATTAAAATTACAAACACTAACAAACAATACGAAAAAACTACATGATGAACATAGTACATGTGAGCTTTTATAAACCGTCCGAATTCTGAGTATTAGCCATTGTGTTGAACTCAGTAGCGACCACATTTCCCGAGTAGGCATCAATGTTGCTTGTATCGAGTTCAATATATCATTCGACAATGGTTAGCAAATCTCAATGAAAAATAAGATTAAATTGTTCAGTTACAGAGATAATACTCTAACCCTTTAACTTATTGACGGTCAGCACCGATTCAGTCGATTTCGTGTTACAGAGGTCTCACACCCGCTCTATTTTTCAAACGAAAAACCCTCTGTCTTGTAGCCACTTTGAATATCGCACTATTATGGCTGTTACCAATTACCGGTATGTGTCTTAAGTGTACGCAGGATTGTTCCGGAATGATTTTCATGCAGCAAAATTGTATATTTTAATGAACAGGTGACCTCAGACCGACATATTGTCCATCAGCATTGATATAGATTTGTGGGGTTGATTTATCGGATTACTTCTTAGCTTGATCCCTTCACACTGGCCATACTCTATTCCACCCCTAAACTATGCTACGAGAAAAAAATAATTTTGAAATGAAAGTTTGCGTATTAATCGTTTTAATCTTGAAAAATCGCAGGTGTATGTTTTGTGTTATCGTTAATGAATTTTGTTTTGTAGTATAATATGTATAACAAATTTAGTTTGTTTTGTTTATGGTTTAACGCCATTTTTAAGCACAATATAGGCTATACATGTCGGCAAGTATTATTGGTGGAGGAAGAACCCGGGAAAATCCCCAGAAAGAACCACCGACGCACGAGAAGGTACTGACAAGCTTTCTCACATAACTAAATTAGCAGAATCTTAGACTCGAACCCACGCAGACAGAGGTGAGATGACAGTGATCCGAAACGGAGAGCGCTTTAGACCATTCGGTCACACGGGGCCCCCTGTTTTGGTCATTTTGGTAAATTTCTCTAAGTTCATATGCAGTGATATCCAAATCATCGTGAAATTTACTGAGATTCTGCTTTTCATCGGATATCTACGAAAACGACAGGAACACTTGTTCAGAAAAACAAACAGCACGAGTCATCATCGATTCATCGCAACTTATTTAAATTCATTGATGTTCAAATAAATGTAATTAATTTAATTAAACGTACTATTAAGTAGTCAGGGTCATGTTTTGGAGAGGGTTAAGATTATCAAATAGATGGTTGGATACCTTTTCATTGATTGAATATGTTCAGCACGTATCCGAATACTGATTTTTTTTTAATTCTCTTAGACGATCCTACGCTTGGTACTGAAAAAGATGGGAAATAAGGCCGCTGTTTACCATCAGTTCTCATCCCTGACAGTTATACAGCAAAACTGTTTCAGTATTGGTAGCCAAATGTATCTTAAATCCTTTCATTTTATCGTTGCTGAACTCTAATATTTATATTGAAAAATTATATTAACATGGGTACTGGAACATTTCTCACTTTATTTACTCTCTTTTATCTCAATCTTTAAAAAGTGATAAATTATCTACCTAATGTAATAAAATTAAAGATATATTCACAGATTTTCATTCAATGTTTCCAACATCAATTCATTATGCACCTTTGATTTTGTATATAACTGAATCGGATGAATATGCATTTTGCTTCCACACTACCGTACAAGACTGTTTTCGTTATAATAAACCTTTCCTTCTCATTCTGCATTCATCTTGTTTGTGTAATGTCTATAATATAAAAATAAATCACTTATAATTGAAAGTCCGTGTGTTCAAATAAACTCGTTAGATTTCTTATAACAAAACAAAAACCGGATTAGCACAAGAAACATTTTTAAGCAAATGTTACTGTTAACTTTCTTGATTGATCTATCATACTAACATATTTCATTAATGTGGTAATTACTCTCAAACTTGCATCAGGCCGATTCGGCACAGATTCTGCATGTTTTCCAAACAGTAAAGCTGATTCGGATCATGTGAAACATTATTCAATTTAGTTCAGGATTTAAATGTGACACTTAAATTTGTTCTTAAGACGATCTTATTATGTCCCAAGTTCGTCGAGCAGTTTAAATATAAACAAAAGCCCCTGTGTACGCGTGATAATGTATCACGGAGGGCCCCTCTAGGGGTCCTACCGAAGTAATCCAAATAAGGCCATTCATTTATTAAGGCCACTGCTGATTAGTAACATAATTATCCTTCCCAACTCAACGTTGAATACACATATTAAAAAAGAAAAATGAAAAATAGGTTGCTGGATTCGAACCTGGTACACGTGGGTGATATGTGGATATAATTTGTTTTCTTTCTTTATTGAAAAAACATAATATATAATATATGAGTTAAGAGTATACATATTATTTATATATTATTTACCTATTATTTACCTATTATTTACATATTTTTTGTGGTGCTATATTACAAAAGATTAATTCTACAAAGTGATAAACAATGTATCCTCATCTAGATACGTGGATATAATTACCATTAAACAAAGAATATTACGAAAAGACTTCGAATTTCTTTATCATATTGTTTTCAATGGCTATCAACCACATTGAGACGAAAACCTTTTTAATTTGATTTAATTGGTTGGTAGGCTAGTATGTGTTTGTGCATGTGTAGTGTATGTGTATAACACGATTTTGTTCGGCTCTGCATCCCGGCCAGAATATGTGGTAGATGAAGAACTCGGTGAGAACCACAGACCCACAGGAAGCAACTGGCAATCTTTCTCGCATGCCCACGTTTGTCGAGTCGAGACTTGAACCCAAGCGGACGTAGGTTAGTGTCAGTGATCTAATAAAGGTGTGTGCCTTGGACCACTCGGCCATTCGTGACTCCATTCATAACATACTCAAGTGAATTACAAAATCATTTCAATGGTTAATCAACTGATTCGCAGACTTGCATATATAAAAAAGTATGAATAATCATCTGAAATTCATGTGCATAATGAATGGTATATACAGTTAAAAAAGTACAAATAAAACAACCATCTCTGCTAGAAAATATATACTAAATCGATCTATATGTAAATAACCACGTTTATCATGATGATTTAAACTTTATACAGTCCATAATAAAACCACTACACTATTCCAGATTATGGTCAGTTATTCCAGTCTAGTGTAATAAGTATACTAATACGGTCGCGTAATTACGTGAATTGATTACATAAACCACTACTTTATCGATGCCGACAGCAAAACCCAAATTTTTAATCCGTCGAACTTATGCGATCACTTTATTTCAGTCTCGCTGGTAATCATAATAGCGAATACATTGTATATAATAATGTTAGATGAGATATATTTATGTCACTCTCTGAATAAAGCGATATTCTGCTGTCAATCCTGATTCAGTTTCTACCGACTGACATTCTGTCGATTACCCACCGGGTATACATGTAAACTATTTGACCTACGGTAATAGTCATACGGACAACTATGGATCAGTCTAGAAATGGGTGACCATAACATAATATATTAAGTTCTAATGGTCCATAATTACTTGATAATGAAATCCTAACTTTGTTGGGAAACGCGAAGCAAGATGTTATTGATGTAAATTTAGTATTTGAAATTTGTATAGACTTGACTTAGGGAATATCACCAGATACGATATAGACAGTATGTTCATTTCATTCGCATGAAGATGATTTAAACATTATTGCCATGGGGCATCTCGTGTCTGATAAGGGTAGGTTTGATCATAGCCAGTTAGAAATTACTTGAAGTTTTAAATCCTATTGCTGCTAGAGGTTACTATAAGAGTTGAATAAGAATATCGAATCCAGAACAGCGTTGAATATGCGGAAAGTTCTTACTTTCATAGTATAGCGACATTCTGTGCATAAGGAAAGTTGATAATTGCGCGAATGAAATAGACAAATTGTCCCTAAAAAAAATGCTGCAAAGAAACAAAATCACTTTGGTAAGATTACTTTTTTCGTACAAACTTTACATTTATTACAATAGTTTTTCATAAGTAGTTACCAGAAGTTTTCAAGAAGATAGTTTGCATTTTGTTTTATATTCTATGATCTCACAATAGCAAACCTTCCTTCCTAAAAGGCTGTAATGTCCCACCAGAGTTTGTTTCGATTTATCTGCATTGTAATCTTCTTTAGACACTCGTATACACACCACTCCACTCCCGGCAAATTTTATACATCCTCCACATGGTTGCTGAATCAATTTGTACTATTGTTTTTTTTCTACATTTGTATTCAATGTTTAATTATTGAGGTCTATTTGTTATTAATTAATTAATGAATTAAATAACTTTTTTATTAATCCGAAAATATAATCACTGTCTACTTACATGCATGTTAAGTATATATTATCATCCTTTCGTCATTCTCACAATTTCCCCCAACTTGCATCCATCCAGTCCTACCAAACACTTACACAGAAATATGTACAATGTACTGCACATTTTGAAAAGAAAAAAGATGTTTAAACATATTTAAGTATATGTTGTATCTATAATGTTTTTAGATAGACATTTCATTACAAAAACGTAAGCATATAATCATGCTGGACTTTTTTGACTTTGTAATAAGAGCAATCAAATGGTTTTAAAATTGTACTTTGGGATTTCACTTAAATTGAACCAATGAATGACTAATCGTTTAATAACAGTTTCCAAATTGTTTCGACGGTTCTGTGAGTTGTTTTTCTATAACTATTTATTATACCCATCAATCATACATCAACATAAAAGGAAATTCAAGTTCTTTGAACAATACCTAAGTTATACAAGGTTCTTTTTAAATAACCAGTTTAGTGAGTGAGGAAACCCGGTGTAATTCTTTCTCATTTAAATTCAATGCCAGCTTTCTATATCATTTCATCTTTACTCCTTCTGAAGGAAAGGTCGACTCAGCACAGATTTAATTGAAACCATTATAACCACAGTTACATGCAAACACCACATTAAGACATTAAGCATAGTTCTGAAAACAATTACATGTATACACAAACAGACGTTTTTGTGTATATGAGCAATTTGTAATGGAAGAAAAGGGCTCTTTGTTCATGAATATTTTGTTTCAATCGGCTTATAAAATGGTTTGTTCAATAAAACTAACGTATTTCATTACATATTAAAACAAATACAGTTAAAATGAATGTGTATCGCCAAACTTTTTGTCCATGGCTCTCTCTCTTTCTCTCTCTCTCTCTCTCTCTCTCTCTCTCTCTCTCTCTCTCTCTCACGCATTTTATGCTAAGTGTTGTTGCAATTACCAATTACACTAACAACAAGGCTGACCTTGCAGCAACATTATTAGTTTATAATACGAAATTTACGTTTCAATTTTCCCTAACATTCTATGTATATCAGTGAAATTATTACTCGCAAACTTTTTCAAAGACACGCTTTATTGATAAAAAAGCGTTCTTACCTCGTAGCTACTTACAGGAACATTTGGTTTTATTTTTTGATTACACTCTTAAATATATAAGTTGATATAAGTCCCTACCCTTTGTCCAAAAGTTGTAAAGGTATTTTACACATTTATGTTGTGGAATTTTTTGTGAAAAACGAAAAGGTATTTTGAAGGGAAGTTTTGTACATTTATCTATTTTGAAGTCGGATTCATCTTTTCTTTTTGAAGGACGTGTACATGGTTAGATTTCAGTTTCATGGGTTCCTTCAGTTACATGTCCATGCTTATTTTTTTTTAATACAAGTCTCGTACTCCCATCCTGAGGCAATATATTCCTTGTCTGGTTTCTTTCCATGACAAAATAAGTGATCCTTGCCTAGGATCAGTTTTTGTCCATTAATGTGTGCGTATTGAATGCTATTTACTGATAAGTTTGTTATTTTAACGGTGGGATGACTTTCATAGATCATCTTTTTTTAATGTCTTCTTGTTTCTCTGAATCTATTCTGTGGGAAAAAAGTCGCTTTCAAGAAAGACAAAAATGCAGGAAGTATAGAGTAGAATATTCCGGGCATGCAGTGGTTGAAAGAACGTAATTGCGACACTTAGACTCTAGTGGGATGGTTTTCCTAACTTGGCCGATAAATCAGCCCCTCACCCAAGCGATGTTAATTTTCGGGAGAGGGGCTGATATCACCTATTTTGTTAAAAGCCGCAATTATTTGCAGCTGCACACGTGGGCGTACATTTTATAGGTACATGGAGAAGTCTCATCACGGAGAACTTGCCTTGTGAGAATTCGCCTCACCGATCTGGAGAAGTCGCCCCATATGGTTGGAGAAGTCACCACAAAATTTGTCATCCAGAAAACCTATTTAATATTTATCTCTGAAATAAATAAATTGTTTAAAAGATAGAAATGTGTGACGATATCTCCAGATGGTGGTTTCGGCATTATTGGAATACAGGAATGATGTATCTTATTATCTGGTATTGACTCAAGTGTACAAGGAAGCAAATTCCTTATCTATGCAACTCAGGATGGTTTCGGAAGGGAAACTGAAACGAAGTCTGACCCGGAAAATAAAAGAAAAACAAGGAAGAATATTTCACTTGTGAGATATGTTCAGAAACTAATAACTGTGTCAGTGCATTGTTGAATAACTTTTAAAGATTATATGCTGCACCTATATCCAAATTCATATTTTTATGTTTGTCATACCAACGTAAAGATGCAAATGCCATCATAGCAAAGTTTATATTCTGTTTTGGTTGTTGTTGTTGTACTTGGGTTTAACGCCATTTTTAAGCATACGATAAGCTATACATGGCGGCCAGTATTATTGGTGGAGGAAGAACCCGGGAAAATCCCCAGAAAGAACCAACGACCCACGAGAAGCTACTGGCAAGAATTCTCACATAACTACATTAGCCGAATCTTAGACTCGAACCCACGCAGACAGAGGTGAGAAGGCAGTGATCCGAAACGGAGAGCGATTTAGACCAATCGGCCACACGGGGCCCCCTGTTTTGGTCATTTTGGTAAATTTCTTTAAGTTCATATGCAGTGATATCCAAATCATTGTGAAATTTACTGAGGTTCTTCTTTTCATCGGATTTCTACGAAAACGACAGGAACACTTGTTCAGAAAAACAAACAGCACAAGTCATCGTCGTTTCATTGGAACTTATTTAAATTCATTGATGTTCAAATAAATGTAATTAATTTTATTAAACGTACTATCTGAATGAGTATTGTCTAATACACTTTTTAATTGTATTTTTTGCTTTGCAATATATCTTTTAAATGCAATTCTTGTGTTTTGCATTATACCTTTTCATTGTATTCTTGTGTTAGCCATATTGTATTCTTGTATTTTGCAATATACCTTTTCATTGAGTTTCTTGTATTGGACATATACCCTTTAATTGTATTTCTTATATTTTGCAATATCGCTTTTCATTGTATTTCTTGTATTGGTCATATAGCCTTTAATTGTATTTCTTGTATTTTGAAATGTTCTTTCTCATTGTATTTTTTGTATGTTACCTAGTATTTTACAATATATTTTGCAGTGTTTACAGTGTATTTTTAAACTTTGCGAAAATGTCTCGCAATGTTCTTTTATCATTATATTTTGATCTTCCACCTTTTATCTCGTTTTGATGAATAAAATTGATTTTTCTTTTCGAGCCTCGAGGTCTCGGCTCAAATAAATCAGAGGGTATTATTAGGAATTGATTTTTTAGTAAAATTAATAAGATTGCAATTTTCTTTAAATTGTATTATTAAAGTAATGTTTTATTCATTTATAGCAAAAAAAGTCACTAGCTATACGAATGTATATTATTGTGTGGAAATAGGTTATAAAGCAAAAATCAGTCAGCTTCTGTCTTATCAGTGAAACATATATTCGTAAAACCAGGCATTGGCAAAAGTCTAATTCGGTTAATAAAAAAGTAGAACAAACTTCCGTGCTGACGTAAATACAGAATGGTTCTTATCTAATGATGGACAGTCGTCGCTACAAAATGGTTCTTATCTAAATCTGGACAGACATTGCTGCTGTCTTAATATTTTAACATGTTCCTGGTTTAGAAAATTTGAGGAATTATCATATTTGGATCATGCCAAACGAATATAGATAAACTACAAATCTGAGTTGTACCTTATGTCAGATGACGTCAAATTAAGCCGGTTTTGACCGGGAGAAACTGATTATTACCTGAAAGGAGAACGGTCGTATTTCCTCTCCGATACCTTAAACCTGACAAAAGATGCGTATAAATAGACCACGCATTAAAAGGTCAGGTCAGTTCCTATCGACGAGGAAATAGATCTTCACCTTATCATTTCAGGTAAAACAATTGTATATGGTCGTAACTTCTTTAGGAATAAGTACTTTTAATGTTTGTTATTTTAATAGTAACATTGTTATGTTAGCAACATTGTTCACTTAATACTTTTATTTATAATATATTGTAACGGAATGTTTAAATGTTCTAAAGAATTATAATTTAATTATATTTATGTAATTTTTATTGTAAGGTTGAGATTGCTACCAACTTCATGCTTTGATTTAATGATTGAAATAAAGTATTCTTTAAGTAAGAAAGAGTAATATCTAGCAATATATTTTAAATCTATATTCTATTTTAAAAAAAGTAAAATGCATTTCTTTAAATTAATTGTTACATTAACTATAGTAATTACATCTTACACTTTTGGCTATCCTGAAATTGATTGAGACTTAACTATAAGTATAATATTCTAAAATGCAGAAGTTATACGAATAAATGAAGTTGGAAAGCTTGAAATATGAAAATATAATATGTATTGCATGAACTTTTATTATAAAGTTTTTAGATGTGTTTCTAGAATATAGTCAATATATTTGTGTTGTTTAATTAAATAAAGTCAGTTCCTATCGACGAGGAAATAGATCTTCACCTTATCATTTCAAATGTAGCTGTCTTATCATCGCGGCGACACACTTTTAAGAGAGCCTGAATTCTTTCTTCTCTCTCTCACCATGGATACTGACGCTCCCTAACTTATGAGTAATTCCTTCTCATAGCAAGAAATGAGAAGAAGATTATTAAATGCTAATCACAACATAAATAACAAGAAACTTTCATAACAAGTGGATGGAGAATATTACAGATCTCTGGACCCTCTCGCAGAGCCAATGTCCCCAAGATGTAGCCGTATCTACACCGTTATGAGTTATTATTTCTTTTGAAGGAGTGTTTTCATAAAATGAATGGAGAAGAGACTAAAGATAAAACGACATTAGTGGATAAGTATCTTAAACAAAAATGCCACACGTATAATTACGATCCATGGGAGAGATTGGCACCAACATATTTACGATCGTCCGACTTTATACCGTTTATGTTCGCAGTTTCTTGCCTGGAACAGACACACATCTATTCACGTGTCTGATTCGTGATTCTACCTACATACTACATTGCTCATGCTGGAATGTCTCCACAAATTCCTAGTAATGTATATGCCAGTATCTACGCCCTATCCAGTTCCAGTGACTCACACTCCATTCGACTATGGTTCCTTGATCCTTCGTAGACAACGATTGAAAACCAAATCCAGTTCTTACGCAGACGACTACCAACTCACCCCACAAAACCACCTCAGCAGCAGCACTTCAGTGACCTTCGACAGCTCAAAGATTCCAAAAAAGTACTTTTACACGGCAAATTAACTGTGTATACATTTACTATCAGCGCACAGAACATTCTGAGTTCAGCCGTTTAATTCAGTTAATGTGACTCAATACTATTCACATTATTCCTAGGAGTGCAATTTTTCTCTGGAAACACCAGATTTTCAAGTACAGGTTTGTCTCTTATCACATTAGATATTTTTAAAGGTGATCAATCACAAAATCCTGTTAAATGGCTAAATCATTTTTTACAATGGGCAAATTTTTAAAATTTATCAGAAGCTAAAACTTTGAATGCTTTTCCTATTCACCTCCAACAACATGCTAAAGTATGGTATGAATCGCTACCTGATAACGTTAGGAATAACTGGTCAAGTCTAGTAACTGCCTTCACATCTAGGTTTCACACTGACGATATTATTTTAGATTTATCACTTTTACAAACTCGACAAGAATCGTCTGAAACAGTTTTGGACTATTTAAATCGTCTCTTACAAATTGTAAATAACCAAACTATCTCAGATCAAATATTGTTAGCAGTTGCATTACAAGGTTTAAAACCAGCTATTAAACAAATCGTAATGAATAAAAACCCAACAAATATGGATGATTTACGACAAGCCGCAAATCTAGCAGAGAAATCTCTTGTCACAACTAAGAATGATGATTGGTCAACACTTAACACAATTTTAGAGGAACTTAAACAACTTAAAGATGAAATTAAAGCAGTCAGCTCAGAACAGAACACAGAAAACAATGTACATGTATTATCTCAACCCTTTCTACGTGCCAAAAACAAACCATTTCGGCTGCATTGCCCTAATTCTTATCATTATACATCGTCTTATCAGACAGCCAAATTTCCAAACTATTCCTCCAGTTCAGTACATAAATCTAGCGATAACAATACATATCAGTTACCTCCTCGTGATGCGCGCTACAAGCCACAACTACACAGTCATAAGCCATTCTGTCTCAGATGTGGAATTTTTTTCAATCACACGGAAGATTATGTCCTGCACTCGATAAAAAGTGTTACTTGTGTCACAAAACATGTCATTTTGCACGAGTATGCTTTTCCCCACAACAACAATATAAATTCGCTCCAAATCAAAGGTCACAACCTTGCCACAAACAAACTCGAGAACCACAAATCACATTAGCCACATCTATTCACAAAAATCTCGCTCCTTTTTTTGTTAAAGACAAAATCACAAATGCATTAGCAGACACAGGTGCTACAATTTCTACTATCAATCTAAATTTACTTTCTCGCGCAGGATTTAATCCACGTCAAATTCAACCATCAGATATTTGTAATATTATAGTAGCCAGAGGGGAGACACATTTTATTTTAGGCATTATTAAACTTAATTTGAAAATAGGAGGAATACGCTTCTCTCATTCATTCTATGTTATACCTGCTTTACACCATTCAGTCATTTTGGGTATAGATTTCTTGACTAAATACAAAGCAGTAGTGAATCTAGATACACAAACGCTTTCTTTGCTAGACGATACGGTAATTGTCAATCTGATCCGTACTGAGCCTGGATTGGCACGCGCCCAGAAAAGTACGATAATCTCACCGAACTCAATCTCCTCTATTTCTGTTCGTATCAGTAAAATAAGAAAAGGAACACATGTTTTACTAGAACCATCTCATAACATGTCAAACTCTACAGTCTTACCAGCTAGAACAATTGTAAAGGTGGAAAAAAAGAACTTTGTGCCCATAATGAATCCTACTACAAAACCAGTACATATACGTGCAAATACCGTACTAGCTTATGTAGACGTACTACACCCACAAACCATATTTACTGTTAGTGAGGACACTTATGACAAGAATATCACACCTGATACACCTGACATCGTGGACACACAAACTAGTAAACCACGAGAACCAATTAATTTTGATTTACACCCTTCAGATTTGTCAGAAAATCAAAAACAAGAACTTCAATTATTTCTGAATAAACATAGGGATGTGTTTGCCTTGAACTTAGAAGAATTAGGAAGTACTACGGTATTTACTCATCGAATAGAGACAGGCGATTCCATGCCAATTCGTTGTCAACCTTATCGTGCGTCTCCGCACATCAATAAAGAAATTGATAGACAGGTAGATGAATTATTAGAACACCAACTAATCGAACCCAGTTCCTCAAGTTATGCATCTCCAGTTATCTTAGTCAAAATGAAAAATGGGGAATATCGTTTTGCTATTGACTATAGGAAACTTAATCAGGTGACACAACCAATGACATTCCCTCTTCCAAGATTAGAAGATGTAATTGATGCAGTTGGACAAACTAAACCATGTCTTTTCAGTACATTAGATTTAAACTCAGCATTTTGGCAAATTAAGATGGACCCAGCGACAAAACGTAAGAGCTCTTTCATAACATCACGTGGTCTTTACCAATGGAATGTAATGCCGTATGGACTCAGAAATGCGCCCGCCACATATTGTATTCTTTTAGGTCATGTACTTAGAGGTATACCATGGTCAACATGTCTTGCAAACATAGATGACATTATTATTTTCTCCAATTCATTTGACGAACACCTAGCACATCTTGAACTTATTTTCGATCGACTGCGTCAAGCAAACTTGACACTCAAACCATCAAAATGTGTATTCGCAGCATCTGAAGTTATTTATCTTGGTCATAAATTTTCAACAAAAGGTATCAAAGTAGATGAGTCCAAAATAGACACAGTTACACAGTTCCCTGTTCCAAAAACACAGAAAGATGTTAGGAGTTTTCTAGGGTTGTGCAATTATTACAGAAAATTTATCCTGGGATATTCTACAATAGCAGCACCTTTAAATAAATTATTGACAAAAGACAGTTCATTTCGTTCGACAGACAAGTGTCAAAAAGCATTTGAAACTCTTAAGACAGCTTTGACCACAGCTCCTATCTTGGCTTATCCAGATTTTAATAAACCATTTAGACTCACATGTGATGCCAGTGGTACAGCTCTAGGGTATATCTTGTCTCAGATAGGGACAGACGACAAAGAACATGTTATTGCTTATGGTGGACGAGCATTAACAAACGCTGAAAAACAATGGACAGTAACTGAACAGGAATGTCTAGCAGTATTAGAAGGTATCAGAACATATCATGTTTACTTATCACATCAGAAATTTACTGTCATTACAGATCACAAGGCACTAGTATGGCTAAGGACAGTTAAACACACTTCAAACAGACTAATTCGTTGGTCTCTTCGCTTACAAGAATACGATTTTGATATCGTATACACTCCATGCCATAAAAACACAAATGCCGATGCACTCTCACGTCGAAACTACGACCAAACAGATAACACTGACACCAAAATAGAGAAATCACCAGCATACACTAACACTCAGGCTACTCAGTTAGAACCACCAGCACACTCCATTCAAGAAGAAATGACAGAAATTACATTCTTTTACGATAAGGACGATTCTACTAACCTATTTCCACTACAGACTAATGATAACATACCTAGCGGTATTTCTTCAGAACTACCGGATCTCGCCCAATATCAGCGCGAGTGCCCTGATTTTAAGGACATGTATGTTTACTTAGAACAAGGAATATTACCAGAACACACTCGTCGCGCAACAGCTATTCCATATGAAGCAAGCCAATATGAACTAATCAATGGTGTCTTACATCATTTTTTCCAACCTCGTACAAAACACAAAACTTCTCCAGATCAACTCATAAAACAAGTTGCTTTACCCACAAATTTGAGACTCGATGTCCTTCTATTTTATCACGATTCAAAAGCAGGAGGTTGTCATTTTGGTGTTCAAAGAACATATCAAGCTATCAAACAGAAATATTATTGGCCTAAAATGTATCAAAATGTGTATGACTACATTACATCATGCTCTAAATGTCAGCTCATTAAACGGGACACAAATGCACGAAAGGCATCATTGCACCCATTGCCCCCAGAAGACGTATTCTCTAGATGGCATATGGACATTTTGTGCATGCCAAAAAGTAAGGAAGGTTATCAATACATCTTATTGGTGACAGATAGTTTGTCACATTGGTGTGAAGCCTTTCCCTTACGTTCTCAAACAACAACATAAATCGCCAGTGTTTTGTACAATGAGATATTCACACGTTATGGTGCACCGCGAACACTTGTCAGTGATCGTGGACGAAACTTTATGTCTCAAATTGTACTCGCACTTTGTGAATTATTTCAAGTAACACGACACCATACCAGTTCATACCACCCTCAAACTAACTCTGTATGTGAGCACCAAAATAGTACCATCAGTCAAGCATTACGAGCTTACTGTAGTAAACACCAAGATGATTGGCCGTCCATATTACCCAGCGTAATGATGGCATTCCGAATGAGTCCAGCAGTTAATTCTACTGGATACTCACCTTATTGCATAGTATTTGGGAAAGAAATGACTTTACCCTTAGATGTGTCTCTTACGCCTAAATAAACTGTACAAACACAAACACAACAGTACATAGATCAGTTGATTCAAAGATTGAAAATAGTTCAAGAAATAGCTAAAGCAAATACACGTGAAGCACAAAACATAAGCAAACAGAGGTTTGACCAGAAAGCAAAGAAACCGTCCTTTCGCGTTGGAGATTATGTACATTTACAAATTTCACATATACCTGTAGGGTTATCAAAAAAGCTTTACCCCCGATGGGAAGGTCCATATTACATCACCCAGTTAGGTCCTAATAACACCTACAGATTACGCCGTTGTTCCGACAATAAAGAAATGAAATCCCTTGTACACGCTAACAGGCTTAAGCACTATAAAGATCCTAGGGATTATAGACCTCCGACACCGGACACTGTCAGTACACTACCACAGTCGACTCAAACATCACATGATCGAGCAAGCAATGATCACGCACCAACCAACAATGATACCGAATGGTACTCAGTTGATAAACTTTTGAAATCCAAATGGATTTCTGGAAAGAAGCATTATTTAGTTAAGTGGACCGATGGATCCACGCTATCATGGCAGCCAACGGAGAATGTTTCTCAGGCATTAAAAGAAGCATTTCACAGAATACGCACGCAATCGAACACACGTCGCAAACGACGAAGTCTAATATTTCGTAATTGAATTCAATATGAAATTATGAAAACAAAAAAAGAATAAATTCCTTCGAATTTGGCAGAGAAAACTACATGTCCTATCGTCCATTCCATTTTTTTTTTCTCATACCTTCTAATTCGTTTTCTTCTTTCTGGCGCCAAATCTCTCAGTTCTCTTTCCTTCTCTTAAAGTATGGATGAAATTTGGATTGGTTCGTAGGTATATGTTTCTTTTTAACTCTGAATTCAGAGTACATGGTAGCAGAACAAACAACAACAAACAAACAAAACAATTTGAAACATGGGTTATCTCCAGAATCTCCCACTTTTGTATAGTTCAGCCTATAAGTGGATTCACAGTTTAAATCAGGTTTACACGGACTTGTTTAATTGAACGTATCGAATATTGTTACAGGAATGTCAAATGTAGCTACATAATGATATTATTTCACAGTTATAATACGTCTTAAAACGAATACGCGGTATAATACAGCAATCTTATTAATGCATGGGTTCGACAATGTTTAGAGGTTTATCTCTCACGATTTCATACCATTGTATGAAAATATGTACCTTATGGTACTGTATCTTGGCGCATTCGTCATAAATGATAAAATAGTCAAAGTGTCCGCGCGATTACTCGACACAGAGATCACGTAATGCATAGCTCTCATGACATGAGCAGCTATTGGTCTATATACTGCCAACGTCTGAGTCAAATTTGTTCGAAACGATAATGGCAGTACATTCTCTTTTACACGTCATAGATAACGTTGATAGTACACGTACATTTCAAAGCTGCACTAGACCATACCAAACGATTCAATGATATTTTCACTTATTGTTCTTAGGTTAATTCAAAGACGATACATATTCATTCACGCACAGGTCAAAGTTTGATTGCAAGTGAACATACGTCATGGTTATTAAGGCTAGTACAACATTAAATTGTCAGTTCCAAACTCTCGATATAATAAGTATTCACCCATAAATATGTTCTGCTGATGTTATACGAATAACATATAAAAGAGAAAAAGAAATAATGAAAAAGGACACAAAGGAAAAGTACACTAAAACAGAAAAGTAAAAATACAGATAACAAGAACTGTACGCTATTATTTTGTGTTACAATCGTCTGATAAGCCTAGTTTAGCGGTACGTTTGTAGTTTTGTAGAAATGTGTGTTTAATAACTATATATATATATATATATATATATATATATATATATATATATATATATATATATATATATATATATATATATAATTATCGTACTGTGTTGTTTCTTAATAGCTTATCAAGGTTTTCAACGCTGTAAAGGTTTATTCCCATTGTGTTTTTGGGAATTTTATCACGTTTTTGCATTCTACTGTAGCTTTTTGAATCTGAATGAGTATTGTGTAATACACTTTTTAATTGTATTTTTTGCTTTGCAATATATCTTCTAAATGCAATTCTTGTATTTTGCATTATACCTTTTCATTGTATTCTTGTGTTAGCCATATTGTATTCTTGTACTTTGCAATATACCTTTTCATTGTATTTCTTGTATTGGTCATATAGCCTTTAATTGTATTTCTTGTATTTTGCAATGTACTTTCTCATTGTATTTTTTTGTATTTTACCTAGTATTTTGCAATATATTTTGCAGTGTTTACATTGTATCTTTAAACTTTGCGAAAATGTCTCGCAATGTTCTTTTATCATTATATTTTTGATCTTCCACCTTTTATCTCGTTTTGATGAATAAAATTGATTTTTTTTTCGAGCCTCGAGGTCTCGGCTCAAATAAATCAGAGGGTATTATTAGGGATTGATTTTTTAGTAAAATTAAAAAGATTGCAATTTTCTTTAAATTGTATTATTAAAGTAATGTTTTATTCATTTATAGCAAAAAAAAATCACTAGCTATACGAATGTACATTATTGTGTGGAAATAGGTTATAAAGCAAAAATCAGACAGCTTCTAAGTCTTATCAGTGAAACATATAATCCGTAAATCCAGGCATTGGCAAAAGTCTAATTCGGTTAATAAAAAAGTATAACAAACTTCCGTGCTGACGTAAATACAGAATGGTTCTTATCTAATGATGGACAGTCGTCGCTACAAAATGGTTCTTATCTAAATCTGGACAGACATTGCTGCTGTCTTAATATTTTAACATGTTCCTGGTTTAGAAAATTTGAGGAATTATCATATTTGGATCTAACTAGTGCCAAACGAATATAGATAAACTACAAATCTGAGTTGTACATTATGTCAGATGACGTCAAATTAAGCCGGTTTTGACCGGGAGAAACTGAAAGGAGAACGGTCGTATTTCCTCTCCGATACCTTAAACCTGACAAAAGATGCGTATAAATAGACCACGCATTACAAGGTCAGGTCAGTTCCTATCGACGAGGAAATAGATCTTCACCTTATCATTTCAGGTAAAACAATTGTATATGGTCGTAACTTCTTTAGGAATAAGTACTTTTAATGTTTGTTATTTTAATAGTAACATTGTTATGTTAGCAACATTGTTCACTTAATACTTTTATTTATAATATATTGTAACGGAATGTTTAAATGTTCTAAAGAATTATAATTTAATTATATTTATGTAATTTTTATTGTAAGGTTGAGATTGCTACCAACTTCATGTTTTGATTTAATGATTGAAATAAAGTATTCTTTAAGCAAGAAAGAGTAATATCTAGCAATATATTTTAAATCTATATTCTATTTTAAAATAAGTAAAATGCATTTCTTTAAATTAATTGTTACATTAACTATAGTAGGTACATCTTACACTTTTGGCTATCTTGAAATTGATTGAGACTTAACTATTTGTATAATATTCTGAAATGCAGAAGTTATACGAATAAATGAAGTTGGAAAGCTTGAAAAAGGAAAATATAATATGTATTGCATGATCTTTTATTATAAAGTTTTTAGATGTGTTTCTAGAATAAAGTCAATATATTTGTGTTATTTAAATAAATAAAGTCAGTTCCTATCGACGAGGAAATAGATCTTCACCTTATCATTTCAGATGTAGCTGTCTTATCATCTCGGCGACACACTTTTAAGAGAGCCTGAATTCTTTCTTCTCTCTCTCTCTCTCACCATGGATACTGACGCTCCCTAACTTATGAGTAATTCCTTCTCATATCAAGAAATAAGAAGAAGGTTATCAAAAGCTAATCACAACATACATTAACAAGAAACTTTCATAACACTATTAAGTAGACAGGGTCATTTTTTTGGAGAGGGTTAAGATTGTCAAATAGATGATTGGATACCTTTTCATTGCTTGAATATGTTCAACACGTATCCGAATACTGATTTTTTAAATTCTCTTAGACGATCCTACGCTTGGTACTGAAAAAGATGGGAAATAAGGCCGCTGTTTACCATCAGTTCTAATCTCTTACAGTTATACAGCAAAACTGTTTCAGTATTGGTAGCCAAATGTATTTTAAATCCTTTCATTTTATCGTTGCTGAACTCTTAATATTTATATTAAAATATTATATTAACATGGGTACTGGAACATTTCTCACTTTATTTACTCTCTTTTTTCTCAATCTTTAAAAAGTAATAATTTATCTACCAAATGTAATAACATTAAAGACATATTCACACATTTTCATTCAATGTTTCCAACATCAATTCATTATGCACCTTCGATTTTGTATATAACTGAATCAGATGAATATGCATTTTGCTTCCACACTACTGTTCAAGACTGTTTTCGTTGTAATAATCCTTTCCTTCTCATTCTGCATTAATCTTGTTTGTGTAATGTCTATAATATAAAAATAAATCACTTATAATTGAAAGTCCGTGTGTTCAAATAAACTCATTCGATTTCTTATAACAAAACAAAAACCGGATTAGCACGAGAAACATTTTTAAACAAATGTTACTGTTAACTTTCTTGATTGATCTATCATACTAACATTTTTCATTAATGTGGTAATTACTCTCAAACTTACACCAGGCCGATTCGGCACAGATTTCTGCCTATTCTCCAAACTGTAAAGCTGATTCGGATCATGTGAAGTATTATTCAATTTAGTTCAGGATTTAAATGTGACACTTAAATTTGTTCTTAAGATGATCTTTCTATTATTTCCCAAGTTCGTCGAGCAGTTTAAATATAAACAAAATCCCGTGTGTACGCGTGATAATGTATCAGAGGGTCCCTCTAGGGGTCCTACCGAAGTAATCCAAATAAGGCCATTCATTTATTAAGGCCACTGCTGATTAGTAACTTAATTATGCTTCCCAACTCAACGTTGAATGCACATATTAAAACAGAAAAATGAAAAATAGGTTGCTGGATTCGAACCTTGTACACGTGCGTTATATGTGGATATAATTTGTTTTCTTTCTTTATTGAAAAAACATAATATATACTATGTGAGTTAAGAGCATACATATTATTTACATATTTTTTACCTATTATTTACCTATTATTTACATATTATTTTGTGGTGCTGTATTACAAAAGATTAATTCTACAAAGTGATAAACAATGTATCCTCATCTAGATACGTAGATATAATTACCATTAAACAAAGAATATTACGAAAAGACTTCGAATTTCTTTATCATATTGTTTTCAATGGCTATCGACCAGATTGGGACGAAAACCTTTTTAATTTAATTTAATTGGTTGGTAGGCTAGTATGTGTTTGTGCATGTGTAGTGTACGTGTATAACACGATTTTATTCGGCTCTGCATCCCGGCCAGAATATGTGGTAGATGAAGAACCCGGTGAGAACCACAGATCCACAGGAAGCAACTGGCAATCTTTCTCGCATGCCCACGTTTGTCGAGTCGAGACTCGAACCCAAGCGGACGTAGGTTAATGTCAGTGATCTAATAAAGGTGTGTGCCCTGGACCACTCGGCCATTCGTGACTCCATTCATAACATACTCAAGTGAATTATAAAAATATTTAAATTTTTAATCAACTGATTCGCAGACTTGTATTTACAAAAAAGTATGAATAATCATCTGAAATTCATGTGCATAATGAATGGTATATACAGTTAAAAAAGTACAAATAAAACAACCATCTCTGCTAGAAAATATATACTAAATCGATCTATATGTAAATAACCACGTTTATCATGATGATTTAAACTTTATACAGTCCATAATAAAACCACTACACTATTCCAGATTATGGTCAGTTATTCCAGTCTAGTGTAATAAGTATACTAATACGGTCGCGTAATTACGTGAATTGATTACATAAACCACTACTTTATCGATGCCGACAGCAAAACCCAAATTTTTAAACCGTCGAACTTATGCGATCACTTTATTTCAGTCTCGCTGGTAACCATAATAGCGAATACATTGTATATAATCATGTTAGATGAGATATATTTATGTCACTCTGTGAATAAAGCGATATTCTGCTGTCAATCCTGATTCAGTTTCTACCGACTGACATTCTGTCGATTAGCCGGTCGGTATACATGTAAGCTATTTGACCTGCGGTAATAGTCATACGGACAACTATGGATCAGTCTAGAAATGGGTGACCATAACATAATATATTAAGTTCTAATGGTCCATAATTACTTGATAATGAAATCCTAACTTTGTTGGGAAACGCGAAGCAAGAAGCTATTGATGTAAATTTAGTATTTTAAATTTGTATAGACTTAGCTTAGGGAATATCACCAGATACGATATAGACAGTATGTTCATTTCATTCGCATGAAGATGATAAAAACATCATTGCCATGGGGCATCTCGTGTCTGATAAGGGTAGGTTTGATTATAGTCAGTTAGAAACTACTTGAAGTTTTAAATCCTATTGCTGCTAGAGGTTACTATAAGAGTTGAATAAGAATATCGAATCCAGAACAGCGTTGAATATGCGGAAAGTTCTTACTTTCATAGTATAGCGACATTCTGTGCATAAGGAAAGTTGATAATTGCGCGAATGAAATAGACAATTTGTCCCTAAAAAAAATGCTGCAAAGAAACAAAATCACTTTGGTAAGAGTACTTTTTTCGTACAAACTTTACATTTATTACAATAGTTTTTCATAAGCAGTTACCAGAAGTTTTCAAGAAGATAGTTTGCATTCTGTTTTATATTCTATGATCTCACAATAGCAAATCTTAATTCCTAAAAGACTGTAATATCCCACCAGAGTTTGTTTCGATTTATCTGCATTTTAATCTTCTTTAGACACTCGTGTACACACCACTCCACTCCCGGCAAGTTTTAAACATCCTCCACATGGTTGCTGAATCAATTTGTACTATTGTTTTTTTTTTCTACATTTGTATTCAATGTTTAATTATTGAGGTCTATTTGTTATTAATTAATTAATCAATTAAATTTTTTTTTTATTAATCCGAAAATATAATCACTGTCGACTTACATGCAAGTTAAGTATATATTATCATCCTTTCGTCATTCTCACAATTTCTCCCAACTTGCATCCATCCAGTCCTGCAAACACTTACACAGAAATATGTACAATGTACTGTACATTTTGAAAAGAAAAAAGATGTTTAAACATATTTAAGTATATGTTGTATCTAGAATGTTTTTAGATAGACATTTCATTACAAAAACGTAAGCATATAATCATGCCGGACTTTTTTGACTTTGTAATAAGAGCGATCAAACGGTTTTAAAATTGTACTTTGGGATTTCACTGAAATTGAACCATTGAATGACTAATCGTTTAATAACAGTTTCCAAATTGTTTCGACGGTTCTGTGAATTGTTTTTCTATAACTATTTATTATACCCATCAATCATACATCAACATAAAAGGAAATTCAAGTTCTTTGAACAATACCTAAGTTATACAAGGTTCTTTTTAAATAACCAGTTTAGTGAGTGAGGAAACCCGGTGTAATTCTTTCTCATTTAAATTCAATGCCAGCTTTCTATATCATTTCATCTTTACTCCTTCTGAAGGAAAGGTCGACTCAGCACAGATTTAATTGAAACCATTATAACCACAGTTACATGCAAACACCACATTAAGACATTAAGCATAGTTCTGAAAACAATTACATGTATACACAAACAGACGTTTTTGTGTATATGAGCAATTTCCAATGGAAGAAAAAGGCTTTGTTCATGAATATTTTGTTTTAATGAGCTCATAAAATGGTATGTTCCAGAAAACAACATATTTAAAAAAAATTCGTATTGAAATAAATACAGTTCATATGAATGCGGAACTTTCTCTGTCTCTTCCCGCCCCCCCCCCCTCTCTCTCTCTCTGCTGCAGTAAAGCTGTATATTTATAATCCCATTGATGAATTGCCACTCGACTCTCTATCTCTCTCTCTCTCTCTCTCTCTCTCTCTCTCTCTCTCTCTCTCTCTCTCATTTGATACTAAGTGTTGTTGCAATTAGCGGTTCCACTAACGATAAGGCTGATCTTGCAACAACGTTATTAGTTTGTAATGCGAAATTTACGTTTCAACTTTCCTCAACATTCGATGTATAACAGTGAAATTATTACTCGCAAAAGTTTTCAAAGACAAGCTTTTTTTAAATTAAAAACATCGTTGTTACCTCGTTGCTACTTACAGGAACCTTTTTTTGTACACTCTTAAAATATATATCCTGTACAAGAAAGCGAATTCCATATATGTCAAGTGCCAAATTTTTCGTCATTGAAATCTATTAATTAATTCTTAGTCTAGCCGACAATTAACTGTCTTGGAGTAGAGTTTGGGCGAAGGAATGTTTACCTACCTGGGTCACATTGGTACTATGTTTATAGTAAAAAACAAACTAGGTGTAGGACAGGCTTAAAAAGAGGAAAATTCTCACGTATAGCTGTCAAAGTGATAGGAAACAAATGGGAGGGTGTTTTTTCGACCCCAGGTGGCATTTTTGGCACTTTGTTAAGCAGTTTCCCAATTGTCTGTAGGAATAGCATTTATTCCGATTGGTCAAATGCGGAATCAGAGGGGTGTGTCGAACCCTAAAATTGGGGAAATATATTCTCTGAGCAAATGAATTTGAACCAATCTTGGAAGTACCTCTGTAAGAGACGGTAGTGTTAACTCCGACATAGGAGAAGACTCCGGAGGTAGTTAGGACAGTGCCTTCGTAACAATAAGCTCAGGAATGTCCGCCGGAAATCAAACGGCAGAAGCACGCCAAAAACACAAAGTATCTAACTCAAATTCACCTTTATCATGATGTATTTTATATGATGTTTTCTTCGTTACAGATGCATGATATATTGATACTATGATACGAATAGTTCGGTATTACATTGATTTAATAACGTACTTTGATATGCTGTTTCTTCGTTACAGATGCATGATGTGTTCATATTTTTGTACGAATAGTTCGGTATTACATTGATTTAGTAAGGTACTTCTGAATCATGAGTTAGAATATAGATAGATGGGTGGTGTAGAAAACCCGCTGTGTAGATTTATGAGTGGAAAGTGCTACATTAATTTTGAATTGATCATATTAGTGAATATGGATTGTGTGCTATGATATATTGCCTCACTTTACGTAATGATTTACGGGAATATATGTGACTTTCCCAAATTCTGATGTCGATAATTAGCGGTATAACTCTATTGATCTGAAGACTTGTGTAGTATTTGCTAGCCGTATAAAAGTTAACACTGACAGTAAGATCTGATTGTTCGAACCAGAAAGACGGACGGACAATCTCAACTCTAAGAGCATAACAAGATACTTAGGGCGTTTTACCCTTTTCTTTTCAAAGGAAAATAGTTTGTTTGAAGAGAGAAATAGCGAGGAAGTCGAAATTCAAGGAGGGTAAAGAAGTCAGAAGTCAGAGTTGTGGAATCCCACGTTCAACCAAAGGGCAAGTTAAAGTCGTCACGCACGCAGAAGGAAGAACCAGTCGAGCAGGTCATTGTGAATTTCCCAAGCAGTCCAATGTTAATGAACACTCGATTTCGTGGTGAAATTTGCTATCAGCTATTAACGGCTAAATTTGTCTATTTTTATTCATGTGTGAAATTTAATTAATGTATCTAGTGTTTTAAACTTCGGTTTTAATGTGTTTTTGAACTAAGTGTATTCAGAAGGAAAGAAATTGTAATTTACTGTGCCTTTTATTCTCTTGATTTTTGATTAAATTCTTTATTTATCTTTACGGGGGCTCGTGTGTTGTCTTTGTTTAAGATACCGTCTCAGATTACCATATCCATTCTATAACCGGGCAAATCACACCGTAGAGGTCATTCCTTAGATAAACGAGTATTAGCGGGAGGCGGTTTCGAGTGTTGTTTTCCAAGTTGCGCAATACCTCTGACCAGGGACTTGTGCAACATTGTACTAATAGCGCTTGATAACGAACGCCCCGTTACAAAGTAGGGTGCTCGTCCTGGGATTTGAAAATTTTCATTGCGATTGAAGTAATCTGAGCGTATTTTGGACAAAAGCATAAATTTGTTATTATTATTATTATTAAGGAGTAATCGAGTGAATCAAACATTGTCTGCTATTTTTGTATACTTGAATATAGTGCATGCAAATTCCTTACGTTAAAAGTGTATTGTAAGAATTTGAGATTTATACCTTCTGTGTGAAGTTATCATAAAGTGTTAGGAGCGGTACTGCCTAAATATTCTCTTGAGACAAGAGCCAATTTGGGCCAGTACTGTATTTTGGACAGCAATTAATCACGTGTCGTTAGCAGTATCCAGCTGCTCGGAGCTTGTGTTACTGGAATTTTGCCTGGTTAATTATTTGTGACTGATTTGACCTGTCCATCTCGCTGTCGATAAGGTATATTTCGGTTTAAACTATTTTCGTAGGGAGAATTCAGCTATTGTAGGTCAATTAAGGACAGAGACATAATGACGACAGACAGACAGTTACTAAAGGAATTTAAATCCATTGGCAAGGACGAACTGGGTTACGAAGGAGACAAGCTATCTGAATTAATGGAAAGAAGCTTGAAAGAACATAAGGCAGAGAAAGCTAGAGAGAAGGAGAAAGAAATTGAACTAGCCCGACTACATGCGGGAGAGAAAGCTAGAGAAAAAGAACTACTAGCCATGGAGCGAGAGAAGGAGAAACAGAAAGAAATTGAATTAGCCCGACTACAGGCTGAAGGAGGCAGACTACAGGCGGAAGAGAAAGCTAGGGAAAGAGAGCATATGCTAGCCATGGAGAGACTATGGCTCGAAGCCGAGCTCAAGAGGGGTGAAGAATCGAACGTACGTCCGGACACCCCGAGTAGTCGTTTGGAAGACAGACGACCCATACAGTTAACCATGCCGATGTTTAACGACAAGGATGAAATAATTGACAACTTTTTGACGCAGTTTGAGAAGTTGGCCTTAGTCCACCAAATCCCTAAGGACCAGTTGGCCATCAATATTTCAGCCTTTTTGCAGGGGGCGGCGAAAGATGTGTACCACAACATGACCCCATCCGAGATAGACGATTATGACGCGCTGAAGAAAGCTTTAGTTCGCCACTATGAGTTGTCAGCGGAAACGTTCCGGAAACTTTTTAGGGAATCGTCAAAAAGGGCTACCGAAACACACGCGCAATTTCACAGTCGAGTGCGCGTAATTTTTTATAAATGGATGAAAATGTCTGGCACCGCGTTGACGTACGAAGGTATACGCGAAGAGATTTTAAAGGAACACGTGTTAAGTACCTACAGAAAAGATTTAATTGTGTTTTTGGCGGAGCGCGAATTCTCAACTTTGGACGAGATAAGCGTAACGGCCCAGCGTTATGAGAGCGCTCATGCGCGTCCAACTACTTGGAATGGTAGGGACCGACCTGGAATCGGTGAGCATAGAAAGACCACTAAGGTGGCACCCCAGAGACGAAATGGTCAGAATGGTGGGAAGCCAGGGGCCGGAAATCCCAGCCAAGTACATTTCCGTGGGTCGGGAAAGACTCAAGAGGTAGATAGGGATACCTCGGGTAGAAGAGGTGAGCCAGTGTGGTATGGCTGTAATAAACCAGACCATGTTGTCAATTACTGTAGAAAGTATCGTCCGACAACGGTTAATTCGGTAACTCCGAATACTGTTAAGAAAGGGAAAACAGTGGAGTCTACGAATGTAGCGAAGGCTACGGTAAATGGTGTGGAAGCCACGGTATTGTATGACACCGGCTGTAGCTACCCGGCCTTGGTAGATCGTAGATATGTTAAACCTGGAGATTATACAGGTGAGACGGTGGAAGTACAGTTTGCTAACAGGACGAAGGATTCGCTTCCGGTCGTTAGCATAGACCTTGATTTGCCATATGTAAAAGGGCGAATTCAAGCAGCGTGTTTGTCGGGACTGTCTCATGACGTAATATTAGGGTGTAGGTATATGTTTCCCCAACCTAACCCTATGATGTGTAACCCTATATATGTCGGGTCAGTGGAGACGAAGGCTATGAAGCGAAGGTCAGGGTCGAAGCCGCTAAGATCCGTGACTTCGCCCGTAGACATTTTGGTACCTGGTGAGTTAGAGAAGCTTCAAAAGGAAGATGTGTCTCTTGACAAGGTACGTAGGTACGCGACGGACGGGTCCGTACGGAAATTGCCAGACGGCGAGGTGAAGATCGCGACAAAATGCGGTATTTTGTATCGGTACGCCAAGAAAGGGGTCGATACGTTTAAGCAATTTGTGGTACCCGTAGGGAAGCCCGACGAAGTGCTTAGGTTAGCACATGAGGGTCTTCTCGGAAGCCACTTGGGCGTGGCGAAGACCAGAGATAGGTTGGTGAGGGAGTTTTATTGGCCAGGTGTGCATGGGGATGTGAGGAGGTTTTGTTTGTCCTGTGACAAGTGTCAGCGAGTGGCACCGAAGACATCCCATCGCCCAGTGCCACTAGGAACCACCCCACTAATTGACGAACCTTTCTCGAGAGTGGCGATGGATTTAGTAGGTCCGATTAAGCCGGCTGCAGAAAGTGGAAATCGGTATATATTAACGGTCGTAAATTACGCTACCCGGTACCCGGAGGCAGTGGCCTTGAAAAAAATTGACTCAGTCATGGTGGCTGAGGCCTTGTTAGGGGTGTGGTCGAGAGTCGGAGTTCCAGACGAGATACTGACCGACCAAGGGACGCAGTTCGTGAGCCAGGTGATGGAAGAGGTAAATAGATTACTCTCCATTAGACACCTGACGACTACCCCGTACCACCCGCAATGTAATGGGTTGGTAGAACGTTTCAATGGGGCATTGAAACAAGCTTTGAAGAAGTTATGTGAAGGTCGACCTAGGGATTGGGATCGATACCTTCCGGCGATACTGTTTGCGTATCGAGAAGTACCGCAGGCAAGTTTGGGTTTTTCACCTTTTGAGTTAGTTTATGGGCGGACGGTAAGGGGGCCCATGGCTGTATTGAAACAGTTATGGACGGATGAGCAAGCATCCGAAGAAGTGTGAACAACATACCAATATGTTGTCGACTTGCGTAACAAACTGGAAGAAGTTTGTAAATTGGCTCAAGAAAATCTCTGCGACGCAAGGGGACGTCAAGCCAAGTACTACAACAAAAAGGCGAAGGAACGTCACTTTGAGGTGGGTGACAAGGTGTTGTTGTTGCCGTTAGAGCACAACAAGCTGCAAGTCTCATGGAGAGGACCATTTGTTGTAACAGAGAAGAAAGGTGGACAGAACTACCGTATCCGAGTAGGTGATAAGGACAAGTTGTTCCACGTGAATCTTCTGAAGCGTTACCGTGTGCGAGAACTACCCACGGAGTTCGTGGTGGCTACCGTCGTAACGGAAGAACCCGAAGACAACGCAGGGCAGGCGGAAGTACTCCCTAGTTGTCCGTTGACGAAGGAGGAAACCTACGTCGATGTTGCACATGACGTTACGTTAACGTCAGACCAACGTAAAGAGGTAGAGTCGGTACTTCAAGAACATTCGAGCGTCTTAACAGAGAAACCTGGGAAGACAGAGCTGGAGGAGTTCTCTTTGAAGCTGCAGGACGAGAACCCAGTGAAGTTAATACCATATCCGTTGCCGTACGCGAAGTTAGAAGCGGTCTGCAAGGAAGTTGAAACTAAGTTAGACTTAGGTATTATCGAACCAAGCGAGTCGGCGTATAGCTCTCCTGTTGTGCTGGTCCAGAAGAAGGATGGGACACACAGATTTTGTGTCGACTACCGAAAGTTAAACCGAATCACAGAATTCCAGGTAGAACTTTTACCTGACCCTGAGTTCATTTTCGCAGGAGTAACCCATGCAAAATATTTTTCAAAAATTGATCTGTCCAAAGGATACTGGCACAGTCGATTTCGTGTTATAGACGTCCATGCCATAAAGTCATCTTAGGATGACTTTGGTTACCGGGTATTATGTTGGAACCATTTCATATATAAAACTGCAGACGTCTCGTCATGCTTACACCCGCTCTATTTTTTCAAAGAACAACCCTTCTGTTTTGTAGCCACTTTGAATATCGCGCTAGGTATGGCTGTTACTAATTACCGGTATGTGTCTAAAGTGTTGGCAGGATTGTTCCGGAATGATTTGCATGCAGCAAAATTTGAGTGAACAGGTGACTTCAAACTGACATATCGTCCATCAGTATCAATATAGATTTGTGGGGTTAGTTTATCGGACCACTTCTTAACGTGCTCCCCTTTCACACTGGTCCTTCACGATTCTACACCTAAACTCTGCTACGAGAAAAAATAATTTTGAAATGAATGTTTGCGTGTTAATCGTTTCAATCTTGAAAACTCGCAGGTGTTAGTTTTATGTTCTCGTTAATGATTTTTGTTTTGTAGAGTTGAAATTGCAGGGCCAGATGGCGTGGAATCCGGATCTACCGCCTCACGATTAAAGAAAAAATAACACATACGCACGCTAAAATGTCAAGTGATTTGTCATTTTATCATCATTTTGTTCCTTTGCGCATGTTTATTGGGTATTATGCACACTGTGCCAATATAGGCATAGACTTTTGCATTGGTGCCCTTTCGAGGAAGGTCAGAGCTCATTTTAAATGTTTGACCACTCTCCCCAACACTTGATCTGATGAGGCCCCTCTGTTGTTATGCGACTCTTAGAAATTCTGACATGACTAGTACAACCGTACCACATTCATTACTATATATGTATACGACTTTTACAAGATTTATACCATTATGTTTGTATTTCTTGTTCCAAGTGAGACAAGATGCTCTACCACATCTAATCATGGCATGTATAATGCGATGTATCATTTTTTTGCACAGTTCTTTATATCCGTTATGTGTAGCAGGCTCGCTATCTGAAAGGTGACATACCGAGTTGTAATTTTTGAAGTTAAATTTGTTCTATCTTCGTCATATGTTTTGCAGTTCAACACTTCAGTGTGTGTGTGTGTGTGTGTGTGTGTGTGTGTGTGTGTGTGTGTGTGTGTGTGTGTAAATCATGTTTTACATAGAGGAGCATGCTGGTATATGTTGTGAAATCTTAAAAATGTTACATCTCCAAACACCATCTTTTTTATGTTAATATTTTCTGCGGGGGTAATTTAATTTCCCTACCCATTCGGACATAATCATTTATTTGTCATTAGTATATATGATATTGTCATCTACCTAGTTAAGCTTATTCTATATTTTAATATACATATGTCTGAGTGACCTTTATTCGATATATTATATATTCAAATTTGCATGTGATTAACAATTGTAAGTTAGTTTGTAGTTTTTCTAAAATGTTTTGAATTTTCATCCTCAAAGATTATCCCACCCAAGTCACTCCAAGTGCTTTTACATTTCTCGTTATAAGTTGAGCTTTGAAAAAAAAACTTATGTTTTTAAGATTAAAGTTTGTTTGGAATATAATTTTAATTATGGTTCCAATACATATTTTAATTCTTTTTGCAATGATCGTATTATGTATTTTATAGTCTATAAAGCGATAACGATATCCAACTCATTAGGTCTTTTACATATCATTTACCCTTATATACAAGTGTTTCTAACCATTCTTTAATCTTGTACGTCATTTCATTATATAATATAATATTAACATATACTCTTAATATTTGAATTAAGAGATATTTAACAATGCAGGGCTCAGTTAATTGTTGTGGATGTATCTGTATACATGTATGTATGATATACATGTTCTTTTATGTTTACAATGTTTTTACTTTATATTTATATTTTGATTTAGATGTATGGACAATGTAGTCTGAAATGAAGAATTATTATATTATCTTACCTATTTTTTTAAAAAAATGTAATATACAAAATCCGTCGTTAAGCCAGCAGAGCCAAATGATTTGTCTCGATAGAGTTGTTCGAATGCTGCAGTTATATCATTTGATATTATAAGTTTTTTGCATTGAGACCTAGAGTCCTAGATTTACGAGAATAGTATATTCGCAGCGTATTTTTCTATCACCCCCATGACTCGGCTTAATTATGGTAACATTATCTCTTTTAGATTCTGCATTTACCTGCTATGTCATTTTCCTATTTCTTCAGTGATGTGCATCCCTCATGCTTTAATATATTAATTTAATAATTATGCTGCTCTTATATTGTGTTAGTTAATTTGTAATCTTCTAAAGCTCGGCACTCTTCGATATTATTATATCCTCATCTTTTTTTATTTAAATATTTATTACTATATTTTCTTTGCCTTCCTCACCTTATGTTTTGTTTGACTTCACAGTATGTTTTGGTTATTGATTAATTTCTTTCTTATCCCCTCTCCAACTTTTCCATTAGCTTGTAATGTTCCCTATTTACAAAGGTTTCAAATAGTACTGTAGTTATGGCTTTGTATTCAGCGTCATCTACAACTGAGGTGTTTCATTTCCATAGCTTCTGACCCAATCTAGCCCAGCTTCACTTGGTGGTAATACGTAAATCATAGCTATATTAACGGTCGAATAATTCATCTTTCGTGTCTTTCTTTGCCGTTTTGTACTGTATTCTACAAATATGTATTTCAGGATGCCTGAAACGCATGCAATCAGTACACCACTTGGAAATTAGTTCAGAGAGTTTTCAGTTTACCCTTATGGATATACATTAAACGTATGCTCTTTATTGATATTTGCTCCTATTGAGAGAATAACGGATATATTTCATTTATTTCTTTTTTATGTGTCCAATATAAACGTTATTTCCACGATACAAGCCATTTTTTCTTGTATGTCATGCTCATACGTTTTGGCTAGCAATATGTATATTAAACTAAGTAGAAGTTTTCCTACTGCATAATAATGCCAGGTGATCACCATATATTTTCTGCTGTGTATATATATATATATATATATATATATATATATATATATATATATATATATATATATATATATATATATATTAGCATAGAAAATAGTAGTAGTAACATAGCCGACTTTGGACCGATTGCAGTGCAGAATTCAAATAGTCAGGTTAGGCACCGTCCTATGGGCCCCACGCCTTTTAGGAATCCCGCGTGAAAACGTTTTAGAATATAATTTTCGAGGGAGGCACTAAGATTTTCAACGGCCCTATAAAGGCTTCCACTGGGTTTCGTCTGACACTGGCCGATGAGAACAATGTGGCACAGTCGAGCCCCGCATTCATAGGTGCCCCGAGCGTAAGTAAATTTTAAAACGTATATATTTAAGGAGAAAGTAATTTTGAATCAGTGGAAGAAAATGTTAAGGTCAATATCGTATAAAACGTTTTTGAAAGTTTATTTCCAAATGCCATGCTCACAGAGGGCCTCTCGCATAAATTTAGGGGTCCCATATAATCAAAAAGAAAATGAAAAGTAGGTTGCTGGATTCGAACCTGGTACACCTGGGTGATATGTGGATATAATTTCTTTTTCTTTCTCTATTTAAAAAGCATTCAATACAATATATAAGTTAAAAGTATATAGTCAGTACGTACATAGTCTTTTGTGGTGCTATATTACAAAACAATAATTCTATAAAGTGATAAACTATTTTTCCACTTCTAGATATGTGTATATAATTATCAAAAAACAGGGAATATTACAAAAATACTCTTCACATTTCTTGATCATATTCTTTTCAATGGCTATCGACCACATTGGGACAAAAACCTTTCTAATTTAATTGGTTGGTTGGTTGGTTGGTTGGTATGTGTATGTGTATGTGTATAACACCATTTTGTTTGGCTCTACATGGCGGCCAGTATATGTGATGAAAGAAGAACCACAGACACACAGGAAGCTATTGGCAAGCTCTCTCACATGCCAACGTAGGTCGAGTCGAGACTCGAACCCACGCGGACCGAGGTTAGTGTCAATGATCTAATAAAGGTGTGCACCTTTGACCACCTCGGCCACCCGTGACCCCATTCATAATTAACTCCAGTGAATTATGAAAAAATATTTTAAATGGAACATGAAATGATTCGCAGAATTGCTTATAATAAAAGCATGTATACTCATCTGAAATTCGTGTAAACAATAAATGAATTTAATATATTAAGTTAAAAATTACAAATAAAATAATCATCTCTCTTACAAAATATATACTATATCAATCTCTATGTAAATAACCACGTTTATCTTCATGATTAAAACTGTATACAGTCCGAATAGTATTCTATACATTATTAACAATATAGGAAACCATTATTCCGGATTACGGTTTGTTATTCCAGTCTAGTTTAATAAGTATATTAACACGGTCACGTGATTACGTGAATTGAGCACATAATCCACTACTTTATGGATGCCGACAGCAGAACTCAAATATTAAATCGTTCAACTTATGTGATCACTTTATTTCCGTCTCGCTGGTAATCGCAATGGTGAAACTACATTGTATATAATAATGTTAGGCGACACATATAATATATCTGAGCGCGATATATACTAAAACTTTGGGCGACACATCAACCTTTCGGTACCCGGTCGCCCAAACGTTGGTTATATGCATGAGCGTACGTCGTTTTATCTTTCGGCGACAGTAAATGGGCGACAAAATTTGCATGGTTGTTTTTTTTTTTTTTACCACGTTGACGTGTTATTTCATATTCCCTTCAGTATTCTATACATTATTAACGATATAGGCAATATTATCGCTCGTACGTATTCAGTATACAACGGTGTCGCCGAAAGGTTGCAATTTAGACGCTGTCGCCTAACGGTAGGATTTGTGCACACACACACACACACACACACATAGATATATGTGTGTGTGTGTGAGCATTCGCGTAAGTTTGAGTCTACAATAGTGTGTATTTTTCTTTTCCTTCCCGTGTGTGGATAGTATATTTGGTGTTTGTTTTTCTCCTTTCCTGTGTGTGAATAGTAGATATTGTGTTTTTTTATCGTATTTTGTGGACTTTTTTCCTCTCTTCTGTGTGTGTGTGTGTAGTAGATTGTGGGATTTTGATAGTTGTTTGTGGTTTGTTTTCCCTTATTATGTTCGTGGATATTATATTTCTGCGGTTATGCTTCACCTTCCAGTGTGTCGATAGTATACTTGCTGTTTGTGATAGTTTATTTGTGGTTTGTTTTTGTTTCTTTTTGTGTTTGTGAATTGGTTGTGATTATAATGTATGTTGTATGTGTTATATAAGTCTAGATACCGATTGAGGTCAACCCGGTGAACACCTGTTCCTACAATTGTTGCAACATTGTTACTAATCTTCAGTGCCGTGACGTCACCACACCTGTTCCATTCCTATTGGCCTTATACAACAACACCAATTTCACTTGTGACTATCCATTTCCAATATTCCCCATGTTCAATTCCACTTGTCGCCAGCATTCCAATGTGAGTTTTAAAACTTTGTCGCTAGACTGTCCCAAGGTGTGTGTGTCTGTAATGTATTTTCCGTTGTCGCTAGGGTATCCCAAGTTTTTACTTATACCGTATAGGCCTTGAATACATGGATTTCCCAGGATGTTTAGCATTTAGCAGGCAAACAAAAGAGTGGATGTCTTGATCTACATACCATGTACAAATAAAATATTTTCTGAGTCCTCCTACATTTAGGATATATATATATATATATATATATATATATATATATATATATATATATATATATATATATATATATATATATATATATATATATATATATCGTGTTATACAGCTCTTAAGTTCATGCAGATAACTGCATAACGACAATGCAAACCAGACAAGTCTTTTATTTGGTAGGTGATCATGCATGATATGATTGACCTTGAGTTCAAAGTGCAAAGACAAGACGAAACATAAGTGTGAAACGTTTCACCTGCGATAGATACTCTTACAAACCTGCTGGATATCCCGAGTGTCCGAGTGGTCTAAAGTGCCCACCGTTGCGGATCACTGCCATCGCACAGCTGTCTGCATGGTTTCAGGTCTATAATCTCTAATACAACACAAGTATATTCTATATCATGTACAATACGATACCATACATGAATTCACAAGTAAAATAAAATATAATAATACATGGACTCTGAGTGTCAAAGTGGTACGACGAGCTCACTGTTACTAATCACTGCCATCTCACCTCTGTCTTCTGTGTGTATATATATATATATATATATATATATATATATATATATATATATATATATATATATATATATATATATATATATATATATATATATATATATATATATATATATATATATACGTATATAGAGACTTTCCATGGGGCCACGAGTGGCCGAGTGGTCTAAAGCGCTTTCCGTTACGGATCACTGCTACCTCACCTCTGTCTGTGTAGGTTCGATTCTAAGATTCGGCTAATGTAGTTATGTGAGAAAGCTTGCCTGTAACTTCTCGTGGGTCGGTGGATCTTTCCGGTGGTTTCCCCGTGTTCTTCCTCCACTAATAATAATGGCCGCCATGTATAGCCTATCGTGTGCTGAAAAATGGCGTTATACCCTACAACAACAACAAGACTTTCCAAGGCTCAACGTCTGAAGTCCTCACCGTTACGGGTCACTGCTATCTCACCTCTGTCTGTGTGGGTTTTAGTCTCGGATTCGGCCAATGGAAATATGTGAGATAGCTTGCCAGATAGCTTCTCGTGGGTCACTGGTTCTTTCGGCGGTTTATTCCTCCATCATTTATACTGGCCGCCATGTAAAGCCTATGTTGTACTGAAAAGTGGTGTTGAACAAAACACCAACAACGACTATGTGGTCTTAAACTAAGTAACATTAAAGGAAAACCATCACCTTTAGTAAAACTAAAATACATAATTTATTTTTCTAGAATATAAAGTGAAAATCTGAAACGAACGAAACCTAGGTTGTCACTCTGGACAGTATTCTCTCACTGCACCAACATGTTATGAACATATGCAAGGCTGCATATCTCGAGTTGAGACGCATCAGCTCCATTCGCAGATAGCTTTCAGTTGATGCCACTAAAATAATTGTGCGTTCATTATTACTCTCAAGACTGGACTACTGTAACTCAAGTATGTCCGTTTCGTCTCGATATCTACTCCAGAAACTTCAAAAAGTTCAAAACACAGCTGCTCGGATCATCCTTAGAATTCCACGATCAGAGCACACCTCCCCGCTATCACACTATACACTGGCTATCCATTCGATCCAGAATCAAAGACAAAATGTATTCCCTTTGCTACGTTTCAATGCCGGACTCCAGTCCAACATTTCCGACCTCACCCATGTGTACACACCAGCAAAATACTTAAGCTCCTCTTCTGACAGTCGTACACTCATTATATACACTACGAAAATGAAGTCATATGGACAACGATACCAGAGCCCAGCAACATGGAACGAATTCCCACTTATGTTAAACACATAGACAAAGTAATTATATTCAAGACTGCTCTTAAAACTGATATCTTTTGACTGCAAGAACAAACTTAAAGATCTAATTTTGTTTCCTACCTTAAATATTTTCCGTATTTTTATGTTTTCTAATTTCTTGATATTTCTTTTCTATAAACTTGTAATATCATTATGCATGTTTTTTTAAAAAATGTTATATATAATTATTATTATTATTAGTAGCAGTAGAGTTTTATTGTTAAATCCGAAACAAATCCTGCATGATATAGCAAGTACAAATGTATTAAATTTGTTGATGTGTCAATAGATTCGTATGAGCCCATGTGCCAACAATGGTAATGCACTGTATATCAAATTATTTATTAGCGAATCGTGCGTCACTTTTTCTTCCAACGTGCTCTCCTTGAACGCCTATAGTCTGATCATCCAGTTGTTAAATGTCATTTTATATACGTTTTTGCGTATGTTTTCTCATTATACTGCACATGCAAACCGCATGGTGGATTTTTAGTCGCCTGCCCGTCCATTAACATTGAAGGAGCGCCACACCTGCTGGTCTACTGATGCCCGCTGGGCTGTGTTCAAAGTCAGCATATTGCTTTTAATATCATTCTGTATTGTCAATAATTGTTTCCCATGGCATGCGCCTTTTTCTCGTTCTCTGAAGTGTCTATCCCTACCCTTTAAGCCAGAGAATGGAAGCTTGTAAAGACAAATCAAACAATACAATATATAAGAATAGTGGTCTGGGCAGTACTGGGACTGGGTATATAAATTGTGTTATAATGCCAACTCTCAACTTAACGGAAATATGAAAGAAGAGAAATAACATGCGAAATCAAGGACACAAGTAACACGTAGCAAAGATTGCAAACATTTTCCCCCACATTATAAAAAGAACAAGTTATAGTGTTGCTGTATCGTACGCAGTTCAAGGCTATGCATAAAAACCTCATGACTAAGATATCTTGAACTGACAATGCGATGTCATACAGCAAAGAAAATGAATTACTTGTTTTGACAATGGAAAACATACTTCTCAATAGATAAACTTTTTACCTCGTTTAATTCATTATAATGACTCTAAGGGATGGGTCGTCCATTCATCGATTGGAGCTGAAAATATCTGATTGAGGGTCAAGTCATGGTCACTGTTCGCTTCTTTATGATGGTCATAGTATTTAAGCTCGCTCATAAGTAGTATGAGATAAAATAAATCCATGTCGGTATACACTAAATTTAGAGCTTTCTAATAATAGATATCTAGGTAGAATCGAAAAACTTTGACTGTTCACATGGTAACGCTACTGGTTCCTGCGATGTTGGTCAGCCGCATAAACGTTTCTTTCTCGGAAGTCGCAGAAAAGTTCTGATAATTTTTGTTAAAAAATTATTATATATTACCTTTGTAAGCTCGGTAGTAATTTTAAGCAAAAGTGCAGGCCCAGTATGTCTTGACTTTATAATTATGTTCAAGAGTTGGGAGGCATAGAGCAATTATAACAAGCTGTCTTATTCCGATTTTGTTTTGAGGGAGTCTCATCTATAAACACATATTCGGGTTTTTGTTTCATTATGCACGGTAGCGAGCAAAGTCCACTGTACAGCGAGTTTCATTTACGGTTTCACAGGCTTGAGAGAAGAGTTAGTTGCAGTTATTTCTCCTTGTTTCTTGCATTACAGAAGTTTCCCGCATGAGGTTTCGCGACATGTGTTTCCAGCTATATTCCTGCCATTATCATTGAAACTTCGGTGACTCAGTGGTTATCGTGCCGGTTCTTTGGACCGAAATGTGCATATTTGAATCCTACCATCAGAACCACTACCATCAAAGTGTGGTCAACCCACTCATTATTATCATCTGCTATGAAATACCGGTCAGTCCGAAAAAAAACTGTGCAATGATCAGATAGCAAAACTGTATGTATCATGTATTTACCAACACTGGGCATCGGTTTTTAATATTATAATTATGTGTATCTTAGTGTTTCCACGATCTCTTAATTTAAAAATGTATCCGACTCGTTAGCTCAGATAAATGTTAAGAAAGGTTTAATATCTTCTTTAAAATATGATTTTCGGAGATGCATACGTCTTTTATATTTATTATTACTGCTCCTTCTATTTGTCCTCCTCCTCGTTCTCGTTATCCTGGTTATCCTTTTCTTCTTCTTCTATTTTCTTCTTCTTCTTCTTCTTCTTCTTCTTCTTCTTCTTCTTCTTCTTCTTCTTCTTCTTCTTCTTCTTCTTCTTCTCATGATTAGTATCATTATTATTATTATTATTATTATTATTATTATTATTATTATTATTATTTTTATTATTATTATTATTATTATTATTATTATTATTATTATTATTATTATTATTTCTTCTGACCAATCCGGTTCTTCTTACTCTTTATTTCCATTCTGATCTAACTCTTTGTATTACTCTTATTTTCCTTCTTACTCCTCTCTTCTTCCTCTTGTCGTTACATCTCTTCTTCTTCTTTTTCCTCCTTTCTTGTTTTATTGATCTTATTACTCCTTCTCATCCTAGTCTTCTTCTTCATCTTCTTCTTCTTCTTCTTCTTCTTCTTCTTCTTCTTATTATTATTATTATTATTATTATTATTATTATTATTATTATTATCGATCTCGTTTTCCTGCCCCTTCATTTTCTTACTATGACTTTTCTTCTTCTTACTAATTGACTTTCCTTCTTTCTCATCTCCTCCTTCGTCACCTTCTTCTCACTCCTGTTTTCTTTCTCTTCATTGTCCTCTCCTTTTTATTTCTCTATTACTTATCTTCTTCTTATTATTACTCATCTCATTCGTCTTACGCTTCGTTTTCGTACTCTTTTTGTTCTTGTTATTATTATTACGCATCTTCTCTTGCTTCTTACTCCGCTCCCTCTCCATCGTCTTCTTGCTTTTCCTAATCTTCCTCCTCGTTTTCTTCGTACTCCTCAACTTTTTTCCTTTTACCCATTTATTCTTACCTCTCCTCGCTTCTTCGTCTTAGTCGACTTCTTATTCTGTTACTCTTCAACTTTCCCCTTCGCCTTTTTTTGTCACTCCTTTAAGTTTCGTTCTCTTCTCCTTTTCATTTTAATCACCCCCTTTTTCTTTATCATTCTAATCTTCTTCTTCTTCATCATCATCTTCTTCTTCTTCTTCTTCTTCTTCTTCTTCTTCTTCTTCTTTGCTATGATTTGTATTTATTTGTTTACGTCACAAAATGTTCGTGTGAAAACAATAGTTTTGTTTATGACAAGCAGGCGAGATAACGAATATTTTTTTACAAGAACAATATTTTGGTTTAACCGAAATTTTGATAAATATTTTAATGCGCATATTTTGCATATGTACCATGAATTTTCTGGCGGAAAAGATACTGCCTGCTTGTGGTACCTGTTGGCAAACTTAACATATCCTGGATAGTGCCCTCTCCCAGTTCCCCTTCCCATACAAAACTCTTTATTTACTAACACCTCGATACAACGTCCATATATGTCCGTCTGCATGTATTGTGCATATTTGCGTCGTTTGTGTTTATGTATGTATGTATGTATGTATGTATGTATGTATGTATGTATGTATGTATGTATGTATGTATGTATGTATGTATGTATGTATGTATGTATGTATGTATGTATGTATGTATGTATGTATGTATGTATGTATGTATGTATGTATGTATGTATGTATGTATGTATGTACGTACATAATAATAAATGAATAGACGAATATTTAAATGACTATGTGTGTATTTATGTATTTATTTATATTAGTCCATGCACGTATGTGGTTGAGAGGGCATATATTTATTACGCCGATCAATAATTCTAGCATGTACCTGTTTCATCTTCCTTTGCAACGAATGGATCAAATGATGTTATTTTTCACACATTCCCTGTTAGTATATAGAGACTTTTCAAGGCTCAACGTCGATGAGGCGAATCTTTACCCTACCTTGATTTACGGATCGATACTGGAATGCTTTCACATAATTAGGTAACGTGTTGTTTAATTGCAGAATATGAGTTATCTGTGTTTAAATTACATGTCCATGTTTGCAGTGTAAATATTGTTTCATACGCTGTTTCTAAAGATCCAAGTACCTTCCATGAATAATTTATCCTTGTCATGCCATATCTGCACCATTTTTTTATTTTAAAAAAGTCAAAATTGTTTCGTTCGAAAGTTTGCGAAAAATAATTAGCAACGTCATGATACGGTAAAGGAGAATCCCACATTCTAGCTTATACCTCGAGGTCAGGAGGTCGGCAGCCTCGTTCTAACCAACGAATTATTATCCGGCGCGTGGACCTTCCATATATCACATCAATACCTATGATAGATTTATAATTAAAAGTTTGTAGCGAGCGAATCGTGATATATGTGTGTTCTAACTGACGTGAACCTTTTTCTTCATTACTTTGTAAAGTAACATTACTAAGTGAAAATCGTAGAAATTATGATTTAGGTAGAAACAAAGAAGAAGAACAAAACAGAGAGCCAACCAAGCTCGCTGGACATGTATAGTAACTGATGTATGTGACGTAATATTTATTACGCTTTTTATCGTTCGTTATGAGATGCAAGAAAAATATTGATTTTCTCATTGAATTAAAACCAGAAGTATAAATCTTAAAGACTGTAAACGGTGAACAAATTACATGAATGAGAAAATAATGTATGATAAACCTTTAAAACATTTTTGTTCTTGCTGTTCTTTGCCGTAACATGACATAATATAATGACAGTGACTATATGCACTTATAGTGCCTCTGTTTTCAGACTGATAATGTTTACCTACCGTGTGATGCACGCGTTATCTAACAAAATCGCTTGCTACATGAGCATGGACTTTGGCCCCCTACTCAAGCTTTTGCTATTATTCATGTTTAACATGCAACATTTGATGGTACGCGTTGCAAGCAGTAACACTTTGTGCTGCGTAACAGTGTAACGTCATCACATATGTGCGCACCAGCAATCGTGTTCGTCATATTGTCACAGTCCATAAATGATCGAGCACATGTCTTCTAACTAAATCGAATTGTTCAGAATTAGTATCGATTGTCACTGACATTGAACACACTCGTGTGGTTTCTTGATCATTGAGTAGCTATTTCGTCAAACATCACAATGATCTTTTGAAGCTGGACATGCGGATGAAAACGAATCACGTATGAAAAATGGTGGATTTGCCTATTCCCAAAATAAAAATCAAATTCATATCTCTAACTGGGTATGGGGAGATGTGACTCTTTAGAAATTAATGCATGTGGATATGAAGGCAAATGCAGTGATATGAAGCTATACGGTAAGGAAATAGTCGAGAAATTGATATGCCTTATCACTCGAATAAACTTCGTAAATCGGTTAACCTTTGTAATCCGAGGAACATTGAAGCTTGTAAACATAATCTTGAGATTCCGTTGACAGGACGCAACAACGACTTGACACGACAATTTTGTGTTAGCTTCGACAGTCTTGTCATTCAAAGAGGTTTACGTGTAAATGATTTAGGAAACGATCTCCCACCTGTTTTTGGTATTGTGGACAAAAATCCTGTTTTAGTTTTCAGACTGATGTATAATTTATTATCTTAAACCCAAAAGGAAATGTTCGACCGGAACGAATTCATTTTACGGCGATTTTCAGCGAACAAAGTTTCTGTCAGATTATTAAAATGTAGACACGCTGGCTGTTGACCACGATATGTACCATGACCGGTAAAGACCTTTTCAAATAATAAATATAATGAATTCCCAGTCTTTAAATGTCTCACTTTAGTATTTATTTTAATGCTGAATAATTAAATCAAGGTGTACAATATTTTTTTTAAAAAAAGTACTTTTATGTCCATTTGATTTCATGTCAAGAATCTTGTTTGGTATAGCCATGTGATCGTCAAGAGTGTTTCCAGCGTGCATTTTAAACATACTACAGGGTTTGTAAACCAAAGAATTGGGACATTACGACTATACAGGATACTGCTTGGTCATACAAAATCGCAGTCTGTTGTAGCATGTGGGCAGTCCTATTCTGATTACAATTTAAATAGTGTATACTCTATTACTGAAGCATGACTCCGTAAAGCAAGGTACAACGTTACAGTAGAGTTTCTGAATGCTCCATGGTCATAACTCCACCATGTTCAAAAGTTTCGTGTAAACAATATTTCTATTGCACTTCCCAAATGTTAATGCCTGAAGATTAAGTGTTGTTTGTGTTTACAGTTGCAAGATTTAACTGGGCACTACGCGCATATAGCCTTATTCTTATGTAGGCATATTTTTTCTCCATGGATGCATTCGTAATTAGATTTGATTTCCCCAACTACTGTGAAGGTTAGGCGATTTGTAATATCTTCTTCAAGATCAAGCGAAGATAGCATGGCACGAATACTCGTAATGGCAAAGAAATGTTTAATCACCATCGAACCAATTAGTCACATTTTATTCCAATAACATTCATAAAAGTCGTGTGAAAGCTCGTCCAACCGATTTGTAGGTTTCATATCCTTTATTCAAGAACCGTCCATAACCCTGCTTTGTCTTTGAACTCTTAATAATTGCGACTAATATACATATTTTATGCAACGAGTAATTTCTTTGAACAAACTGTTAGAGGGACTAATTAGTACTCTAACAACTGAGTCCCGCAATGAACTAATTTAAATTAACATTAGAAGCTTACAACCATCTTAGTGTGCAATTCGAGCATATAAAATTTGTATGTTTGTGCATATTTTAAATTCTTAAACTAAAACATGTCAGGGTCTCAGCTTCTATTCAGTTAGACAATCATTTCTGGTGTGCATCAATGGCTAATTACGACCAGGACAATGTGAGAGTCGTTTTCAGTATTATACCATTTTACAGCTTCATGTTTAGTTGCATGCAGTGTCCTATTTTGTGTTTGCGTGTGTGGGTGGGTGCGTGTGTATTTGCGCGCGCACGTGTGTTTGTGTGTGTGTGTGTGTGTGTGTGTGTGTGAGAGAGAGAGAGAGAGAGAGAGAGAGAGAGAGAGAGAGAGAGAGAGAGAGAGATTATGCTAAAGAAATGGTAAGGCTGATATTTCCATTGTGGCGTACTAAAATGTTAAATGCAATCAGTCGGGATACCTAAGGCACCCAGAACATATAAAAACAGGATGCATAACATCATCCCAGCTGTCTCGTCGTCGTAACAACGGCGCGTTTTCTGCCTTATGGGCTCGATCCTAATCTTTGCAAATGCGATATTTATTCTACGTTATAGCCCAAAATGGTTCCTTGGAAATTGGAAATGTCATCAGTGAGATTGTATAGACAAGTCTAAATTGATTTATAAATTAATATCTTTAGCTGTAATAAATATGTATAAATAGCAAATAATGGTGGCAACTTCTTGTAAACTGTGTACTGTTTTCCATAAGATCTGGAAAATTGTCCAGAAAACTGGATGTAAAGGAATCGGTCAGTCGTGTCTAGTTGTTTTAAAACCAAACCTGATGCCATTGCAGCGAAGCTGGGTTTTATTTCGTTCTACCCGTCTTCTCTCTCTCTCTCTCTCTCTCTCTCTCTCTCTCTCTCTCTCTCTCTCTCTCTCTCTCTCTCTCTCTCTCAGTACACATGCACCTAAATGTAGCAATGACCCTGCCAACGCTAATCAAATTAGGTACAACTGGCACAAGATAGAGATTAGAACCTTATGTACACAAACCAAGATTCTGCCCCAATTGCCAACATTGGGGCCACTATAAGGTTACCTGTAAATTTCAAAACAAATGCAATAGATGCGGGGGGCACCACCAAGGGGAATGTAACAGGAAAACCTCAAAATGCTCTAACTGTAGAGGCCAACATCTCCCTCAATCCACCAAATGTCCATATACCATTAGGGAACAGACTATAATAGGGATAATGAACTCTCGAAATCTAAATTATACAACAGCTAAAGTTACATATGACAACTCCATTAAAAATAAAAAAAACAAATAACGCCATTGGCAAATACATGGAAAACCAAATTAAACCTAACAAAGGACAAGCTCAATAACAATAATAACAACAATAACAACGATCTAACAAACCAGGCTGCAATATTTTCAGAACTGGGTATAGTCATTACTAGACTAGGCAAATGGATTGATGATTTAAATTTAACTGACCCAAGAGCACAAAATAACATTCAATCATCGATCAAGAATGTCCTAACCCAAATTGAGCATCAAATTCCAATAAACGTCCCTAATACAAATGGATAAGACACCAAAAGGGAACGTTATTATATGGCAATAGAATGCAAGAGGATTGTCAGGCAATATTAATGAACTAAAACTAAAATTCATTAACATTATCTATAAACCTGACATCATTTGAATTCAAGAAACCAAACTTTCTGCAAACTCGAAAACATTGCCATCAATTACAGGCTACTCCCCGGGCTATTTCCAACATAGAAAGGAAGGCCCGGGGAAGGATTAGCCATATTCGTAAATAACACCGTACCATCTGTTAACATAATACCAATAACATCTAAGAAAGTTAGCAACTCCCTAATATAAATTCAATCTATATTAGTAAACACCGGAAATACTAAAATTCAAATATTCAATGTTTATGATCCTGGAGGGGACAATAAAAACACTCATTCTTTGGCACTTAAAGCATTTACTCAATATATTGAAACCGGGCTGGCGATCATCTGCGGGGATTTCAATGCCCATCATGAGGCGGGGGGGGGGGGGAGGTGGCGGATGGAGGGGGAAATGGGTGGAGGAATGGATTACTGAATCCACCCTTACTCTACTCAATGATGGAATCAAAACCAGATTTAGTCCGGTGGACGGCACCCTGTCCGCCATTGACCTCACCTTGTGCACGCCCAGACTGGCGCAGGTGGTGAAATGGGAGGTGGACCAATCTGACCCCATGGGAAGCGACCACTTCACAATAATCACCACCCTGCAGCTGGCCGTCCAGTGCGAATCCAGTATTAAAATACCCAGGTGGAATTACTCTAGAGCTGATTGGGACTCCTTTCAAGAAATATTAAATAACATCAACCCATTAGACATAGAATATAATGATATTGGCATATATTATGAAAATCTAACTAAGATCATAATTCAGGCCGCCACTAACACTATACCTAAAACTAGCTGTCAACAGAAAAAACTTAGTGTACCATGGTGGAATAATGAAATTAAACAAACTCGACAAGCCAAAATTAGAGCTTTAAATAAATTTAAAAGAACTAACAATACTACTCACTTCCTAGAGTACAAAAATCATGATAATAAGCTCAAATATCTAATTAAGCAGTCCAAAGAACAAACTTGGCAAAATTACTGCAGTAAAATTAATTTTAGAACAAACTCCAAACAAGTATGGGACAAAATTAGAACCATAAGGGGAAAGCACAGTAACAGCACCCCTAAAATAAACAATACCAGTAATTCTAAAGAACAAGCTGACTCACTAGCACTACTTAAAAACATGAGCAGCAATAATAACCATACCACAGAATTTCAAAAACATAGAACTCAAACGGGAATTAAATTTAGACACATGTTTCAAGATCTAGGACCCAAAACTTCCCACTTAAATACAGAAATCACCATCCATGAATGGGATCAAGCACTAAAAACTAAGCGTGAAACCTCACCTGGGGAAGATCAAATAGGTTATGTAATATATAAAAACTTATCTCTAACCCTAGTAAAATTGATCAAAAAGATGCTAAACAAAATCTGGGACACAGGAAAGCTACCTAAAAAAATGGAAAACAGCGATAGTAATCCCCATTTTAAAACCAAATAAAGATCGAAATAACATCCAATCATACAGACCCCTATCACTTACTAATAACATCTGCAAAATCATGGAAACTATTATCACCAATAGACTTAAACACCACTTGGAGAGCAATAACTTGATATCTCCAAATCAATGTGGGTCTAGAAATAACAGATCCACTACGGATCAATTAATAAAATTAGAATCCGCTATTAAGCTTGCTTTCAACAACAACAAAAAAGCGGATAGAAACTTAATTGCGGTATTTCTAGATCTGGAAAAGGCTTTCGACCTTGTATGGACCAAAGGCCTTATAGCTAAATTAAATCATTACGGTATTACAGGTCGAATATTTAATTTTATACAAAATTTCTTAACGGACCGCAAAATTATAACCAGGGTAGGGGCAACTTACTCTGAAGAAAACACCCTTGAAAATGGAACTCCACAAGGAAGTGTTCTCAGCCCCACCCTATTTAACCTTATGATAAATGATCTTGATTTAAATCTGGCAACACCCCAAATTGTATTATCCCAATTTGCGGATGATAGTGAACTATGGAGAGCAGGCAACCCCTCCAACCACCAACACATGGCTGAAATACAAAACAGCCTTAACAAAATCGGAAAATGGACTGACAAGTGGGAATTCAAATTTTCGCACCAAAAAACGGTAGCTGTACTGTTCTCTCCTCATAGGCATTTCAAAGTCTATCCTAAACTTAATATACAAAATCATGGAATTAAATTCGTAAAAGTAGCCAAATTTCTGGATATGTACTTTGATGAACATCCAACATAGGCTCACCATATCGACGACTTAGTTAAAAGATGTAATCAAGACCTAAATCTGTTAAGAAGCCTCAAAGGAACGCAGTGGGGTGCCAATCAAAAAACAATTTTAAGTTTATACAGGGTATTAAAAAGATCAAAACTAGACTATGGATGCCAAGTTTATACCACGGCTTCCATCAGTCAACTCAACAAATTAAATAAAATACAGAGGAAAGCCCTACTCGTAGCTACTGGTGCACTACCATCCACGTCCACGGCCGCGTTGCAGGTCTTGACTGGGGAACCGCCATTACACTTAAGGAGGCAGGAAACTCATATTGAGATATGCAACTCGACTGTCGACACATGATAAAACGCACCCCACCCTGGTGGATATTAATAAATGTAACACCCCCTTTCTAAAAACCCTAAAAAACAAAATATCTTTTGGAAAAATAGTACATGAATTAAAACATCAAATACCAGTAAATATATTCCAAGTAGAAACTAATCAAATAACTGAAAAAGAACCTTGGAATAATGTACCAATACAATTAAATACCTCCCTTGTAGGAAAAGGTAACAAAGAAAATCAACAACAGTACCTAAAACCACTAGCAATGGAAACTATTGACAACCAGTACCAAAATTATACACAAATTTACACGATGGCTCAAAATTACAAAACCTTTCAAAACAGCTGCAGCCTGGGTCATACCAGAATATAATATCCAAATGGGCAGTCGTCTTCCAGACCACTGTTCCATTTATACAGCTGAATTCTGGGCCATTCTTGAATCTTTAAAATGGATACATGTTAACAAACCAAACAAGACTTTGATTATTAGTGACTCGCTTAGCGTCCTTACTTCCATTAAAAATAATAACACTAAATCTAGGACAAATTTCCTTGCACAAATTAATCAAACCATGAAATTAATCGACTCTCAAAATCTAACAGTCGAGTTTTTTATGGATTCCATCCAACATAGACATAAAAGGGAATGAATTAGCAGACCAACTGGCTAAAAATAAACTCTCCGAACCAAATTACATGCCGCTCAAGTTTAGTCAGACTGAAATCTACAGTCTGATCTATTCAATGATCAATCGAACATGGCAAAAGGATGGGGAACTAAACAAACAAGGGAGAACTTTACATAACATCATTAAGGAAGCTGATAGAAACATCTTAACGCCTAGGTGCAGCAATTTTGAACAAACTAAAATAAACAGAATAATTCTAGGAAAAACAAAACTGGCCAACAGCTTTGGTAAATATATAGGACCTTTCCCACACAGCATCAATTGCTTCAGCTGTAAACTACCTGAAGACTTACACCACATATTTAATAACTGTAAAAAGAACCAAAAGGAAAGAAAAGGAAAATATTTAGATCTAAACAGCTAAACATCTCTGCACCAAGTACATACCCGGAAGTAATTCAATTAAATAACACTAACCCTCAAAAACAATTCAAAATATAATAGAATTACTTAGAACATCAGGGCTTATCGATAAAATATAAGTTTTAAAAATTAAATTACACCAGGACCAAATAACACAATAATCCTGGTTCTTAACCTTATATTTTCAAATAATCACATCCATACGGAATGGGAATGTACAGGATCAGAAGGGACTCCGTTACTCCGTAAGGGGAGCCCACCTACACTACGCTGGGTAAAACGTACCACGGATGATACCTGTGCTAACCAAATCTAACAGGATGCTGTAACGTTAATGAAATTACCAGGCAAAAAGATAAACATTGAAATATCCAAATTAACAACGTATAGAACAATATTAAATTAACAAACAAGCGTCTAGGAAACCACCTCTCTTCTGTCTGCTCTTACAACTCTCCCTATATACAGCTTCGTTGACAGTATTTATACAACTAAACTATGATTACAATTCAGATTAGAACCCCAAAAGTCCGGGATATCCTTATGGTCTAAACGTGACCATTTAAAAGTCTCCCGCTTTATAGCCTCAAATAGATATTATGAGGTAGTCTCAACATCCAAAGACTATCAGGCCCGGCGACACAATGTTGCAAATAACGTTATTTACTCTAAGTCAGATCCTTAAATTAATAACATTATAAGGTAGTCAATACCCAGATTATCAGGCCCCGCAGCACAAGGCTGCATCATAAACTAAGCCATAAGAACTAAGGCCTATGACATGATTTAGATGGTCAAACTTGACCATCTAGCAAGACAGCTCACACTGCAATAAAAATTCCCACAATTTCCTAAATTACTGTAAAAACTAAATTTGTACGTTGAATAACTAACAATGCGTGAATATGCTGTCATATGAGGTGGTATACTCTACTTTAATAACAGCACAAAGTATTCCAAATTGTTAAGGAAGAACACGGAATGAACACGACGGGAGGAGGCAACATCAAGATGGAGGAACAACAACAAAAGCAAGACACCCAAGAAGGACACAGGGATTCACCAGAAGAAAGAGGGAACTACGGTTACACTCTATAACACTCCATCAAAAAGCCCTTTTAAGGGCTATTTATACTTACAGAGTTTCCTTTTGGCTCAGAAACTCTATTTGACAATCTCGTTCTTCAAAATCAAACTTGATCATTTTTTGGCTCTCCACCATCAAAATTAACAACCCATTTAACCTGACATTGACCAACCTACCCATGTCACTTGACATACCTAGTTTACACAATTTATAGGGAACACACCAAATGTACACTCTGTACTAGACAAAAATTAGAATGTTAGGATGATTAGTAAAAATATAACTTGAAAGATTGACTCAATTGCACAGGTGGCTTACACAATATCGGTATAGGGTGTCCACTAGCAACAACTGGACTCGATTTGATAAAGCTAGGGCGTGCCAGTTCACAACACCTTTTCCTCGGCCAGACATCAGCACCAGCAAAAGACTAGACGTGAAAACCATTTTTCACTAGTCATCATTTGGTGCCATTGCACCTCTAGCACTGCAGCTTCCGATAGGTTGATAGGGTTGAGTGCGTGGCTGTTCATTCATGTCGATAGCCTCTTCTAGGGGCGCGACATGACGACCAAATTAAATAGCATACTTTGTATGCATAAATGCCTGTGGGGATATGGCACCATTCCTTCCCCACGGGAAAATCTAAAACACCACCATACTAATCGGTAGTGTAAAATAGTGAACATATGACCCTTCGTGGCTGGTTTCACTTAAAACCTTAAATACTACTACTATATAACAATGCAATGACCTAAAGTGCAAATAGTATAGGCCGGCGATCAGTAGGTAAAACTGCAGTCCAGTGTTAAATATGGTAACACAATATTGACACAAACAGGGATTTACATTAGGTCACCACTGTTTGTTTCGTTGTGTGTAGGGGTCGGGGTGAGTTTTGTTGTTTTTAGTTTAACACCATATCTCTGCGCAGGAAAGGCTATAAATAGAGGCAGGTATACCTGTTTGAGGATGAACCCGGGAAATCTCAGGTACGAACAGCCGATCCATTGGTAGCTACTAGTACGATTTCTCACATAGCCACATTAGCCGAGCCAGAGAATCCAACGCGGACAGAGATGAGATTACGGCAATCGTTAAAGACAAACGCTTTAGACCATTGGGCTTGAAGGATTGTGATAATTTTAATAATGTAGCATGAAAAATGTGTTTAGACTGAAACCTTTTTTTATACAGGGGCAAAGAAAATTAATGTTATGGAGACAGTGTAGAAACAAAACTTGAGGAACAATGTGAAACTAACACGACTCCAAGTGATTCAGGGGACAAGGGGAAATCCTATGTTAGAAATATTTCTGATAAGTTTATGGTGATGAGTTTGTTTGGGGTCAAACTGAAATCTTTTAAGGGTCTGCGGGTTATAGGGATAATGGGTGTGAATTAACATTAGGCTGCAATCATTGAAATTTAAGGTGAATATATGCAAGTACATGTATACAAATCGGTTTGTATTCATTCTTCATCTGTGGTGAATCTGTCTTGATAGAACTGGTTAATAATGTAACAGGTTATGTTTGTTTTGACGAGCTTAGTTGGTTTATCGAGTGTGACTGGTATGTCTACTTGGCGGAAGATGAAAATGAAAGTTTCTCACTAAAATTGATTGTTACGAATTTGACAACCATTATATTTGGCAAAATATAAATGTAAAAAATAATTACTCTCAATTTGGTTAACTTCTTTATGTTTTAACTTTATATGTCAATTGCGGCTGTTGTATTCTAAGTCTGATCTATTGATGCCCAACAAATAATCTAATATTATTCCTATGTGAGAGACGTTAGGTTTAGAAAAACAATGCATATACTTTCTGCTTGCTTATTTTAATTAATTTTACTTTGCAAAACGTCTACTGGCGGTATTATTTGCTTTGATTGAAAAATATCTTGGCATGAATGACCTCCAATGTGTATTTAATACTGAGTGTACAGCATTTAGTTTCAAACATTATTATGCCAAAACGCTACTTGAGACCCAACATGGAATCCGATGTTAAATGGGGTTAGAATAAAATATAAAAAGCAGAAACAAGTTCGACAAGGACAAGGGGAAAATAACATCATGCAACCATTTTTGGATTGTCTGAGATTCAAGAGAAAGTCAACTTTCGTGTTTCTGGATAAAATGGTGAATTGTAAGTTAGAAAAGCCCATGGCCTTAAAGTGACGAATGACTATAGAGATGACGGTAAATAAACATTAGGTCACCATTTTGTTTTGTACTAATATAGAGTCAAGGGATCATCCGTTGTTAGAAATGTCAATGTCTCCTTTATAAATCTTCAATGTAGGTCAAACGTTTGTTTCAAGATGCAAGTTAAAAATGTGGCTATTTCTAAATTTATAATTATTACTAAAGTAATTGCTCCCTGTTTTGTCAGGGTGATTTAATTTCATTCAGTGTCAAATCAAACAAAACTTTGATTCAACGGCTTTTCGAAGATCTAGTGTTACATTAGGAGCGGATTTCATGGAGTGTACGAACTTGGATTCGTAATTTTGCAACAAATATTTCAGTATTACAACGATATAACCCTTGCTAACGGCGTGGCGTTAGTCAAAAAGCATGTTTGTTTTTAATGCATTCACTAAATTAAATGATGCGAATGTGACGGATAATACGTTTGCCAAATAAAAGAAACATGTTGCTCTATTAAAGGCGAGCGAGAGGATTTAACATTGGGCAAGTGAGAAAGGGGGATTTTACGTGGAAAGCGTGTACGAAACAGAATGTGACATGTGAAACTTTTACACCTTTCGATTGTGTTTGTGTTTCTAAAAACATGAGATATGTGTGTCAATAACGTCGTCAACCTTTGACAAACAGCATAACCAAGATGCACTTTAATTCAATATATAACGTTTTGATAAAGTAACATCACAATTTCAAAGATTAATTATAAAAGATCTTCAGGAATTTTCTTTTTCTTGCAGTGAAATAAATAGTCGTACATTCACAACAAGGAATTTGCAAGTAGTCGACATACCTACGACATGTACAAAATGAAAATAAAATCTGTCTTTTTGTGGACTGCCATATCTTTTTGAAATCTCACATGATTGACTAGCGTGGTTAGTATAACCTTTCCTTCTAGAATTCACTTTTGATGCTCTCCATAAAAGTTCACCTGCTGTATTTCTGGCTACCCGTGTATGCCATTAAATAAACAAATGTTTCTTTTAAATATTTTTACCAAATGCGTCTAGCGTAATAAACTGACAGACTGCAATTTACACATGGTGCGGAGTGCTCATGTCTGTTTTGGGCAATTACTAAATTTTCCCTTATGCCCGTTTGTTCAGGTATTGAGAGGACTTTCAGAGGTGTTCTGGGAAGTGTACCTTTAATGTTGCCCGCCCTATCATCTTCTATAAAATCTACTAAAATCATATTCTGGACTGAAGAAAGGAAGGTTGTGACAGCACGGAGACCATGTCAAATGTTGAAGGAAAGCTGTATATTTGAACACCCATTTGACGAAGTATTACACGTCAACTGAAACAACGTACTTTATCTGCGTCTTCCAAGTTAACAAATTATGCTCTGGCTCAAGATTTAGGGCTATTTCAGATTTGTAGACCATTTTCATTTTAAATTCTGGAATCGGCTTTCAAAATTGCAATAAACATGCAAAGTCACATCAAGTATGAAGTCATCTTTGGGTTGTAATTTCGATTTACATGTAGCATCCAACATATCTTGCGAGTGTCTGAATGAATTGATTTAAGAGATACACGAAGGCGTCGGTTCCGATGGTGGAGCGGTTAGTGCGTCGCTGATGTCGCAATATACAAAATCACTCTTTTCGTAAGGTATAACACCGCAATTGACTTCGTTTAAATGTTTGGTAGGATCCATCATATTGTTCTTTCCGTGCAAACTGTGTTTCTCGGTTAACGTGTTTACCTAAAATAATCTTTCTTTTCGTTGGACTTTGGCGAGGTCAGACAGCACATATATGATCTATGCAGCATAGGGAGTACGTATCGGCCTGAAGAGATTATTAAAGTTTGATACGTATCATCCTCATATAAGACTATCGATCAAACTAAAACCCTGTTATCTACTATGTAACATCTCCTCTGCATTATCAACACGCAGTCTTATTGTCTCTGGCTCTATTTACATTTATATCAAAGTTTAGTTGTTTGATTTCTTTTAAAACGGTAAATAAATAAACAACAAGCTAATTTGCCATTGTTCGTGTACCTCCCAATGCAATCCATTCAAACATTCACAAACCAATCTGGGTATCACAAAATCATCGAACAAATACTAATCAAAGAAGACTGTCTACATATCTGGAAGGATCTAATCCCATATAATTAGTCAGAGCATAATTTGTTTCCTCTGTGTGTGTGTGTGTGTGTGTGTGTGAGAGAGAGAGAGAGAGAGAGAGAGAGAGAGAGAGAGAGAGAGAGAGAGAGAGAGAGAGAGAGAGAAAGAGAGATAGTCGTGTGGCAAGTCATCAATGGGATTATAAATATACAGCTTTATTGCAGAAACTTAAATGATCTCCGTATTTTCACAACCTTCCTTTTGGTCGGTCCAGAATACGATTCTCGTGGATACTTTCGATAATGATTGGGCGGATAACATTAAACGTTTCCGTACATCAAGACCCTTGGCTACCCCTGTTTACATTTGTACAAAGAAGCATAATTCAACACAAGTTTTTAATGGAATATATATTCCGTGAAATATATATTCGCAGTTTGGTCTTAAAAACTATCATTTTCAGGCTATTTATAATATTCACGAATTGATGCTTTCATACTATGTAATCAATTATGTAGGTTGAAAATAAAATAAAAGTTTGTCTCTATTCCGTATTATATGTTCTGCTTTTGTTGTTTTCAATACAGACATATGCATCTTCATGATTCAGTTTTTATGTATCTTGTAAAAGGTCATATTTTTCTAACCTTTTTATGTATTTATTGCATTGGACATTTTTTGTAATACAAACTATAGCTAATAAACTAGAAAACTATGACGTTATTAATGTTACAATATTAACCTATATAACCCCAATGGTATGAATTTATTATGAAAAGCAATGAAATGCAAGACAAATCTTAGTTTTTAATCAACTTGTGCATTTAATTTGAAAATCTACACTACTAGTAGGAAATATTGTTTCCTGGGTGTCTTTAAATTCTGAACTTTAAGAACAAAAATAAATTCGGACATTAAATACCGCCTTTATTTTCAAAATTGTATTAAATGCTTAACACTAATATTTTTCACTGGGTTCCTTCAAAATATAAGGCATGATTTTGCAACATTCAATCAAAGTTGGTCAGTATATAATATCTATTGGTTGATTTTTTTAAATACTTATTTCAGAATACGATGAAGTTCATCCGTGACCCCGTTAAAGAAGTCATTTTATTCCGTACCAATGTAAGTTGCAGTCATTCAGTGGTCGGGCTATTTGGTAAGAAATTGAAAAAGTTGGTGAACTAAACAACTGGCAAAACAAATAATTATACTAACAATGCATTTAAATCCTGTGAGATTGGACACAAATCGGACTTCACAAAACGACAATTTCCTTTCAGCGTGTGTGTATTTTTATGTGTTATGTTATGTTGTTTACAATTTCCAAGCAAAAGATTAATGACGGCTTACTGGTCATTTCCCGTTTTTGTCCATCATTTGTTTTTAACTTATTTAACTGCAGACCGCGGGCCTATCATATTCATTCCGGCTGTGGGAAATTTGGACACAAAACTAGGGGAACAATCGATGCAGGAAACATGCCTCTATATGTCTTGAATGCGAGTTCCATATGAATAAAAAGAGCTGCAATAATTCTATATTTTTATCGACCAAATAAGTGTAAACCCAACCATTATAGAAATAAATTAATGAACGTGGTTGACTAAAATAATAGCGAAAATATTTTTAGTTTACATTTGACGTTTAATCTCCAGATAACTTTACGTGCGTTATTTTCCCCTTAGTTTCTAATCCTGTTTCCGGTCTTACCGATTGCAATTCATTGGCATCAGTCTCGGATACTTGTTGAACAGAGACTGCAAGTTTCAATTTAGCATAATAAATTCTCAGATAAGATGAATGATAAAAAAATAACGCTTCACATGCAAACCCGAAGATCACAACACGTAAGCTTCTCCCATTCATTGTTTTTATTTTGCCAGAAATACTGCGCGTGTAAACACTACTCCCTGCGTAATTTAAACAGCATCAACAAAAAATATGACAAAATAAATAAATATATACGTTGTACATAATAAACTCGTGAACCTTGTTTCGTCGTGTTGGCCCTTTCAAAAGTGCTGATTGCTTCCGGGGTCCTGATCTTGTGATGTCATTGTGACCTATTTATAAAGCAGAATGGAAGGGTATTAATTGTCCAGACTCAGTCTCAGTCAAAAGGTTAAGATTGTTTCTACGAATCATAAATTTAGTATTAAGTAATATGATATGTGAACTTGTGTTAACTTGTTGATTAATGATTGCTTTTAAAAAACAACTTGCCATCTCAGTGAGTTAGTGGGCTTATATATTCTACTTCAGAATGTAAAGGACTGCATCGCGTCTTGCCGTTAAAATTACGAAGATAATGTACCTACTTTCTACCTCTTAATGCCAATAGTAATGATTCAATTTATTCACGCTACATGTAACAATTCCGATTGATAAGGTCGTTTTAGGTCAGGACATACTATCCTCAATTAGGCAACACTTCGAATGGCTTCAAAATATGGGTAATATTTGTATAATGATCTTTGTTTCGATCAATACCAATTTCAAGAACCAATAAACCGATCATATTGATCCCAGTGTCGCATTGGTAAATATAAGGTTTGTGACTTCCACCGTGTTAGGGTGTGTTATTATGGTTGTGGTGGGTGCTCCCAATATTTCAGTTAAATTATTATAGAAGTCCCACCAATGCTCGATTTTGTAAGAAATGAATGAGAGAGGTAAAGCTTCGATTCCAAAATTAGCAATGCCGACAATTCAATTATTGAGTACACAATGGTGAAATTCAAAAGAAGAACTATTTAATACATTCCAATAGCTAAATGATACTACTTATTCAGTCACTCTTATTCCTCTCGACCAACCAACAGCATAATGCATCACATGATATGTAGTTTGAGATAGCTTTCCACCTGTCCTTGTAACCTACTCATCTGTGTATTCTATTCTATTCTTCCATTTCCTTCTCTTCCTATCGACGTGCCACACATGTTTGATCCTCTCGACTTCTCTATACTCCTCATCCTTCTTCACTTTCTCTTCCTCGACTACTTATATTCTTCATCCTTGACTCTCTCCTGGCTACTTTGTCGACTCCGACGGTTCCGCGTCTCACTTCCGTATGTTACCTCGGGTTCAAAGGACACACAAACACCAAGTAAGGGTCTTACAAAGTTATGTACAATTAATCTAAAATATTACATAAACTAGAACAACCAGAGTTGCTTACAGTACCAACCACAGCTAAAATCTGCCCGATCTACCACTCTGCTCTTCTTTTAGTAAGGATTATATATAAGGGATGTTAATTAAATTAACATTCGTGCCTTATCCAGGCGTGGGAAGATACCACATCTCTGGAATCAAATATCAAGTATGCTTTGATTAATGTTCTGGTGCCACTACTAACAATTAAAATCGGTTAGAATCTGATACAAGCACTAAGTGTCAAATCACATTTATAACATCGTCTCACTTCTTAGAGACTTGGAAATAACCATACAGGAAATCTGTCCCTAAGAGCTTCCTGTGAAAACACAAAGACGTTTGCATATTTATTTAGCCATGTCGTCTCAAATTAACAAATAATTAGTCATGATATAAAGGCTATTACATGTTTCGGTCATAAATTTGTGTACGTCGAAAAACTATTTTGTTCTTGCATGGTAAACAACGTAGTAATAAATGCACCGCAAAAACTAATTATCACACAGACATCAATAAATTGCGTCACATTAGGATATTAAAATACCCATGCTGTGATATCTCATTACATCCTTGTTAACTAATTTTACACACTGCAACCATTTTCAAAAGTTACAATTCAGTTCAACAGTTGCAAAAATATAAAATATTACCTGAATACATGCATTAGTTTGCTACGAGGTAACCAAATAGTAAATTACGATATTAATTCTAACCACGAGCTAGCAATCTACATAATTCATTAAATAACCACAGATCATTTCTCAAATATGCATGTAAATTAAATACTACAGAGGTAATTATATGAACTAACATTGCTAGCAATGCAGTATACATACTGCACATAAATACAATTACAATGCCGTAATAACAATTGTTCAGTCATATCGCTATGATGTCTGCAGTGAGGCAGCTTATTGTGATGTCCAGCACTGGCGCATCATGCTGCGGACATGTAGCTAGATGTCCCACCCAGTCACATTATCATGAAACCAGGGTGACTAGTCCTAATACTAAACTCGTAATGCTGAGCGCCAAGCGAGGCAGCTGTTAGTACCATTTTTGTAAATCTTTGATATGACTCTGCCGGGGACTGAACCAACGACCTCCCGCTTCCGTAGCTGACGCTCTAACCACTAGGCCACCAGAGCGGTCAAGAATGCAGCTATATATTTTGGTTTGTATGCGAGACAGCATAACCCAACACAGAGCGTACAATGAATTAAATGAGTGATAGCCATGCAGACTGTGCGGCAAATGACATAAAATCTCTCTCTCCTAAATAGTAGGATAAGATATTGATGACATCACATAGTAAGGCCTTACAATCACACAGCAGTAGCTCAATAGTTACTCAGATGTGACGGCCTAATTAAATAGTGTTCCCTGAACACATAAACGCCTGCAGGGTGGTGGCTCCATTCCCACCCTCAGGATAATTAAATAACCGTCCATTGACGGATAAAACAGTGATAAGAGCCCTCGAATCACTTAAAGCACATTATTCAAATCTTGATGACATCGTGCATTTTGTGGCAATTGAAAACATTTGTGACATCATAAAGAGTGCTCGTATTGCGCAGGGCATAAAATGTTGACGGAAATCAATTGATACTGTCACCTATGACTTAATACAAGTCGTATTATACCTACAAGCAACACTACTACGTTGACCCTATGATCAGCGGTCAGTCGGTCAAGGTATATGTCTCTTATTTTGTTCTTGTGCTGTATATTTTGTTTATCCCATGGTCGACACACTTTGCCTATAGTGTGTGCAGTTTCATATTTTTTGTTATTATAACATTGGATTATATCACCTCACATGAATCTGATTGGTCCAAATAAAAACATGATATTGTTGTGCACATTTCTCTTTACTGATTGGCTGCGATCGTGAGCACACTTATTTGGCCATGCCTTCTGGATTTTTTTGTTTTCCAATGAACATTTCGGCTGACCTTTTTTATTCAACTCACGAAAGGAATTCTATACTTTATTTTAGTATATACCAAAGTGTTAAATAAAGAGACTTACTGGCGAAATAGTTGTCACGTTCTTTTTACTTTCTTATTTCCAATAATTTCACATGTAAAAATTATATCCAGAGTTGTACATACAGCAACATGGACGAATACTTTTTGAGTTTGAACAAATGAGTTGAAACTGCCTTATATTACTAAATGAACACCAGTCTCCTTTCATACGATATACTTGATATTGTGGTAACGAAACAAACTTATTTAAACTCGTGGCCTCGCTACTCGCAAAAATTACGCATTTTGGTACCATAAGATGAAAATTATCAGTCAGGTATTAACGTAGGAAAGGAAAATGAGGCGAATACAATATTTATTACACATATTTCCAGAACATATCACGTAATATACACAACACCTGATGCAGCATGTACACTTAAGCGAATAGGTTACAATTCAAGAGTTCGTGCCCATGAATAGGCAGTCATTTTAGCTGTTTAAATCGACAGTGTCAGCAGGATAAACTGCTTAAGGTCAGATAAGGGTAAATACAATGCATTTGAAGGACATGTAATTTTATCCTTCACATTTGTAACAGGTAAAATTAACCTTGGAGTTTACCTTCCCGTACGTCGCGTACGTTCGAAACGTGCTGCATTCGCTGGTGGTGCTTGAGGAATTAATACGTTCATGACGTTACATTAGCTACTTTGAATCAATGTCGTCTGTTCTTTCTTCAAAATCATTATGCTGACACTAGTGTTTTTGTTTGTCCTTCCTTCTTACTTTTTTCTTTCTTGAAAAAGTGAACGCGAAAGGCTGCTCATGTAATTACAACGCTTGATTTACATGATTCAAGGTTGTGATAAACACACTGAAAAAAACAGTGTTTTAACCCCTCAAATATTGCTCTATTCGTTCAACCCCTCTGTCTGTCTGTCTGTCTCTCTCTCTCTCTCTCTCTCTTCTCTCTCTCTCTCTCTCTCTCTCTCTCTCTCTCTCTCTCTCTCTCTCTCTCTCTCTCTCTCTCTCTCTCTCTCTCTCTCTCTCTCACACACACACACACAAAAGCGCGCGAATGACAGAAAAGTAGCCAAATACATAATTGGCACAAAATATGTAGTTAACCAAATGGTTTATGATTTTTTTTATTAGTCTACCAGGAGAACTCTTTTTGTTAAAGATTTCGAAAAGAGCTCATAGGATGACGTAATAGGGAACCATTAAAATAAATGCTTATAAAATCAGTGAATATGTTTCCGTTATAAACATGTTTGAATGAATAAAAATAACGTTAATAGTTACATGTATTTATTTAATTTGTAAACATAATTTTAATTATCTAAAACTATAAATATATAACAAGCATGGATTAGTGTGTTTGGTAACCAAACTTTGCGCTCATAGTAGTTTCAGTAAGGCGGTGGGTACGGTTAGGTACGCCGTAGCATTAAGACATTATTGCTGGTGTTCAAGTACCGGAAAAAACGGTGTCAAGGTCGGAACAGTAACAATACGAGTCAAAATCTAATTGCATTACTGGATAAACTTGAACTTTTGTATTAATATGTTTTATCTTGTTCCAGACAGTGACGGCTTTCGGCTGTGTATGTGAATAAGACTTAGAAGATCGTGGATCCATGTAAGTAGATTTATCTATATTGTAAGTAACTGAATAACAAGGCTTTCATCTTAGGTCCCTTTATTTTTTACAAGAATAATTATATCACAATTTCCAATGGCATATGCAAACATGTGACTAAAAATAGTCAAGTATTAAAATAATTTAAACTATCATTTTGAATGACTGTAAGGACATGTTAATGAATATCTCTTAACAGGAAGCCAAACACGTTTTGGTAGATACCTACAACATAAAATGTATCAGTTGTAGTAAATATAGTGATAACATTGAAATAGCTTCAACCTCGCTTTATCACTTATTGAACCGTTGAAAAGAAAGTTTCTTGCTGTAAAATTAAAACATGTACACCTAGTCCCAGTCAAAAGTCAGACATCTGAGTACAGATTATAACTTACGACCTTGTTATTTTCATACAAGGTTTCCTACAATTTTGTGTGCTCTTTTTGTATGTATTTTGTGCGGGATTTTATTTGAGAAAAGTTTGTTTGCCACTGCCGAGTGTCTTGTACCGATAACTATTTCAATATAGTGAACTATTTCAAAATTAAAGAGAACGACACATATACATCCATTCACTAAAGACCATTTTCACATAAACTATCTGAGCCTTTGCTGTCTTCAACCAGCAGACTACTAAAGATATCACCAGCAGACTTGATAATAAGTAATAACTAAACGAGACCATTACAGTCGCCACTGTGGAGGAAGAAAAATAGTCTCTTCGGGAACAAGGCAAAAGCAGTTGATTATGTAAGTGTGGCAACCACTGGATTTCGCACATATATTATATTTCACGGTTTATGAGGTGCGTTCAACCTTTAATTAAAATGTATATTACTAAAAGGTCTGCCTACAAAGTCGCTGGCCGCACAGAGTGAAGGACTGGGCCACTTTTGACACCTCAGGCAATGGGTTGGATACGCCCTTTCTAGTTTGTTTCTTCTTACCGGTAGCGTAATTCATGGACAATTTAATAGCGTTTGCAAGTTTTTGTAATCCCCTTGTTTATAATCGTAATGACTTTAAGTTTGAAGTTCCATTTAATTCATGAAGGCTTATAAATTGATTGCCTCTTGTTTGTTCGAACATTGTCCTACTTCGCATGCTTAAATCTAAAACAAGATCACTTCATGACATTCACTAGCACTGGCCCATAACTTACAATTTAGGACATTTAAATAACAAGAATAGATTTCACATAGGCAATTTCAACGAAAACAAAATGTTTCAAAAGCAAAACCACATACGCTAAAATGTAACCAGCAATTTTAATCCTTCGTTATTTAATAATCTTTCCAGAAAATCTGATTGCATAATTTAATTTCTCTGTTTAACTGATTAGCAACAACAAAAGTGCGACATAAGAATAGAAAGAGACGTAATAGACAACAAACGTAGCAGTCATCTGTTATCATCGTCGTGTAATCCCTTCTAGGTTGCAATCGCACACAGGCTGCCTTCGATGCCACCAGTACTGTAGCACGTCGGTTGCAGATTAATGCGGGTTACTTTGTTAACATTTTACCCCTATTGTTTTTCAGCTAGTCGCAGTTTGAGTTATGTATGCGCTCCATTAATATATCAAAATTCGAGTACCCGTGACTCTGAGCATATCAGTCCTTTTGGCTAAGTCAACCAACAGTATCAACGGACAAAACGATACACCACTCGAGAGTAGATATGCCTAAATGAATGGCGAAAATAAAAATAAAAGATCTATACCTTTAACCTTTATGAAAGTAAGATTGTGTCCTGGCTCATTAAAATTTAGAGTCATTTATATTCATGCTGCATGGTTTTCAAACTTGGACCTCTTTCATGTGGGACTGGCGAATTCAAAACATCTGATAATGAATTGAACAAGTGTTCCTAATGTATTTCTCTCTGTTGTGCGCCATCACGTTTTATTTCTTGCCTTTGTTTAATTCATTTTTCGCAGTTTTCCTGACTAGTTTTAATCAAACAATACTACCCATTTAATTAAAATATTGGTTTATTTGATTTAAAGTTCTAGTGAACACTATGTAAACAGCCATGTTTCATCCCTTTTGAAATGCGCTTTTCTTACACACACACACACACACACACACACACACACACACACACTGAATATTATCAAATGAACAAGGAAGGCTAAGGCGACCGTGACGAATCCCAAAAGTTCAAGTCTTCTATCGAAAGAACACAACGTTATTTGGATATAAACCTTAACTGACCCATGTGGCTTTTACACCATACGTTAAAGCGTTTTCTCAACTATTGACACGTACGTGCATTATGTCCCATACATATTGAGGATGGTAGAATCTGTAGACAATGTAATGCTAAAGCGATTTATGACAGAAAATATATTTCAGGCATACAAAAATAAAAATATATATCAAATGATAGTAGAGTGAGTTAGCGCCGATGCTAAACATTTTAAGTGATAATACGCCCATGAAATCCATTAACCTTTAAAGTGGCCAAATGAATCCATTAACCTTTAAAGTGGCCAAATTAAATACATTAACATTTAAAGTAACCAAATGAAATATATTAACATTTAAAGTGGCCAAATGAAATTCATTAACCTTTAAAGTGGCCAAATGAAATACATTAACCTTTAAAGTAACCAAATGAAATATTGTAACATTTAAAGTAACCAAATGAAACATATTAACATTTAAAGTGGCCAAATGAAATCCATTAAAATTTAAAGTGGCCAAATCAACGTACTCATTCTAGCATTATTTTTTTTGTGACAAGATTGTATTCAGATGTGCGGACTTTCATTGTAAAGGGATCAAGTTAATGTTTTCAATATTCTTTGTATATCCAGCCAAATACTTTATTTATACAATGCTTATATATTTATATTCAAGGTACATTTAGGTAGGTAAAGTCATATACATAGCTCTGAAAAGAGGGCATAAGAAAAAAATAAAAGACATCCATAATGACCAAACACATTGCATAATGCAGCATGCTTGTTATAAGCTTTAACCCTCTCTTCTTCAATAATGGTAATGAACGGCCAATATTTAACAATATCAAAATTTAACGTGTATAAGAAACATTTTCTCAACATGATTATCATCAACAAGCCATTGCAGAAGACAAGTATAGAAGTTAAAATGTCAACGCACCGATCATGTTTTGTCGCGGTTATGTTGGCTTTCCAACCTTACCCGATCTCATCCGAATGTTCGAATATACAACTTTGAATGTAGCTGAATGGATGTAGATTGATAGTCTTAACTCAATCAAGTTTGAATAGTTTACATTAGGAAGTTATCAGCGATGAATGATGAGGCATTTTCCACATATAATAATTTCGGAGGTGGTCTTCAAGGTCAGTGCCACCCAGAATGATGCGTACAATTCCACTGCGTCTAGTTGTTGATTTAAGACTGGTCTCCAGTACAACTCCAGCTTAGTATGTTGGTATTCGCAAGGATCGGGTACTGACGAAAAACTGTATAACCGTCCAACCCTTGCTGTTTTAGATCCTGCTTGCAAGTGGCTAAAGTTCCAATACATGACATTTTACATTATGCTGTATTACCAGCTAAAAAGTCTTTTTCAACTTTCAGTATAATAAAATCATTATTGCTCCTTGATTGGAAGATAATGACCAGTCTTCTATTCTTGACACATTTCATGTTGCCATCGAGTTAGGCCCTTTGATGGTTAATTTCATCAGTATAACATGAAAACAAGAACAATAATTGAATATGTCATCGTACTGTTCACATAAATATGCCAGACATACGATATTTATGCAACCTAGTTTTAATATATTGAGATATGCCATAGTTCCTTCGCTGCAACACTTACAGCAAGTGACCACACACAAGATGGCCACTTTCATGACGTTTGGCGCAGTCGAATAAAGTTAACGGACACACAAACATACAAGTAGTATCTTCTACTACCATTAAAACTGGACACTCGTGATGATTTCGTGGTTAGAGAGCGAAAGACTGACGTGAGACTGCAACAGCACTTCCCATGGGTAGCGTTTTGGTAACATAACCAACGAGATTGTCTGAACCGAGATATCGCGATACGAAACTGTGTAAGATATTTAGGAAAATTATAGACAGAGAACAAAACAATGGACTTTATTTTCATACTTAATTAAATGACTTCTAAGCAGTTCGTGTAGCTTTGTTAGTTGCTATATTTCAGCAGAAAAATAATGATACAAGTACGTTTTCTCACTACCAAGCGAATCAAACACCTAGGCGAGTGTGGTTTGAGATTCGTTGTGTCCTCTATTTCCAAGGACCTGAAGGCAACTAAAATTCAAAATGATGGTTTTTTCGACTTGAAAATACAATACAATAAATGAACCATAATCGCCTAATGACCACACATCACAAAACGTTTCATAGCCGCACACATTTGCTTGTTTCAGATTTATATGACTCATCAGCTAGCCTTTCCAAGCCGAAGATTGGTACTTAACGCCATGCAATTCAAAACACGACACAAACACAGAATGCCATTCTTTCTCCAGACTAAGATCGCGACCCAAATCAGGATCGTGGGGATTTTCTGGAGGGTCGCTATGATTCTTTTACGGATGTGTCAAATTTTATCAGAATGTAGAAACGGGGTCGTCAAATTCAGAAACACTAAATTGTAAGGTCTCAGCCAAGGAAGGTTGGGAGCAACTACCTACATTAAAGAATTACGCTCATCAGAAATTACAGAGCTCTTATACATACATATATTCAGAGAATTCTTTCTTTTAAGAAATTAGGGAGAGGTTCGATTTATTAAACTAATCCATGCTACAATATGTCTTGCGAATATTATCCATGATGACATCTATTCCTGAACAATTAATTGGCTAATTACTCTGTTTAAGAAATATCGTTCCATCACCGAGCCAAAATAATCAACAAATAATCACTAATAGCTAACAAAGCTCTAAACGGCGACGTACATAGTTATAGCACATGCGACAGGGTTTATTACAAAGTAAATAATCCGCCAAGTGCCAGATTTGAGTAAACACAATAGGTGATACAAAAATTATACTTTAATCTTTAACTTTATGTAACTAATGTGATGGCATTGTCAATTTACCTTTTTAGCTGTATATGTGCTCTCGCATCATTCTAAAAGTAGCTGAGACCAAAATGTCGGTCCGTACCGATAGGACATTGACAACTTCAAAATCTCAATTCATATGACAAATTATATCATAGCCATCGTTACTTCCATCAAACCGAACTGCTGGCATTAATTTATATTTTTACTTTAGTCTTTCTTTCATTCATTTCTTAATCTTTCTTGTTTTGAATTTTAAGTTCATAAATAGTTTGTTTGCAGGATTTAAATTGTGGAAACATTGCAACAATGAATGAATAGTTGGATTTAAAGTGAAACCGGCCACTAGGGTCATATGTTCACTATTTTGCACTGCCATTTATTTACATGGCAGTGATTTAATTTATCCAGGAAGATGGAATGGTGCCACATCTTCCTGGCGTTTATGCGCACACAGTGCGCTATTTAATTTGGTCGTCATATCATACCCCTAAAAAGGGGCTAATGATATGAATGTTAGACCTGGGTGAGTGGGAATAGACCCATCACGCACTCAACCTATTAACCAATCGAAAGTACGTACGCTTATTCCAAATTCAATCCAGTTTTTCTAGTTAATTTCCCTATGCCAAAATTGTGTAAGCCACCGATGCAATTCATCAAATGGTAGAGCTGACGAATTAAATTACGTTCCTATCTATGCCAATCTTCTAGTACAACAGTGTACATATTATATGTCCTTAACAATTTCTTTTGCTGATATGACTAAACTTCATTTGAAAGGTAGCCACTGTCAGAGAGGATTAGATTGTTAATTTTGAGCGGTGGGTCCGAAAATAATGAAGTTAGGCTTTTTGGATAGAGCTTGTCAAGGAGGGTTTCCATAACCAAGTGGAAGACCCTATTAAGGCAATGAAAGACAATAGCCCTAAAAAAGACTTTTTTGAGAATCCCATGATCATTTGTTAGTGACCGATTATCCCTCTGCTCCTGTGGTTGGTCCCTGTATACTTCTTGAGTGTCTTGTTTGACCCTGTACTCACTCCATGATTCCCTGTATACATCTTGGGTGTATTGTTTTGGATTCTCACTCTAAACATCCTTGCTCCCTCGTCAATTTGCTTCCGTATTTTTCCCTATCAATTTGGAATTCTTTGTGCTGTTTTGTGTAGAATATATAACCCCATATGACAACCGTTTGCATTGTTAGTTAATGCATGATGTTATTACCGGTACGTTACTGCAAGGCCTGATAGTTTTGGGGTTAACTATCTTTATAGTGTATGAATTTGAGGTCATTTTCTACATTAGCATACTTCGGTAACTTACTGCAAGGCCTGATAGTTTTGGGGTTAACTATCTTTATAGTGTATGAATTTGAGGTCATTTTCTACATTAGCATACTTTTTGTTGCAACCTTGTGTTGCTGGGCCTGATAGTCTTGGGTTTGAGACTACCTAATAAGATCTAATTTGGGGTCATAACCTATGCATATATGATGGTGTTTTTAGTTGCAACATTGTGTCGCTGGACCTGATAGTCTTGGTTTTGAGACTACCTCATACACTCTAGTTGGGGCCATAGTTAGGGGCGCGTGTTAGTGGTTATACTTTAACCACAGCGGTATCGCGGTTTTTAGGGGCCTATAATACCTTCGTAATATTAAACTCAGTTATGAGATATTGTCAATGGGGTTATATAGAAGGAAGAATTTAGAAGCATAAGAGAAGAAAAGAGGTAAGACGCTTGCCTTATTGATTGTAAAACTGGTTGTTAATATAACTTTGATGTTTATACCTTTATGTATTTCTTTTATTTTAGGTTTATTTTTATTGTTCCATGTTATTTTACCATTCCATTAGGTTAGGTTGCTCTGGAGCCGCCATGGGAACGTTATACCCAGCGTAGTGTAGGTGGGCTCCCTTACGGGTAACGAATCCCTTTTGGCCCGTACGCTTCCCTCCCCTTAGAACAATATTATTTTATATGCATATTTAGGTACCAGTAAAACATTCATTTCATTTATTTATGATATAGTGTTATACTTATATTCTATCCATTAGCCCTGTAGTTCTAAGAAATTCAATTATATTATAGTATGTTCTTTGAGGGGTTTTGTTGCATAATTGAATTATTTCTGGATATGTACTTGGTGCGGCAAGTTCTAATTGTTTAGTTATAAATAGGTCTCTTTCTTTTTGCGTATTGTTATAGTTATTGAATATATGGTACAGATCTTCCGGTACGTTACAGTGGAAGCAGTTGATGTTGTGCGGAAAAGGTTCTATATATTTTCCAAAACTATTAGCTAATTTTGTTTTTTCCAAGAATTATCCTATTTATTTTAGATTGTTCATAACTGCTGCACCTGGGTATCAGGATATTTATATTGACTTCTTTGACAATACTATGTAAAAATCTCCCTTGTTTATTATGGTTCCAATCCTTTTGCCACTTTTGATTTATCAGTTTATAGATTAAATTGTTAATTTCTGTTGGGCTATACTTTAGTGGCATGTAATTAGGTTCAGTGAGTTTACTCTTGGCTAATTGGTCAGCTAATTCATTGCCTTTTATGTCGATGTGAGATGGTATCCATAGAAACTCTATTGTTATGTTTTGAGTATCGAGTATTTTAATTATTTGGTTAATTTGATTAAGAAAGTTTTCTCTTGATTTAGTATTATTGCATTGTATTGATTTTAGGACACTTAGTGAATCACTAATAATCAAGGTCTTATCTGGTTTATTTTCTAGTATCCATTTTAAAGATTCCAGGATGGCCCAGAATTCAGATGTGTAAATGGAGCAGTGATCCGGTAGGCGGCTGCCTATTTTGATATTGAGTGCTGGAATGACCCAAGCCGCAGCTGTTTTAAAGGGGTTGTTAATTTTGGAACCATCCGTGAATATATGAGTATAGTTTTTATATTGGTTGTTGATTAGTTCCATTGCAGCTGTTTTTAAATAATGTTGTTGATTTTCTTTTTTACCTTTGTCTATAAGGGAGATGTTTACCTTAATTGATGTATTATTCCAATGTTCTTTATCAAATATTTGGTTAGTTTCCACTTGGAATATATCTACTGGGAGTTGTCGATTTAATTCATGTACTATTTTGCCAAAGGATGACTTATTTTTAAGAGTTTTCCTAAAAGGAATTTTGCATTTGTTGATAGCTACTAGAGTGGGGTGTGTTTTATTGTGGGTGGACAGTCGAGTTGCGTATCTCAACATGAGTTCCTGCCTTCGAAGCTGTAATGGCGGTTCTCCTGTTAAGACCTGCAACTCTGCTGTAGATGTATATGGTAATGCCCCAGTTGCTATGAGAAGGGCTTTCCTCTGTATTTTATCTAATCTATTAAGTTGGGTTATGGAAGCCGTGTTGTAAATTTGGCATCCATAGTCGAGTTTAGATCTAATTAAGGCCCTATATAGAGTCATTATTGTTTCTTGGTTAGCACCCCACTGGGTTCCTTTGAGGCTTTTAAGTAAGTTTAAGTCAAGATTGTACCTAGGTCATCAATATGAGATACCCACGTTAGGTGTTCATCGTAGTACATACCCAGAAATTTGGCTATTTTAACGAATTTAATTTGCTTATTTTGAATTTGGAAGTTGGGTATAATATGTTTTTCCTATAAGGTGAGAACAGTACAGCTACCATTTTTTGGTGCGACAGTTTAAATCCCCATTTGTCAGCCCATTTACCAATGTTATTTAGACTTGCTTTTCAGCCATATGAGTGTGGTTGGAGGGGTTTCCTGCTCTCCATAGTCCACTATCATCTGCAAATTGTGATAATCGTATTGAGGGTGAGGCGAGATTAGAGTCAAAATCATTAATCATGAGGTTGAAGAGGGTGAGGCAATGGACACTGCCTTGGGGAGTCCCATTTTCAAGGGAGTGTTCTTCAGAATAAGTAGCCCCTACCCTAGTTATAATTTTGCGGTCTGTTAAAAAGTTTTGTATAAAATTAAATATGCGACCAGTAATGCCATAATGATTTAATTTGGCTATTAATCCTTTGGTCCACACCAGATCAAACGCTTTTTCAAGATCTAGAAAAACCGCAATTAAGTTTCTATTAGTCCTCTGTTTATTATTAAATGCTAATTTAATGGCGGACTCCAATTTAATTAATTGATCCGTAGTAGATCTTTTATTTCTAAAACCACATTGGTTTGGATATATCAAGTTATTACTCTCCAGGTGGTGTTTGAGTCTGTTAGTGATAATTGTTTCCATGATTTTGCAGATATTGTTGGTAAGTGAAATTGGTCTATATGAGTTAATGTTATTCTTATCTTTGTTAGGTTTCAAAATTTGGGATAACTTGCCAAATTATGTTTAGCAAGTTTATTATTATCATAACCATATTGCTAGGTAGGTTTTTATATATTATGTAACCTATTTGATCTTCCCCAGGTGAAGTTTCATGTTTGGATTTGAGCGTCTGGGACCATTCATATATGGTAATATCTTTGTTGAGTGATTTATTTATGGGTCCCTGGTCTTGAAATAGATGGCCGAATTTAATTTCAGTTTTAGTTTTTTGGTTTTGGAATTTAGTAGTGTGGTTAGTATTGCTGCTCATATTTTTAAAATGTTTTGATAATGATTCAGCTTGTTCTTTCTGATTGCAGGTATTATTGATTTTTGGGGTGCCATTTATGTTCTTGCCCTTTATCTCCCTGATTTTATCCCACACTTGTTTAGAGTTAGTTCTAAAATTAATAGTGTTGCAGTAATTTTGCCAAGTTTTTTCTTTAGACTGCTTTATTAGATATTTGAGCTTGTTATAAAAAATTTTTATACTCTTGGAAGTGAGTAGTAATATTTGATCTTTTAAATTTATTTAAAGCTCTAATTTTGTCCTGTCTAGTTCGTTTAATTTCTTCTGTCCACCATGGCACACTAAGTTGTCTTGGTTTTCCACTAGTTTTGGGGATAGAGTTGGTGGCAGATTGAGTTATGGCCTTAATTAGCTTATCATAGTAGATGTCAATATCTTTGGATTCTATATCTGACGGGCTACACATTGCAACAATTGGAGATGTAGCCAGCTTAGATCATTCAAGTTTTCCGTGCATGAATAATTTTGGTTGGTTCATCCCAATTCCATCCATGTGTTGCTTAAGTCACACTATCAGACCAGATGTGTAAACTCTTATGATAGATATTACAATATATATGCAGTTCTTTAACGTAGTCATATCATTGTCCTCGTTCTGAGGGCAGTGATATGAAATCAGTTTTTGCTTTGGAATATAAGATGTATAGTTTGACATGCGCAATTTTACTGCATGGCTACAAATCGCCTTGTTCAATATCCGGTTTTTGTAACAACCAATGCACTGCATTTCTGAAACGCTAAGACATGATCACGTTTAAAGTTTACATTTATTTATATAGGTGTTACATGCACTATGTCAATGTTCCGACTGTATTTACCTTTCCCCCATCAATTATTAATTAGTCTCTAGCACTTGGCAATAATATATCTCTTATTTGATTCTAAAGTGCTCCTTCCTCCTACACTGACACTTTATCAGTTTTTATGTTCTTTCGATGAATTAGATGAATTGCGTTTAAAAACAGAAAACTCTAAGCTTTCAAAGTCAAGAAATATAATTCACAGCTAGATTCGAAGTGCTTCAAAGACGCATCTACGATAGTGGTCACAAGTCTCTCTCTCTCTCTCTCTCTCTCTCTCTCTCTCTCTCCAACAATGGTAGAGACACTGTGTTACCCTTGTATACCTCTCCGTCTGCCAGCCAGTCACACATTTGCTAACAGTTTATATTTAAGTTAGTTTGCAGGGATTGAGTTAGATCAACCATGCTCCAATAATACATTTCTTAATCATAATTCAGGAAACGGATGGGTCTTGAAATGTCTATATTTCTTATTCCCTCATTAAAAAAGTGCACATGCTAAATAAAGTAAGAATTAATATAAGTGACACATGCCGAGCTTTAAATATCTGTATATAGAACAAATCTAAATCATCACGCGATGATTCACAAGCGTCACACTGCTGGAGGTTGATAGGTGAACGGATAAATCATCGTCTAAATGTTTTCAAATTGTGAATTTGCAATCAGTTAATTTTACGAAATAAATTTTGTTGTATATTGAAGTCAATTTTCGATGCTTAAAATAACAGCTAAAAATGAATGTATTCGCTAAATAGCCTTGGATAATACATTACTTAATTATAAAATGCACGGACAGGTGTGCGTACTAATTAAAGATATTTTGTATTACAGTTTTCAAAATTGCACAGGTACTGGGGGTGGGTAAGAACCTAATACCATTCGCTGAAACAAATAGTACCCGGATTGGTAAAAAGCTTATCATTAAAAGGCTATGTTTTGAGTCTTTTAAAGCATTGATTGTTACACACTAAGACATTTAGTTACATGATCTTTGAAGAATGATACCATACGTGCCTTGTTTGTGTGGAACTTGGCCATTACTAATAACCTCCAGCTATTACCGTTTCTCTAATCGGACACAATATTTCAATGCAAGTTCAGGCCCTATACTTATTTGATAACTAAACACTCACCATAAAGGTTTGTACAGAAAAAGATAGCCATCTTATTATACTTCGCGAAAGCTAACGACACCAGTGGGCCTTCAGGATGCTACAAACGATCATCCAATCCATTGTTACATTCATTTTCCAAAGGACACACAAACACCAAGTAAGGGTCCTAAAACGTTATATAAAAATCAAGCTAAAATCTTTCACAAAAACTAGATACAAACAATTCCAGTGTTCCTTACAGTACCAAGCCCATAACTTAACTGCCTGTTCTAGCACTCTACTCTTGTTTTAGAAAGGGTTACAGACAATTATGAAATGGGATGGAGGATGATCATACAAAATTATTGATTTGTAGCATTATTGTGATAGTAATGAATCTCATTTTGTAGCAAACCGACTATTGACTATGATGGTTGTATAATATTACTTATAAGACACGGCATATAGTTTAGATGCAACCTTAATATGGTGTCTCTGGTTGGCTGAATCCTTCTTCAAAATGTGCATCTTAGATGAATGATCACAAAGCAACTGGCTCTACTCTACGTCCAAAATAAAAATAAATGTCGATTGATGGCGTCAGGTGAGGGGCATTACTTAAAAGGGACCTTTAATCCCTTCTTCTTTTCTTTGATAATTTAAAGTGTTTATTTAGAGAGAGAGAGAGAGAGAGAGAGAGAGATAGAGAGAGAGAGAGAGAGAGAGAGAGAGAGAGAGAGAGAGAGAGAGAGAGAGAGAGACAGACAGACAGACAGAGAGAGAGAGAGAGAGAGAGAGAGAGAGAGAGAGAGAGAGAGAGAAACGGTTGTGGGGGAGTTCTGCTGGATGATTATCTTTAAATCTCCACGTGTAATCGTCTTAGTGGAGAAGTACTTGCATTCTAAACTATTTCACTGAAACATTGGCTCTGTAAGTATATAACTGAAGACAATGTTTTTAACGGAAACTGCTGCGAACAAATATTTTGTTTTTTATGCATGATTCATTTAAATAGATTATATTCTGTCACTGTGTATCAGTTAACGGGTATACTATACTTTCCTTAATGGACAGCAGAAATGGTCTACTCTTTTAGAATGCACGAGAGGTTGAGCTGTAAACAAATCAACATGCAATGTATCACACAATTCACTTCGTGCTGGCATAAGTGTCTCGTTAGTCACTGTTCATTAGCGCAAACACACGCACACGCACGCAAACACCATCATACTCTTATTCTAAAGAATGAACGTTTTCTGTAAACTAATAACAAGAGTGGCTGAAGTTGTCCTAAGTAACACACTTTAACGAGAGAGACAAAACAATAATAGTCAGGGACTGTATTCCAGGGTACTGACCAGGAAGTATTAGTTGAGAATTAAGTTTTACCAAGCCATCTTAATAGCGTATTTATGACCAAAGAAAGTCAAACTTTGTTGTTTATACGCTACACGAATTTCAACTTTACTCAAGAAGTCTTACTGATTTTTAGCACACTCGGTGCGTGCCAAAACTGACAATTGGAAGCAATTGTTCATGTTTTATCAAGTTGATATTTGAAAAACAAAAGGTTCTGAGATTCGATAGCTAAATGTGCTGCAACTTATTATCGGAATTTTTTAATATTAAACATTATTATAGCACATTACATTTTCTATCTTAAAATTTGTTTAGAATGTTTATACTCTGAGAGCTTAGATTTTAATATATTTTGAAATAACGAATACCAAAAAAAATTTAATCTAATAAAGACATACATAGAAACATTAAACTTACTATATTAGATAACAAAATTCACCAATGAAAGCTATTAAAATTTAAAATAACTTGGGTCTGTGCAAATATACAATTTCGTCTTAGGTTGGTGAAACAAGAATATTCGCAGTGCGGTTTTTAAACAGTTGTTATTGTTCGAATACATATAGGTGTATAAACTAAAGAAACGTATAGTTTGATTTGACCAGTACATTGTTGTAAAGAAAAAGAGCCATATATTTCTATCCTTATACGTTGTCTTCAGTTGGATGTTGCCCAAGAACTCCTGTAGGGCCCGGGGATAGATAGATAGATATGATTTGTTTAAAGTGATTCGTCCCGAGGGCTCTTATCACTGTTTTATCCGTCAATGGACGGTTATTTACTTTATCCTGAGGGTGGGAATGGAGCCGCCACCCTGCAGGCGTTTATGTGTTCATGGAACACTATTTACTTAGGCCGTCACATCGGAGTAGCTATTAAGCTACTACTGTGTGATTGTAGGGCCACATGCCATATGAGTGGGAATAGTTCCAGCACACACTCATATTTGTTCATTCTGTTTCTGTTTGGTCGTTCTGGACGTGTTAAGCACGTGTAGTTGCTGCGGCTGTTTAGTGGGCGAGGCGAAGTGCCTGGCAGGGGCTGCTTCTATGGACGTTTCCTATCCCTATTTATATACTCTGTGCTGTTTTTTGAGTGTACAACGTTTGTGTAACAGTGTTTTATAATGTGAGGTGCTCGGTGTGTATTTATGTGTTTTTGTTTTCCTAATATTTTTTATGTGCAACCTTGTGTTGCTGTGTCTGATGATCTGGTTTTTGATCACCTTATATACACTATTTGGGGTTCTGATTAAGCCATATCTCTTAAGTTATTTGGTTAGCTTTGCAGCTTTGTGCTGCTGGGCCTGATAGTCTTGGGTTTTTGACTACCTTATATGTTCTAATTTTGCTGGGCCTGAATTAATTTCTTCCTTATTCTATTTGGTGTGCGACCTTGTGTCGCTGGACCTGATAGTCTTTGGACTTTTAGACTACCTTATATGTTCTTAATTTGGGGTCTCTATCATATTTCTCTACCTAGTTATAGTGCTCCGGTCTCGGTGCACCTGTTGGTTCTATTTAAGCTTTTGAGTTATTGATACGTATGTTTTTTAACACTGTACACTTGGTTGTACTCCTAATGAGAAAGTGTCTAGAGAAAGAAGGAGGTAGAGTAGAGTGTTGACCTACGTCCTTACTGCCTATGATGTTTTTTATTCTTGCGTCACCTTGTTATTTCTTGAGATGTTATTTATTGGGTATTTTAATTCTGTTTTTTATGACCTGTTAGTGTTGTGAATCTTGTTTCCCTTTTTAGTTTTATTGTGACCCTATTTCCATATTTGTTTTGGCCCTTGATTTAGTTCAGGTGTGTGGTTCGGTTACTAGGCAGTAGCAATGGATCCCTGCGGGAAATGTCCCGGGCCGTTAAGCGACACGTCAAGGATTATCCACTACCATACCCAGTTTCCTCCCCTCGGCACGGTCCGTGAGGCGCAGCCCCCAGGCACTGACAAAGGGCCTTTGCCGCAATAGCGGGGACCGTTAAGCGACACGTCAAAGGTATCCCTTGTTAGACCCAGTTTCCACACCCCGGACCTGACCGTTTCTTGTTTCCCTGTCCTAAAGGGGCTTGTTTAATTTATTATAGGTAAGTATTAGGGTCCTTTTTATGTTGTAAGTAGGGGTTAATATTAGATAATTTAGATATTCCCTATTTTTTCTATGTTTTGCAGAAATTCCAACATATTCCTATGTGTCATTAGCATGTTGGGATTTGTATTTTGTATAATTTCTGGGTATGTATATGGGGCTTTGATATTCTGTTGTTTTGATCTGAATTTGTCCCTTTCTTTTTTGGTTTTTCTACAATTGCTTTAGGCCCGTATCAATAGTCCACTCTGACGAACAATGGGATTCCTCCACACATACTATTGCTTAGGGTTTTTTTCTCAGATGGAATAGGTAAGTGCGCTCCTAGGAGGCTACATTTTTCTGAACAATGATGCTTCTTGCTTTTACAAAGACCTAAAGATTGCCTTTGGGGTGAGGTAGCATGAAGTAATCCTGCCAAAGTTTGGAAGAACGTTGTACATGCTCTAATGAGACCTTGATGCCAGTACCTTATTGCGGAGAACTTCCAAGCTAATTCAACATATTCTAATTACCAGGATAGAATTGAAAATAGTAAATCACATAGATCAGTAATAAGCAGGTGAAATGAAGTGCAAACTGCCAGTTATGGACATATCTAATTGGTGTAAAGTGAGCTATCAGTGAACATGTTCGTGTATAAAATATATGAAGTTTCCAGAAAAATATGCATCAGGGCTTGATCAGCTATTTATAGGCTGAATATCTAATATGGTACACTAGAGTTAACCCGTGTCGTTCTTACAGAGCACAGACACGAAAGATGCGCCAACAAGGATCATTTTCATCGAGATATGTATGTCTCCATGTGCTCACAACAGGAAACGAATTTTGTCTGAAAATGTGTATTTCGGAACAAGTTGTGTTCTAGCTCTTGTGTTGCGATATTATTTCCGCGTCTAATTTGTTTTTGTCCTAACGATTGCTTCTAGTGTTTCTTTATCTTGTTTGTTTGTCATAATGTGATTGTCGTATCTATCTTTTAAGTGACGCTAGCTGTCTTCTTGTCGCTACAAATATTTTCACCATGTCATATTCGCAAGTTTGTCTTACAGCTGATTTGCTCTTTTATTGGGACTACAAATATTATTCGTATTAGAGTCGTCTCTGATCGCAGCAGAATCCATGGCAAATAGCTTATATAAGTGTTTTACACAGCATATGCTGTCATAATATGAATTAGCAAGCACAGCGTCAATTGTGTCTCCTCATTCGCCTCCTCATACAAGAGCTTGTTAAGTTCGCGCGCAATCCTCACAATATTTGACATACTATTTTCTCTACAAAAGAGTCAGCGAGAGTGAATATTTAATGGAAACTCTGGCCAGGTTACATTGACAGTGCAGTGCACAAAATAACTAGACCTAAAGAAACTTGTTTGTGCCGGGATTCGCAGCGTCACAGTTATGCACTGCATACTCTATGGTATATGTGCTAGCATAAAAAGTAGGTCAATTTTCTGCATCATTTGGCGCTTGATGACGTCAGTTATTAATAAATTCACCTCCCAGTACTCAGTCAGCATTTGACAACGCCATCTTGTGGTTGCAGTTAGACACCTTAATTGTATCGAAATGGTATTGTATACACCCACAAGTTCAGTGTTGTGAGCGAATATTTAAAATGCTTGTGGGCACACGTGATTATTCTGATGAAACAACAACCCATATCTATTAGTGGTATTTGATGACAGCGTTTAAACGTATCCGGTTTACTTTTTCTAGCTTATGAGTTAAATATTTTGTGTTGTTGTCCCGTCTGTATTGTTCCTTGGAATGCCTACACATTTTTATGGTGACCAAATTGATATCACCAGACTTTGTTCTGACAAAAAAACTACATAATTGACGCAAACGGCATCATTCTTTTGTCAGCTATTGATGCCACTAAATGTTGTCCTACAAAAATCATGCGCCATTAGGAAAATTATTGACGATTTCTGTCAGCAGCACATTATATCTCTCTGTGTATATGGCTATGTTATAGTATATCCAGCTCTCAAGAAGCGCATGTTGAGTTATGCGTCACAAGTTGCTGACGCTGTACTTGATATGCCGCTGCAAATGATATTATTATAAGCTGTATAATGAATGATTCATTATATATAGACTGCACACAATAAAGGAATGTCATTAATTGTAACTCAGAACACGTCAGAACATCACGGCACAAGGTATGTGCTGAGACAATAAATCATAGTAGGTACAACTGGTCATGGCAGAACAAATTTGCGTCTCAATATGGAGCCAAGTAATCTTCTTAGCTATAACAATGTAATAATCTATACATTAAGAACGAAGACGACACTGACTAAGTTTTGAAGCCACTACGTTTAAAATATTAGAGCCAGCAGAAATAACGCCTATGACTGCACTTGATGCTGAGAAATAGCCTATCATAATAGTTAACGACATTAAACTTCACGGCGACAATGTTATTAAAATCAAAGAATATTTCTCATCAAGAAATAAGTGCTGCACTTTAATATATTTAACCCAGTATTATTAGGACGTGCCAAAATATATCAAATGCACAACGCGCTTCTTTGTTGTTATTGGGTCTGCTGGCTAACAGAACCGCTCTATCGATCGATTACCCGTAGCCATTGTCGTGGAATAGATGCATCTATTTTTAGCCAGTGTTGTCGCAATTCAGAAACAGGACCTGCTGACGTATGACACAACAAAATACTCACGATGTGGGTTATTTTAAATGGAACATTTCTTCTAAATCATTAACGAGTTTAGGTCTTTAGCTTAAATTAAAATAGACTTCATACCATTACTAACATAGACAACATAATTTCCCAGGGTTTGCAATTTAAATCCATGTAAATTCCTTTAATGTATAGACAAAAATTAGGTATGTCAAAATTCTACTCTCAATGACGGACGAAGTTAAAGACATAATATAAAAGTAAATATTCGAACTAATTGAGAAATTATCTGCACACTATACATAATAAGACAAGCAAATTAAAATGCAGAAAGCTTCAGACGCCATCTTGGTAATGGTAGTAATGACACCAAATACCAAGCAGTTTAACAAGTTCAGGCATTACAAAGGCAGCTTCAGGAACTACACATAATAGCTGCTCCAACAATGTGCCAATACCTGTGTCTCCGCAAAACTTTTCCTGGTCCATTCTGTGATGTAGTCAGTCCACTTTTGCCTGTGTGTACCTCTGTTTCTGCCACCCTGGACGCTGATCTGCAGTACTGTTATGGTTAGACTGTTGGCTCTAGTGACATGGCTATACTATTTTAGCTTTCTCAATTTAACAGTGGTGAGGAGGTCGTCATAATGGCATACTTTGTGCCTGCTGTTATTACGGACTTCTTCATTTGTGATGTGGTCCATGTAAGAGATGCCAAGGATGGTTCTGTAGCATCATATTCCAAGTGCCTGGATTCTTCGTTGTAATTGTGCTGTCAGGGTCCGGGCCTCACGTGAATACTAAACGATTGAGATGACTAGTGCTCTCAATAGTCTAATTTTAGTTTTCAGACATATATTCTTGTCTCTTCAGATGGTCTTAGCTTTGACATTGCTGCTAACAAATCTAACAAATATAGAAACTGTAATCCGAAAAAGAATTGCAGGAGACTGCATGATGTTAACATCCTTGAAGATTTCACTTAAGAATACGTGATACAATTTGTCGATATTATTTTTTGTAGACGGCTCATTAAGAAGACGTGCATAGGAGCTATGTCAAGAAACGAGTAAAAAGCTCCACAGGATCTCAGCGAAATAAATTGCAAAGGCGAATGTATGTTTTCGCAGTTAACCTGGATTGGGAAATCTTGTTAAAGTTGATAAAATGATCATGGCTAACTTCTAACACATCTCTGAGAAGCATTGTCCAAAATCTAGGCACAGCTCTAATCCAGAGCCGACCGAAGAGCGAAGATCGGCGATGGCATCAGACCCTACAGAAATTCATCTGAGTTTTGAGGTCAACTAAAATGGAAAACAGAAAGGAAACAAGCTGGCATCATATCACTGAATATAATGCAGTATACTTTGTAATTCTGAATACAACATGTTGTATAATGGCTCAATATAACCATGTCGCAAGCACGTCGCTTCCTTAGTAAGTTTGCCATTGGAAACAACAGTAATGTTACTGTCTGATTCAGCTTGAGTTTAGGATTACCTGAAACTTGGTGCGAAATTGCACTAAGTGTTGCTGAAATTTGAAACTCATTCCATACTCTGACATAGAGCAAAACATATTCTGACATCTAACCTCAGCAGAGGATGTAGGACTACTGCTAACTATAATCTCAGGCGCCTAGAACGGTGTCGACACGGCAAGTGAAATAAAAGAAGTAAGACAGGTCACGTTGACAATAACAGATTTTGCTGAACAATATTATACGCTCAAGACAAGAATAACGTTTCAAGGTTGGCAATCAAAATCAATTGTACATCCGTAATAGCCTGCATCATCTGCTTGGATTTAGTTCCCAAATTATACAACATAACAAAGTGCAGAAGGAAAACTTCCAGTCAGCATTATCTAAATAAAATTGTTCATCACAGCAAGATTCTTTTGACGCGTGTGGCAACCACAATCATGTTATTTATGTTTTTTGTTCAGAGACTCCACCAGGATCCTGACCGTCGAAAATGTATGAATCAGATTTCGTTAGTTTGCAGTTAACATTATTACCGAATTTGTCAAATATCATGATGGGCTCTGAACTAGCAACACTGTTTCTGCAACATAGTAGCATAATTACGTCGAAATAAACACTCGAGTATTTAAAGCTTTTTGACGAGACTCATATGTATAGACTTTACTTAGACAAGGACTCACATCAAATGAATAAAGCTAGTATAACAATTAATGATACGATGGATGAGGAAGTTTATTTGCATCTTCGTAAAGCTCTTCATGTGGTAACATGATATTTACTAACAACTACTGCTCCAGCATATGCAAACGTATTTCGTGCATCTTTAAGATTGTGCTATATCAGATCAATATTCAGACGGTAGAAAACATTATTACCAATCTCTCTGTAAATCATCCTTTTGGATGCCAAAGGATCACACCTTTAATTTATCACGCACTAGATCTGATGTAAGCATCAATGTTTCACACGCATTCACAAAGATGGATATGACAATCGAACGCATCAGCCTTATTTTGGAACCAAACACACTGTTGGCATCCTTCCTTACTGGTCTTAACCTTGTTATTGCTGCTATTGTCTTGGCAATCCTGCAAAGTAGTTCTGGTTTGAAGCCCTCGTCTGCGATAACTGAGCCCATGTACTTGAAGCTTGTGACTCTTTCGAGCTTCTGTCCACTGACCATTTTGTGCACAAATGTATTTGGTGTTATCTGAAATCAATTTGGTATTTTCAGCACTAATCTCCATAACTGGTACTGTGGAGGTTGTGTCAAGGCGTTCAACCAAGTCAACCAGGTCCTGGTGGATGTTCTTCTTCCAATGCTGAAAGAGCCCCTGTTTTCATGCAAGGCATCCTCCATGATCATTTCCAAGAAAATGTTGAAGAGTGTAGGTGACAGTATACATTCCTACATGACTCCAGCTGTTGTTCGAAACCAATTGCCGCCAATGATGAGGAAAGCACTGGAGGCTTAGTCATAGAGGTGCTCAACAACCTGCACCAGGTTTGAGCTGATGTTGTACTTCTTCATAGTTGTCAATAAGACCGCATGCCATTCCATTTCAAAGGCACATGGAACGAAACAAAAATATATGGTAGATATTGAAATCAAGTGGACTAGTTTACCCTCTGTCACTGCAAAGTATCAAGCCAGTGCAGATAAGTTTCTTAAATTTGGTGTTCGTACTGGAATAATGACCGTGATCTTCTAAACATAAATTTGTCAACGGATAGCATATAATGAGTTACATTTCACTGAGCGTTATTGTTATGCCAGCACATAGACGCTATCTGACTTAAATATATGCTAATAACAGTAAACACTAAGGTTAGAAAACCTATAGTCAGCATAATATGGGTCAGCACAATAAAAGAAAAGAAAAGAAAAATAAAAAGATGTCAGCAAAACCAAGGTAAATGAAGTGCTTACATACGAATTGCTTACAGGGAAACCGATGGCTTTAAATTCTTTCTAAATATATTATGTTTCAAATAAGTACGCGAGGAGCATGCCAATAAACAATACAATAGGAGCTGCTATCAGAGATGCGTTCGCATCTTTAACACGTAGGCCAGCGGTGATCACGGTTGTGAATTGTATCACAACACATTTGAGACGTAGCTAGAGGAAAACAAAATCCATATATATTCTACGTTTAAAGTCGGCAAAGCAGTTGTTGATAAGGATTTAATAGGACACTACAAAGCACGTTTTTGAGAGCATTTTATAAAATATAAAGCAAAAACAAAATTCTGAACTCGCTGCAGTCGTTTGTGGACCAATAGAATAACACTAAACACTGAAGTAGGGGCATTACGCAAGAGAAAGACGGTGATGTAGACATGCAAGACGGTTTATTCTTCAAGAGAAAGTTTCATGTATGCGACCGAGTTAATTTATGAGAATAATACGATTTATAAACAAATGAATTATGTATGTGTTGACAATTACTTATGATAGTCTTAATAATAATTATTGTTGGTTTATATTTTTCTCATTGGCTGGTGGGGTTTCAACGGTTCTAGAAGAATCAAGTACTTTCCTAATGTACTGGCAATGTGGCGTGAATAGGCATTTGAAAATATTTTTTTAGCAATACTATCTGTCACGTTGCGTATGTTGTAAAATGTAGTCGTAAAAGAAGGTGGATATAGGGAGAGAACTGAACAATCAGATTTCATTTCTATATTGGAGTCATTATTATGGCTTGTGTTCAGGTTGTGGTATTGAATCTGCAGACGTGTTTTATGTTGCACTTATATATTACTGGAGAGGAAACATTTCTTTTGGAATATTCCGTGGAAATAGAATGTGCTTATATTTGGACTATAATATTATTTATCTAACTATTGTGGACTATTCAAAAGAGTCTTGGACAACACCAGTTTGACAACATCCCGCTTCATGGCGGACCAGGATATGGACTTTAATGCAACTCTTTCAGGACTATTTTTTATTCACTATTTAATATTGTAACTTCCCCCTCACATTTTTATTTTTAAAATTGACAGTTAAATTGTTTGCTACGTTTTACAAAACTGTTAACGGTTACTTACTTTTTGACCATATAATCGTAATACCTGTGACAACAAATTAGGTGAGTGAGCGGGTAAAACCGTATCAAAGTTATTTATATTTTTCCGTAATAAATTTTCCAACTCAATGATGTAGTACAAAATAGAAGACAACATAATATCTCAGGATAGTGTTGGTGTTGGTGATAACGAAAATATCTACCCTCCTACACATTTCTTCACTGGCTTTTCAGCGCGAAAATGACTAGCTATATATGTATTATGACACAAAGGATGACCACTACGTTTGAATTAAAATGCTTCTGTCCAGTCGTTTGGCCAGTTAAATAAGTACAATGGTAACAAAATAATGGTGAAAGCGTCTTCATGGTTTTCCTAAAAACACGTCTTAGATACAGCTTCATAAGAACTATCAAATCTGACACACACAACAAATATCTAAATTTGAAACTCTCTAGTATGACACGTGTGACATTTATGTTATATATAGCTTTTGAGTTACGGTTCGTTCTATATCAGGCACAGTTGGCGATCCCAATACGTCATCTCGAAGTAAACACTACAATCACGTCCAATGTGGCTTCATTAACGCCCCTGATAAACGCAATCACGGAAATCAATGTGCGGTGAACTTCTATGCATAACACTCATACGTGAGAATAGTTATGTTAAACGTATTCCATCTGCAGAACGAATTTGTGACACAGACGACGACAGAGAAAACTTCAAAACCTATAGCAAACAGCCATGAGGTGGAGATCGATGTTATTTAACGGGTCAAAATCATGGCGGGGCGGAGAACAAATAAAATTTCGAAATTGAGTGAGCCAGAATGTATTCCACTTATATTTTGGAATGTTATCGTATACGTGAACAAGTGTGGAAAATAAAAAATATATATACCAAAGAATCTAGAGAAATATGTATTATTATATCTAGGAGAATTGCATTGTATTTACAGAATGAGATTTATGAACTCTTCGCTAAAATATTTAAGAACACAAAAACATGTAAGTATACCTCAGAGGAAATTGTCAGTGACAAGTTTAGATTACGAAAAAGGAATTTTGCTTATAAAATTACCTAACCTCATATAAGAACTTTAATGAGATCGCTCTACCAGCGGAGAAATACATTATTCAGTATGTTAGATGACCCAGATAGCTTTGCTAAAGACTACTACCACATCATTGATGTTTGGAACAGTATTGGCGAATATCACGGTCTGTATTTGAAATCATGCGTACTGCTGATTTTTGACATGTTGGAATGTTTTCGTAACCTCTGCATGTCATATCACAGACTCTGCTTGGTACGATTCTTGCCAGAACCTGGGCAAGAATCGGAAAAATATAAATAACTTTGATTACACATTTCTTGGCAATTAAGATGTGCCTAGCCCAAGTATTGACCTTTGTATATTTAATCACAACGTATAAATAAATGATCAGTGGTACAGAGGTAACAGTACCATTACGTCAATCATATGAATATTTTCCGACCGTTTAGCAGATGGCAGGCCCATTCCTATCACATTTAGGGCTGCAGACAGCCACGTTTGATTACAGGTTTTGGGATGACGTCCAACTGTTCTCTCAGAAATGAGCAGCATTAACATTACATGCATTTCAACCCCAACAACACGTTAAGATGCGGCCAACGAACAACATGCAGATAACAATACTTGCTTCTGAACGCAACCTATCAGATGCATATCCGAGACACATAAGTTATGCTGGATGGCATATAATCCATTAATTATTCAGGCGCAACCAAGATTTAGAGTAACACGTAACCTGAATGCGTCTATGTTTGAAGAAAGCACGACTTGTGTGGACGTAACCTACTTCGCATTATTTTGGCTCTCCATCAGACAAAACATGATCGGAAACAAAAACAGTATCTTTATATCAAACGAGTAAAATTACAATTGGACATATTCCTACACTGTCGTCACACGAGTTTTTTAAATGTAGCTTTCAAGTACATATTTCTCTTTATTCAAGCATCTACCAGGCTAGGCCGATAAATCAGCACTTTATCTTACCACTGTTAGTAGTTGTTTGTATTTGTTTGTCAGTTCTTTATCAGTAAAAGTTTAATATAATACATGAGCATAATTTAATGAATATCCACAACCAATGTATACTTTTATTGTGGTGGTGGGGTTTATTTCAGGCAAATACAGCTAGAGACAGGTTTATACAATAATTTGATACATTTCTTAAGATTGTAATGAACAGACAAAAAAATAATTAAAATGTAATTGGAAGTGAATGGTCATAAAACTCAATGCCATCAGGTGCATGATAAACATAGAACAGATGTTAAATAAAAGAATGAGTTACTGGTCTGGAAGTCTGGCAATGGTATGTGTGTCCCCAGTAGGAAGTGCAAACAAAGTCCTTTTTGAGCCAAATTTTAATAAATTATTTTCTTTTACACATAGTGTATTATATATGCATGACTGTCAATGGAAAATTACCTTGAATGGATTCCTTTGGCCTGTCTTTTATAATGCATTGGGCTTTGATGCTGTGTGTCTTCATTATTGTCTGCTGGTCTAACATCAAAGCCTGCAGTGGTAATATAACCAGCACTGTTAGGCGCTTACCGATCAGCTGAAAATCAAAGAACAGAAAAACTATTTTTCATGCATTTTTTTAAAATATGTTTTCTGAATTGCACTTTATACTTTTTTATACAATGTCAAATTTAATATTTTGGCTTCCATGCACCGGTAATAGCCTTGTCACAATGACAATATACAGAAACTGTTATGTCATCTTTATATGTTGCCAATGTGTTCTTACAAAATGCACATTTCATTATTTAAGTTTTCTAGACAAAAACGCATCCTTGAATAATTTAGCATATTCTGATATGTCTAGCATTAATAAGAATAAAAGAAAATAACACTTTCATTTAACACTGCTGTGAAGACTGATATAAAGAATTTTCATGCATTGTGTGGTAGTTACGTTTTAGAAATGTAGACAGGCATTCACACTTTATATGAATCAAAACATCCCATATTAGGTCAACATGAGAAATCAGTAAGATTCTGTCTTACATGTTATAAATTAGTGTTTCCATCCAACACTTTCCAATGAAAATTGGCCAAGATTTAAATATCAAAACAAAAAAAAGCTACAAAAGAAATTATTATAACTTCATATTATTCATATTAATCATAATAATCCCAAAAATTATAATGATAATATCACACTGTCAATAATAATAATAATAATAATAATAATAATAATAATAATAATAATAATAATAATAATAATAATAATAATAATTTTATCAACGATTCCTGCTACACAAGACTTAAGATCATCACTAATCTTGCACCACAGGTTTTATGGTCAACCTTAAATCCCCTTGTTTGAATACTGTGCAGTATATAACTATATAACTTATATCCGTAAAAAGCAATAATTATTACTTTTATGTATATTGCTTCTTATAAATACCATGTTCTTTTGGTACGCACTATGACATCTTTTTTCTACCACATGATGTATGGATATGTATCTTGGGCCAGTGGCCTAAATTACAAATAAATATTATTATCACCAATACAATTCGCCCAATAAGTTATCACTATTCTCAAATACAAATAACTCCCGCTTCAATAAAGAGAAATATAATTTTATCAACAGTTCTCAAATTTACGTTACCTTTCTCTTGATGATAGGGAAAAGAGTATATATCAGGCTTTTCCCGATGCTGGTCGGTGAAAAAGCAATAACATGCTTTCCCTGAATTAATTTTAACAATGCTTCTTGTTGTTCCACCTTTAATCTCACGTTATAGCACCAGTCGTCGAGAACACTGTAAAGTGCCAAATTTTTCGTCAGTAAAATCCATTAATTAATTCTTAGTCTAGCCAACAATTAACTGTTATCTTGTGGTAGAGTTTACACAGAGAAATGTTTTTCTATCTCAGGTCACACTGTTAGTATGTTTATAGTAAAAACGAACTAGTTGTATGACAGGCTAGAAAGGCGAAATTCACACGAAAAACTGTCAAAAGTGATTTGAGAGAAATGACAGGGTGTTAATGCATCACCAGGTGGCATTTTTGGCACATTGATAGGCTGTTTTCCAAAGGTCTGTAGGAATAGCATTTATTCCGATTGGTCAAATGTGGAATGAGGGGTGGGTCGATCCCTGAATCATGGAGGAATATACACTCCGATCTAATGAATTTTAGTCAGTCTTGGAAGTACCTCTGCAAAAGAGGACAGTATTATTAATTCCGACATAGTAGAGACTCCGGGCGGTACTTTAAGGAAAGACGTCCGTAAATTCGTGGTTCCAGGGAAAATTGATAATCCAGGAACGATTGTAAGACGCCAAAAACACAAGGAAAATAGTCGGTTTGGAGAGAGAGAGAAATAGCGAGGAGGTCGAGATCCAAAGGAGGAAAAAAAGAATTTAGAAGTCAGAGTTGTGAGAATCCCACGTTCATCCAGAGGGCAAGTTAAAGTCGAGACGCAAGCCGGAAAACAGTCGACGAGCAGGTCATGAGAATTTACCAAGAGGTCAAATGTTAATGAACACTCGATTCCGTGAGAAAATTTGCTATCAGCCATTAACGGCTAAATTTGCCTATTTTATTAGTGTTTGAAATTTAATTAATGTATCAATTATTTTAAACTTCGGTTTTAGAGTGCTTCTGAACTAAAAATATTCAAAAGGAAAGAAAATTGTAATTTACTGTGTCTTTCTTCTCTTGATTCTTTTGATTAAATTCTTTATTTATCTTTACGGGGGGCTCGTGTGTTGTCTTTGTTCAAGATAGTGTCTCAGATTGCCATATCCATTCTATAACCGGGCAAATCACACCGTGGAGGTCATTCCTTAGATAACGAATATTAGCGGGAGACGGTTTCGGGTGTTGTTTTTCTAAGTTGCGCAATACCTCTGACCAGTGGGCTTGTGCAATATTGTACCAATAACGCTTGATACCCGTTACAAACACCCACAATTAATTCGTCTATCATACTTTGGCGCTTTCTATCATAACAACCGAGTCACATGACCATGCGTACCGAGTGTTTCGAAAGAGCGAGCGGAAGTCGCATCGGATTGGTTGCTCTGTGTAGTATGGTGATCACGAAACTTAAATGTCAACGGTATTTTAGGGTTGTGTTATTCTGCTTGGATTTACAAGTTGTTAAACATAGGATTTGATGCTGTAGATATGGCAAAAAGAACCCTTCAGCCGACGGGAGCTCAGCAGCCGCGAAAAATATCGGTAAGTGTGTGAAATTTATACTGATATGTGCAGACAAAAGTGTATGCGGATAATTGCAGGTTTCAATGAATAGGTGAAATTAGCCCCTAACCCCAACATCAAAATCGTAACGGGTGAAAGGCTGATTTATCGGCCTACTACCAGGCATTATATGCATTTGGTGGCCAAGTTCCATATGCAACGCCATGCAACGAGTGGGCGACTACTTTCATCTACCATAACGTTTGGATTCTTGTAGATTGTGCAGCGTTTTCATATTAGTGGAAGGATAGCTGTCAACGAATTCATGTATAATTTCACGACTGCATGCGTCAAATCATGCGATCATCTGTATGATTAATTTCACAAACTATTACACCATAAGGTTTCAGACGTATAACATACACATCCCGAATCCAGGTATTACACTATACATGATATAATCAGAATATTCTGTGTTTCTGTATCACCAATAAACCTTCGTGTTAGTTATGTTCTAGCATTCTCACTAGATGATGGCCTTTTAATGCCAAAATTAATTATAACTGGAAGCGGGCTGACCGATATACATTATGACAGTAAAGGCCATATGGAATATTTGTCCAAACTCTTTATTCTAAATCCTACTGTAACCAGAGTAGACACTGATTATGTACACTATTTATTTCAGAGGAAACCAGTTGCAGCGCGAACTTTAAAATTATGATAAATTAAAACTTTCAGATATGACACAGATTTAGCTAAGATGTCAAACGGTGTTATAGTATATAGAAATACTGAAACAGTAGAAACCATTATCAGGACTTACCAAAAAGCAGATAATTATACGCAACACACGACAATGATCATAATGAGAAAGACGACTGTATGGACACCGATGAAGTTTACTGTCACATCATAAGGTATAAAGTGAGGACGAATACGACAGCAATGTTCTTGCTGCGGCCTTCAAAGATATTGGTCAGTTAACTGCAGCAGACAAATTAGCTCCTACAGTGTTTGATGACAAGATCAAACGTATACAAATTAGGCACTTTGTGAAGGCACCGTATTCATGTGTTGCTATATCCGGTTACATTTATTATCGCACATTTGACATGACGACTCATTAATATTATTATAAGAAATTTCGTATATATATATATATATATATATATATATATATATATATATATATATATATATATATATATATACTGAACATTAATATTATTATAAGAAATTTCGTATATATATATATATATATATATATATATATATATATATATATATATATATATATATACTGAACACTTGATGTCGTTAAAAGCAGGATTGATGTAAGAATGGACATGTTTAACGAACAACATTAAAACCAGAACTACAACCAAAACTGAGGCCCTGAGAGGCCGAGTGGTCTAAAGCGCTCTCCGTTACGGATCACTGCCATCTCACCTCTGTCTGCGTGGGTTCGAGTCTAAGATTCGGCTAATGTAGTTATGTGCGAAAGCTTGCCAGTAGCTTCTCGTGGGTCGGTGGTTCTTTCTGAGGATTTTCCCGGGTTCTTCCTCCACCAATAATACTGGCCGCCATGTATAGCCTATCGTGTGCTGAAAACGGACGTTAAACCCGATAACAACAGCAACAACAACAACAACCCAAATTCCTTTGCTGGCGCTCCAAAAGCATCACAAAACTACTTTAACAAAAACTACTTTAACGTCTGATAAATTACTTGGAGCAATTTTTCACAATCTTATTGCGCTATTTACTGCTCTGATTTATTGTACCATCCAGCGGACGTCCTCAAGATTCTACTCTACTCTGCCATTTTTTGTGGTTAGCGAAGTGTATATATTTGCTCTAACGTCTTTGCTCCCACCATCATTCTTGTCTATAATCATTATTTATGCTATCACAATGTGATGTTGTCCCACCATCGTTTGTGTCTAAGCACCAATATAGGCACCATTAAAAGCCATAATTATTGTGTAAACAAGAATATATAAGCAGCTCTAATTGGTAGTGGTGTTAACGGGTGCTAGTGTGATGCCTTGGTTTATTATTACAAGAGCTACAGCAAAGCTTTCTCCGATAAGAACAGTTGCAGACGAAATCGTTTCCTGATGACAGTTCATGTCAACAGGTGCATCTCGCGATGAAATGTACCATCGTCTGCCCCTCTTTCGTTGTACCAAAACGTACGCTGTACTCATAATGCATTTTATGTTGTTGACTACAATACTACTCACTAGCTATAATTAATTTATGTTGCAATAAGTTGTTCACACCAGTATACATGTAAGTTCATTGACAACGTAGTAAATTGAAGGCATTATCATCAGTATGTTAGTTCATTGTGGAGATACATTTTGGGGATATTTCAAGTGCATAATGTCAATTATGTTTCTTTTCAACTATATGTGGCATGCTCACGCGCAGGAAATATAACCATGTATTTATTCAGATCAGATGTATAAAGATAATTCGACTGATCTGATTGCAGCATTTCTATTGCATTTTTAGAGTACTAATTAACAATTATTACATAACAAATTATTCGAATATGATTAGGTCTTATGATGGAATGTCGCACTGGGTCAAAGTACTAAATTAAAATATGTTGCACAAAAAAAGCAAGTTATATTCAATAACAATTTCCTACAAAATAAAATTCATTCCTAATCAACCCTGGCCACCCAAACCCATATTTACTTTATGTTATGTCCACATATTTCTAGGCTGATTCCTAGTTTCCATATAATGTTTACCGTTTGTCCTTAATGCGGTCCCACCATCGTACTAATTCGTAGAGAGATAGCACGCAAATGTTAGATTTTATTTTGCCAGAAAGATTATAGTCGAAAATGTTGATTTTTATCGTATTGGGTCAGACAAATGTGTTCAAAATTAATTTTATTTGCATCCAACTGGACATTACAATTCTGAAAGGCTAATCTTCGCCATTAAAATAACATGTCGCATGAGTTAGTCAGTTTCACGCATTTATCATTACCTCCAGAATATAAAACATGTGCATATAACAAGATGCAGTATACTGAACGCTCAGCGATCTCCCCTGATAAAACATGTCATTATTTGCTTGTCGTTCAAAAGTTTAAATGATATGTAGCCCAGATTTATAGCCAGAGTATAACTGATATCAAAGTATTACCTTTTCTCCAATCGATCACAGTGTGTCATAAACTGACAGGGAAAATTTATTTGCAAGATTTGCAAAAAGATGATCATGAACATACTCATTGAACATTTGAACCCTTTGTGTGTAATTCGGACATATAATTCAACAAAGCCAGATTTCACACAGAATACACAGAAACTAAAGCAAATTATGTTTTAAAGGTTGACATGGAGGTGCATAAACGTAAAGAACAACTTTTACAGTTCAATTTAAAATTGCTTCAAATTCTGCAATTATTACAGTATTTATTCTATATTATTGATTGTCATTAATAATTAATTATTTCTTTAAGCACATTAATCTTATTTATTGCAGTGGTACGGACATTTTAACCCCGATCGTATTCGGAATTTCTTGGACCCAACCTTAAACTTAGCTAAATGACTATACATTCATACGTGATTCAGTCAAGGTTACAAATAGCTATTGGCCAATAACCCCGATGAATGACGAAGCATTTTACACATGTTGATCACTTGCGAGTGGTTTTCAAGGTAAAATAGGGGGGTCAAAAAGTATGACATGTACATTTAGGTGTGTCTAGTGTAGTTTGATGATTAAAATTGTACTCAAATGAAATTCCGATAGTAGTTCCAGTGTTTCCCTTTACCCTCATTTGCGCTTCAGAGACCCCCCCCCCCCAATTATTAATTTGATCCTCAGTTTTGATACCAACGTTTGTTTTTGTATTTAGTCTTACCTCCAGTTTTGACACCAAGGAGATTTTTGACTCTCAGTCTTGGATCCTAGGGGATACACTACTAGGTCAGTAACTTTTCTCTTTAGAATAGGAGGGACCCCGCCAAGAACAATCCAGCCCATAATTATATTTAAACCTGACAGTAACTGGAAAGGTTTGACAACAGGACATTTTACATTGTCATGACCGCTTTGGTGGTCTTGTGATTAGAACGTCCGCTTCTGATTAAAGAGGTCGTAGGTTCGATCCCCGGCCATGTCATACCAAAGACATACAGAAAAGTTACTTTACAGCTTTCTCCCTCTGAGCTCAGCATTAAGAAATTAGTGCTAGGACTGGTCGGTCTGGTGTCAGGATAATGTGAATGGGTGGGACATCATGCTACATGTCTGCCACAGTGCAGACATCGTAGCGACATGACTGGACAATTGTTAAAGTTACGTAAAAACAAATCCAAAATCACACACACACAAACATACACATTATGCCTTATTTCCAAACAAAATGTTCTTCTCCTCGAACCTACAGTATAATAAACATATTATTGCCCTTTCTTTGGCAGTTATATAATCACCAGCACACTCTCAGCATATGGCATGTTGCTTTCCATTTACGCCTTCGGGTAACATAGCATACGCCTTGTGTAGACAATTTCGTCTTTCAAAATGAAAACGAATAATAATTGCATATGTCATCATTTTCGTTCTGATGTTAGTGTGTGTATCTGCGTCGTTTACCGAAGGTTGGAAGGACTATATTAACCGTTGAATAGTATTCCTTCGACGTCACAAGAATTCATTTGAATCCTTAATATGTGTTTCTCTTCACTGGCACAAGGTCACGGAAGTAATCTTGAATGATTATTTTTTATGTCACATGGTCGTGACATCATTTACGTTATGTTAGGTTCTGAAACTCGTGCAATTCTACAACACATTAAATTGCAATTTTCATTGATTGGCTCAAATTAAACCATTTGACTTTGTATAATATATGCGAATCTTCCGCTGTCTTTATATTGTCCAAAATGTAAGCCATGTCACATTAATCAACCGTGACCGATGACACTGCATTGTACATGAAGCCTAATATTGTGTTTTGTGACTTAGAATACATGATTCTGATTATGCCGTTTTTCATTATGATAAGTTAAGGTCTAATAAAGACCATAAGGAATCAATAACCGTTTTTATGGTTCCATTATTATAGCCCCCACCTCATCCATGAAGATTCGAAGTCAAAACGCCAGAGGGCATTCTGGTGTCGACGATGAGGAATAAAAGTGATATGCGTCTTTTGAGTACGAGTTTCCAAATAACATTTGGAAGAGTTGTCTCAGATGCTTAAAGCGTTTTGTGGAATATTGAATTACCCATGCAATTCCTTAAGCTGTAAAGGGACTACATCCTCGTACTTGTTCTAAGAGAGGCAACACGTAAGCATCCGCCACACCTACGTTTTGTACTTCGGTTACTTTGCGCGCATTGATGAAGAAAATCCATGTTCTGAGAAATAGTTTAGTTCAGTATATCTGAATATAACACAAGATTTTGAAATGTCGATATTTCTTGTAATTTTCATCGACAAATTTTTATTAAAATATAAACAAGCCTAATTTTTAAAAATAACAGATAGAATAAGAGACATACAAAAGTGTTTCACTTCTTTATCTGTAAACAAATCTTACAAATGTTACCGAGTGCATTCCAAACTATTAACACTGCTGGAGGTATGCAGGTGAAAAGATAATACAAAAACGCAGTTCTTTTAAAAGGCATAAAGCGGTGTACAGGTTATGACTGCGTTCTTTTTGTCTTTATTAAAGTTTTCGAAGATCTCAGTGTGGTGTTTTAATCATTGCTTGTGTGTGTGTGTGTGTGTGTGTGTGTGTGTGTGTGTGTGTGTGTGTGTGTGTGCACTAATATTGGTAGGTGAACATATCATGGAAACTATTTGAGGACCTTTATCATCATCCAACAATCGCAAAATGACCTGTCCAGCAAATCTAAATAGACTATATTTTTATGGGGTTACATCCATGTCAAACTCATATAAATAGAACAGTGGTATTTGTTTGGGAGGAAGATAAACTTTTGATTTTCGCACAGTAATAGCAAAAATATTAAATGTATCCTCTTCTATATAACAGATCAGTCGGCTTCGCATTTCGAATCATTGTTGATGGCATCGAGATGAATTCATCTTTTATTCATGAAGGGCTCATTGAGCTCCTATGAGCTCGTGGTTATACCAATCGCGTTTGCTTTCTACATCGCCTGTGATTTTGTGCGATATTTTTGGAATTTAGTAGATTTATGTTTTGGAGACACCTAAATATCAGGCAGAGGAATAATTATATATGAGCAAAAGATAGTTTACCTGCACGTTATAGATCACCCGGTTAATATTAACAGTTAATAATGAATACATTACCTTGATAGCCTGAATAGATGCTTAATCGCAATATAATAACAACATGATAACAGGTGTAAATACTAATCATGGATACTTTGCATTACAGTATCCCAAAATGCTCAGGTACTGGGTGAGGGTTTGGACTTAATACCGTTTGTTAAAACAGTGTGGAGGAACTGCATAAAGTTTTAAAATCACCATGAATTAAAAATTTATTTTGTGATCATTTTAATGTATTTGCTGATACAAAGTAGATCAGTTTGCTGATTGTTCTTTAAAAATCTTACAATTATTATCATGCATCACAATACATCAATGTGGAGCCATATAACCCAATATATCAAACACCTATCAAAGAAGGTTTCACAGTATAATAACAAATAACAAGATGTCGGTTACCAATCTTTTTATCGCATTTATTGAAAGAGACATGTTTTAATAAAGACCGGTACAACATTTTGAATGCCAGCACAACAAGATGTTTTATTGTAAGCTATAAATATAATTACGTATTTACCAATTACATACAGTTCGTGATGACAAACTATATCAGATCTGTACTAGCTGCGGAGAAGACCATATACATACATATATATATATATATATATATATATATATATATATATATATATATATATATATATATATATATATATATATATACATATATATATATACATACATATATATATACATATACACAGAGAGGATTCGGATCCCAGTTATTTTCCCCCATATAGTCCCTACATCTGTTTGTCAGTACAAGACAATCCAGTGTGTCATATCGCTAGTAAACAATATTCGAATCTAAAGTATCTCGAAGATCAAATGACAGCAAAGTTCTTGGCTCAGGGTAGCAAACATTTTAGAGAGGCTGAGCTATACCATGTTAGTGTGCGATGGTTGAGGGTGACAATTTTCACTTCCGGGCACACTGCTTGATTCCTCATTGTACACTGCCGCCAAACTCCAAGCGCACACACGCATACGTACACACACACCAAAATGTTCAGGGAACAAACAGTTATCTTTAATCAAATGCTAATCATATGTAATTCTATTTCAAGTCGTACCGCCAAAACAAGACAGAAAAATGCTTTAAAAATATATTGGTATTAAATCGGAGGATGCAGACTCCAAAAGTTGTGACTTTAGCCTTTACATATAGACCGTGATACAAGATGCGTCCTTCTGAATATACAATTCTGACATTCTGAGATAGAAAATACAATAATTATATTGTATCAAGTCAGGTTTCCTCTCTCACTCTCTCACTCTCTCTCTCTCTCTCTCTCTCTCTCTCTTTATATATATATATATATATATATATATATATATATATATATATATATATATATATATATATATATATATATATATATATATATATATATATATATATATATATATGAAGAGATACACATAGAAGTAGTACAGTTTACAGGCATGAGGACATACACATAGTGGTACAAACCATTCAAACCTTCGACACGTCTTCATAACAGTGAAAATAATGGACACAAATATTAAGGAATAACGATGAATAATATAATTATTATAGTCAAAATAAACAAGCGTAATTGACGTATCTTTCTGGGTTGGACATCAGTTTCATCAACATGCTGTTTTGTCTGGAATCAAGCTTCCTCGACATATTTGATTTGCTAGACAAATCACTTTACTTTCTCTTTTGCCTTGAATTGTTTTGTTTTCGTATGTGTAAGTAACTTGGTCAAAGATCTGCCCTTTTTCTCTCCCAGTCAGTAGTGTGAAATCAGCTGGTACCATTTGTACTGACCATTTCGAATAAGTTATTGTGACAAAGTATGCGATATTGTGAAAGATTTGTTTGTTTGCTTATGATGTTTAGCGTTTAAAGAACAATGTTTCAGTTATATCGCTACGATGTCTGCAGTGACGCAGTTTATAGTGATGTCTAACACTGGGCATCATGGCGCAGACGTGTAGTATGATGTCCCACCCAGTCACATTATCCTGACACCAGGATAATGTCCTAATACTAACCTTTTAATGTTCAAGGTCAAGAGAGGCAGCTGTTAGTACCATTTTTTGTAAGTCTTTGGTATGATTCGGCTGGGGCTCGAACCCACGACCTCCCGCTTCCGCGGCGGACGCTTTAACCACTAAGCCACCGGAGCGGTGTAATTGTTAAAGAGATTACCACTAAATTATATAGATAGTTAGCTGTAGATATATTTTAATTTATGCAGGAGCTTTTCAGAGATTCAATTTTAACGCCAACAAATATTCAATAAAGCAGTTGTTCTAATTTTCAAAACTTTTAATCGGCAGGTGTTGTTATTTTTTCTTAATTTTCTTAAACTGACTCATATTTGTGTATATAAAATTCCATGCAACTATCAGTTCTAGCTCGTGCTTTTGTATCTGACATTTGTAATATATATATTCTAGGTTAGTATTAGCTTGTACGTTATTGGCAATGTAGGTTAAGATTCATAGTTTGACTTTCAAATGCTTAATTTTTTGCCCCCAACCGTTGTCTAGTTTTAATGTATTAAATTATATAAGATTGAAAGGTTTCTTAATGTTATGCACTTGTTGCAACAATACATTAATACAATATCTAACTCTATTTCATGTTTCACAGCCTCAATAAAAGAGGACTCGATTAAAAAGACTGGTCTACAGTTATGTATTTTGACTCGGAAATAATTTTTCTGACCGGAGTTCATATATATGGATGTTGCTAAATATGTCTTTCTGAGCATGAAATTTACATTTTAAAATTCTGAATATTTGGAAAAGATTCGTGTTAATTACGATAAAAAAATGTTGAATGTGCAATGAAATTTTATAGTAATTACATTAGGACTATATTTTCAATTAATGTAATATATCTATATTTCCTCCTTGAGGGAATAATAACCATAGCGAAATGATCATCACAAGACTGACACGGGCATGACGTACAATAGCATAACTATATCACGTTCCAATGCATGAATAGCAATACAATTTATTTCTCTCTCTCTCTCTCTCTCTCTCTCTCTCTCTCTCTCTCTCTCTCTCTCTCTCTCTCTCTCTCTCTCTATATATATATATATATATATATATATATATATATATATATATATATATATATATATATATATATATATATATATATGATTGGTATGACCACTATTACCATTCCAGCGCCACCCGAAAAGAATAGTTCAGGCCATATGCAATTGATTCGGATGGAAACTAATGCAAAAATTGATAACGTCCTCCCCAACAAACTAACTCTCGCAGGGTTACAATCGATGAACTTGACCCAGTTCTTACTTTGTTGCGTCCAAAACGTTTATTCTCTGTGCATAGTTGCTGGATTATACGGAGTGGTCAAAGATATACCAACATTTGGGTTTTGTGCAAGTTAATTTTAAATTAGCTTTAGTCTCTTTTTTTTTACTCTCAGCGATTCATTATCAAAGGCATTTATTTATAAATCGAACACTACAAACACAAATGATGAATACAAAAAGCCTTGAAAATTTATAAAATTTTATAAACATTGTATTTCTAATGGAAGCATTTGTTTGAAAATGTGTGTCATATGTTGTACATAGCTGTTTTGAAATCCAGTGATACCATTTGGTGATACAGCTAATCTGCTCATACAAATATTGTGGAACATCTAAACATTTCAAGTAAATTAGGTGCGACATCAGAACTGTTTTAAAGCTCCACTTTATCGTCTGAGTTTTAAACAAGTTCAGCGACACATCTACACTTTCAGACAATAAGTCCATGCAGTCATCTAAAACTTTACAATGCCCTACAAATTAACCTTTAACTAATGAAGTTTAACAGATCCTAATCGTTTTTGTTTTTGTATTTCTTGCAATTTTTCAAACTCATTCAAATTTATACACATTAATGATGACTGCATAGCAATCATATATATATATATATATATATATATATATATATATATATATATATATATATATATATATATATATATATATATATATAAACTTCTTGTACGTGTCTTTATGGGTTGAAATCAATCTAGAGTCAAGGCGAAACAAGTTCCTTTCCCTTTCTCCTTATTTTCTTTACCTATGTTCGGGGTAACTAGAGCAAGGTTCGTGGCATGTGTTGTTTGTTTCGTTTTGTAGCAAGTATTTATAATCGCTTGGTATCATAAAGGTCCTAACTTACATCAGTAATCAGAATATGTTACTATGACATATTATGCAACATTGTAAGCAATCATATAGCAGGTACATTGACAGTCAACCCTGAGATATTTAAATCTATTCTGGAGCTTTTCTGTGTTAAGCTTATAACAAGAACACATTTTCTATGAACTTTAAGAAATTAGAGAGAGGTAGTGGTGGGTGATGGAAGATCTAAAAATTGTTTCAAACTTTCACATGTCTCATTTGCTCGATTGGCCTCTAATTTATTTGGGAACGTTAAACACTTTTTAAACAATTCGTTGCAACATAGTTTATTTACTTGCTGCAGCTCTTTCATTTGACTCCTTATATATAGTACGTCATAGCTATTTTGAAATTTAAATTAATTCGAGAGTTCCAAAAATTATGAAAATACACATGTAAAGTGCGTGTAATGAAAATTAACTATAACAATATTAGTATTAATAGTTATGATGTGGAGAATCTCTCTCATAGACAAGCAAGGATTGATTGGTCCAACGTCCGTGATTGTTTTTGCTTACTACATGATTGTCATAAAACATGATGATGCAACAACAAAAACTAAACAAATAAAAATCCTCTAAGCCCCTTCTCTCAATAGCGAAAAGACAATGAAGACATATACATTACAAAAAGACACAGAAGCCAACAATTCAAATAAGTTGAAAAAATCATCCAACAAATAATTTAATTTAGGTGAAAGCTAAACCCTTGTCCTAAATGTATTCCAAAAACAGGATTATAAATTCACTACGTCAAGAAATGATTCAGTTCATATCGGCACACTACATTAGAGAAACGGGTGGCTCAGTCATATTCTTAAAAATCTGCTTGTAGTTACCGAGGCCGAGTGGGACTAAAGCACTCACCGTTACGGATCATTGCCATCTCACCTCTGTCTGCGTGTGTTCGAGTATTGGATTCGGCTAATGTGGTTATGTGAGAAAGCTTGCCAGCAGCTTTTCGTGGTTCGTTTTTTTATGGGGCATTTCCGGATTTTTCCTTCACAATTTATTCTGGCTGCCATGTATACTATATTGTGCTGAAAAATGGCGTTACACTCCACAACAAGAACAACAAACGTGTTTATGACCGAATCAAAGAAAACACCAACCAGGTCACTCATAAACCTGTAAACAGCAAGCGGATCTGAACACTGAGCAGACCTCTGAATGGTCAAGATACTGGTCAGTTGTATATTTCAGGTCCCTGACCTCTACAGATGCAACCACCCAGTGCGAGATTGATATTGTTTAACTCATTAGCCCATTGTCCGCTGTAGCACAAAAGTTAATGAATTCATTTTCTGGTGAATCTTCGTCTTTGGCCAGTACTAGCAGCAACCCGATATCGCATATCTCTACAGGAAACCACTCATCGAAAGGATACACATATACGAACACTAATTCGTAAAACATTACGCACAAAAATATTCCATTATCTGATGAATATGCTCGGACCTTACGGATCGATTACTAAAGGTAAGCGTCTTTCAATTTTGAGCTACAAACTGTCTGTCCATCTATGTTATTTCTTTCTTTCTTTCTTTCTTTCTTTCTTTCTTTCTTTCTTTCTTTCTCAATCTATAACTTTGTATGTCACAGTCTCTATCAGATCTCCTACTGATCTCAGCAAATTCATTTATGTACTTTCGCATACCGTACCTGTACAAAACGATGCATTTAAGCTACGAAATGCCCAAATAAAATCAAATAATGCGCAAATACGGACACGAAATAGCCAAACACTGCCCTGATACAACATAAATATACTCATATACGTCTTCAATACATGCAAATCCAGTTGGGGATGTTGCGGAGTAGACGGCGGTTACGCCAAGTGTAATGACCTTGTCACTAAGACTAGCTTCGTAACATGACTGCTATATTTCAAAAGGAAGAGTGAACCTAATATGGTATTTTAGGGGCGAACGTACCACATTTCGTTCGTGCTATCTCAAAACGTAATGGAGAGAGTTTTGGATGCCCCATTCAGTATTCGAGCAAACTAGAAAGTCCGTCAAAATTACTGGATAATTTGATGTTTTAAAAAGCAAAATCAATCGTACATTTTTCGTATATGTACACTATGATCAAACAAGACGATCTTTATGGTCTGTTCGCAAGCACTTACTACACATGCTGGTTACGTAGATTCTATTCTGTCAGAGTCAAAGTCTAATAATCTTCATGCAGGAAGGAAGCAAATCATATTTGTTCATTGGTAACTGTGTCCTCTTTCACCCTTGAGTGCGGATATGAAAATTTCATCAAATTTGAATGCAAACAGGCATAATGAAATATCGAGAAACAAAAGCGTTTGATTGCAATGAAAAGAATTTAGTTTCGTTCGACTTTAATCTGGAATTTGGCCTCTCCCTCACCCACCCACCCCTCTATCTCGCACATGTTATAAATTTCTGCTGACTTGTTAGGTGCAAATTTAAATATCGCTCATCTACTAGAAAATTTATAACCGATAATTGTATATACCTAATTAGTCAATATGCGGCTGACTCCGCACTACCTTTTATATTTGTATACCAATGTTTTGAATTCAATCGATTTGTTTGTGTCCTGGTGATTTCACTTTTGTCCAAAACCTGGATCTCGGCAGACATGTGGGAAATTCGATTGTGGCGAGGAGAAGATGGCTTGTAAGTTTATACAAAGGACTCTCCATGGTGGATTCAAATTATTGGATATGCAATAGTCTAAGTGACGTTGCTGTGGCAAATGTGGGGTCATTTTATTATATTCAGATAATTCAGTCGATTACATTGCCATGGGTTAAAATAATTCTGATCCCCGGTAACCATCTGTGGCGTTTGCAAAGGTTGGGATGGGGTACTTCCAATATATTAATTAAAATATGGAAGCTCCACCCTGGCTCGTGAAGTTATAAAGTTAAATTAATGACGAAATATATGTACAGCTCTGAGCCCCCAGTCAGCACTGCCGACGATTAAATTATATATAACACGAAGATGAAATTCAAAATAATAACAATTTAATAAAGTCGATAATTTTAAATGATAAACTCAATCACTCGTCCTCCAAGTGATAGCCTACTTCATCTCGTGATTTTCAGTGAGTTCGATTTTCCTCTAGCCTTTGGTTCTACTCATTTCTTTATTTTGTTCCTCCCACTCCTCCTGGACTTCACCTCTCCCGACTTCTCTCCTTCCTTCTCTTTTCTTCCGTCTCTCTATCGGAGACACTGGGACCACTATCACTGGTCTGTCCCTCGAAGCTTCCTTTAGAAGCTACACTTAGAATCCTATCCTAAGGTTTTTTTTCCTCCGCCAATAACGCATGGCTGATCGGAGTTGCAATCTTCTGGCAATCTCTCTAACGAACTATAGCGAACTAAATCTTGCTGGCAGGTTTAAGGATATTATACTTAACCCAAATCAGAGTCCCGTCCCTATCTCGATTCTGATTGGGTAGCGCTGTGGCCCTGTCCAATCGACTAAGCGACCAATTCAACCTGGCTGTCAGTCTGCGTATCAAGAAGATAAGGCGCGTCCACTCCTTTGGGCAACTTCTTTGATCTGCACAAGCGCTCCCACACCAAGGTGATAACTGCACTTCTGACGGCCTTGGTCGGGCTTCCAATCCTAGCTACGGCAAACTTATGTAACGGATAGTGTTAGCCTGAAGTCATGTTTAACAATAAACAATGGCTTGTCCGAATTACTTTGATTATACATGTTTCTAATTAAATTTTGGTTGTTGATATTTTAAAAGACTGAAAAAAGTGACAAAAACTTACTATAATGTCTCTGATAACAATGTTAAATCAAATCCAAAATATTCTCCAGACAAACAGACATAATGAAATATCGAGAAACAAAAACGTTTCAATTATATATATATTGGTATTCTTGTGAATTCATTCAAAAACATTCTGGATTACATCATTGTGATCCACCAAAGCATGTCCGTGCATCGACCAATCGAAAGTATTGTAACATCAGCACATTCAATATTGGCATCCATTTTGAATACTACAAATGTTGTAAGTTGCTCACAAATATCGTTTCTTAACTTAAAGACATACATGTATCTATTGATTGTAATAAACTTGCTGTTTTCCCCTTTTATGTTACTTAGTTTACGACCACATAGTAATGAACCAGAACCATATAATCAAATGCAATTATCAAAACAGATGCAAGAAAAGCAACCAATACGCATCAAACAAAAATTTGAATTTCCTACGATTTACATGAGTACATGGCTAACAGAAGTATTAGTTGATAGTGTGAGGTGTCGCACATAATTGCATTGAACTCCATTGATAACATTAGAATTTACAGTTTTGAACCATATAGGTGCGACAAGGGCCTTTCAAAGAAAGAAGACGCGACATCCAACATTTTATACCTGCCATTGTTTTTACCAGAGTTTACACCAGTTAGGTGCAACATTGAACGTTTTCAAACAATACTTTCAATAGGCACGGGGTAGTGAGAGGTGCACGTCCTTCATTATTTAACCTTTAACGTACGTGTCTTAGCATACGTGTTTTCTTTATATATGTATTGTGTATACATGAACCCTTTTCCAAACTTATGAAAATATTAGTCATAACTGTATACCAATCAAAAGTACTAAAAACACGTGAATAATATGGTCGGACTTTTAATTTATTTTTTACTTTTTCAACGTGTTTTTTTTTTTCTGGCATGGAATCACTGCTACTCGGCATGTTTTTCTGGGTTAGAATCAATCGTCCTCGACATGTCGTCCTGGCTTGGAACTAGGTCAGTACACATTACTTCTCCTTTCTTCATAAAGTATTTTGTTTACTTCTTTCTGTCCGTGATAAAAAATATCAAGACTAACTTTACCTGTTTTCCTTGCGGTAAATATTGTGCAATCGCTTTGCACCCTGAAGATTATGACGTACATCAGCATTGGTACTGACCAATCAGAATACGTTATTGTCACAAAGTATGTGCCATGTGATATAGATCCTCGTTTAGATAAACAGAGTCTATACTGGCGATAAATTTTGTTCTTTGCTGGAGATTTGCAGATTAAGTTTTAATAACAATACAAATATTCTATGAATGATTTTGGGAAAATTAAATAAAGGGGGCAGGTGATGGTGGCCGAGCTAATATTTCTTTTAAACTTTCACAGACTTTAACTGACCTGTTTTATGTTTAAATTAAATTATCCGCAACTTACAGTGGTTGTCCCCGTTCTTTTATATGACGTCTTCGCTCGCTGGAAGTTTATATTCATATTACTAATATCCAAATTGCTGAAGACCAATTGTACGTTAAATATTTTATCCTCAGTAAGCAAATATTATTTGTATTATAAATTCTGATATTTAGTATATCACTACTATGCAGAAAAGTAAGAAGAGAAAATATCTACTGATCCAATTATCATGATGTTCCGCAATTACTACATACAGTACAGTATAGTGCAACCATGGGCCCTGGTGTAAAAAAAACACCCAGCTTATCCTATTTCTTGTTCAAGCAAACATTTAATTTTATCAAAATATAAAGTATTGTTTGGCAAAGGCAACCTTATTGGCCCGAGCCCCGGTAGCATATTTTAGGTTTCCACCCCACCTCCTTGTCGGCCCTGACTGCTTGATGCAATGCATCCCAAATATATCACAGTGAAAATAAAATCAATCATCTGCATCCACCACCCACCCCCAAAAAGAAATAGAACGACAAAAGTAGCATAAAATGCACAATAAATCCCAACAACACAAACAAAGACGCACCCAGACAAATATTATGATTTAGGTTTGGTAGTTATTCTAATAGGGGCCCCGAGTGGCCGAGTGGTCTTAAGCGCTCTCCGTCACGGATCACTGCCATTTCACCGCTGTCTGCGTGGGTTCGAGTCTAAGATTCGGCTAATGTAGTTATGTGAGAAATCTTGCCAGTAGCTTCTCGTGGGTCGGTGGTTCTTTCTGGGGGCTTTCCCATGTTCTTCCTCCACTAATAAAACTGGCCGCCATGTATAGCCTATCCTGTGCTGAAAAATGGCGTAAAATCCTACAATAACAATAACTATACTAAAACGTCTGTGTCCTAAATACAGACCCAGATTAATCTTGTTAATTCCTCGTGTCAAGAAACGACTCATTTCAAATCGGCACAATAAATTAGAAAAACATGTGGCCGTGACAAAATCTTACAAACCGATTTAAGACTAAGTCCACACCGACCTGGACACTCACAATGATGTAAACAGCCAGCAGTCGGGAACGCTGAACATATCTCTGAATGGGCACATTTTTTGGGCAGTTGTGAATTTCCGACCTCTTTACCTGTACCGGTCCAACAACCCATGTTTCAAAGTTCTGTCTTTAACGGACTAGCCTTTGTTCATCTTTAGCACAGAATTTACTGAAAATCTTTGTCCAATAAAAAAGCAACTCCACAGTGCATGTATGTAGAAATACACCTATTGAAAGGATAAAAACATAGGAACACCGATTCGTTAAAGGATACTTACGAACCATTTCTTTTTCTGGTGAATATGCGCGGATCAGTTTGGGAATGGATTGTTAAAGGTGAGCATCTTTCATGTTCTCATGTTTTGAAATATCTCTCTCTCTCTCTCTCTCTCTCTCTCTCTCTCTCTCTCTCTCTCTCTCATACAGTTCTGCTGATCTATTAGGTGCAGAACTTAAATATCGCCCATCCGCTAGCGAATGTAAAACGGTAATGTTATATACATGTACCTAATTCGTCAGTATGCGACTGACTCCGCACAGAATTTTGCTTTTTACAGCAATGATTTGAATTAAGTCGATTTGTTTGTGTCTTGGTGAAGATTTAATTTCAATTTTGTCCACAACCTGTATATCAGTAGACTTGTAGTAAATTGGATAGTAGCGAAGAGAGAACGGCTTAAGTTGATAGAAAGGACTCTTCAGAATGTATGCAAATTATTGCGTATACAATAATCTGAGTGATTTAACTGTAGCAAACGTGAAATCGCTTATATTATTATATTTCAAACATTCTGTCGATTACATTGTCATGGGGTGAGACATAGTTGGTCCCAGATAACCATCCAAGGTGAAGTTTACTCCTCTCCGAATATCTATAGCGAAACGTATCTGGTTCCTAGCTATGTCCTGGTTGTCTTTTCTTACAGATACATTCCGTTCCTGGCAAAAATGTATATGTACCTCGTAGAAACTATACCGTAAGCCCCGAATATATTTTTGACAAACCTTATACTTTATTTATTCGATTAAGAGAGATGGTATAATGTTTTGGGTAATGATAGTTTTTATTTCTAATTTTGATATCTCAAAAGACAGAAAAAGTGACAAACACTTACTACAGTGTCTTTGATCAAGATGTTAAATCTAATCCAGGAAATTTTCCATACAAATACCAACGGCGATTCATCAAACCTTTTATGCTGTAATATTGACTTACTGTATATCCGATTCCTACCTCTGCCACTCATTACATAATTCTGTAATATTATAATTTTTAAGCATGTGTATGCCATTACCTTTATTAATAATTTTTGGTGAGGTGCCAATTGTCTGTAACAGAACTGCGTTTTGTAATGAGACGATATAAACTACAGTTGATTTGTTCTTCGATAATCCACCTATTAGAGCATTACGGATTAGGCTTACTCATATGCTTGTACAGAAATTTGAACATGGGTTAAAGCCAGAAACATTTCTGCGTAAGAAGAGCACATATTCTGAAATTGTTAACCTGTGTCTATAAAGATGCAAAACTTTCAAAGAAAAGTGAAGAACTTGCTTTTAACAAGACTCAGTGCTTTCAACTCTCATCCAGTTTAGGTAAATTTAATTTGTATTGTGTTCTTGACCTTTGTCCGTAAATGTGGGTATAGGGTTGGCCTGCCTCATTAGTCTCGTGGTTTTGTCGCGTTTATTAGTTATTAAATAAATTGTTGTCTCCTATATACTATACCGTATGCTTAATGAGTCTGATGAAGCAATAATGCGACACGGGTCATACGTGTTGCTCGAGCCTTTGTATATTTTAGATAAGTTGTTTCTGAGTTCAATGTCTAGCCGTATTTAAAAAAAAAAGTAGCTTGTTCAGGAAATGAACGTGTTACTCACACCCGTGTCACATTATTTTTTTATGTACGTTAAAGGTAAACACAATTATGAATTCATTCCTATTTCAGGTTCAGCCTGTGCAATCAATTAATGTTGTGCTCAGAATCAATTTTAGAGGAATCGTTTATTTATCAATTATTCATTGGAATTACAAAGTGCACGTTGATTTCTTAGACTAAACAATATATTGGTATTATTTTGAATTCATTCAAAGACATTATGTAATATTTCAATGTGATCCATCAAAGGCTGTCGCCTGTCGGTGCATCAACCAGTTCAATAATATTGGTACATCAACACATTTATTATTGGAAATTGATTTGGAATACTCTGTACTTTTTGACTTGTGATTAAACGTTTACGACTAATTGTGATTTAATTTACAATACTATAAATATCGTTTCGTAACTTATATATATATATATATATATATATATATATATATATATATATATATATATATATATATATATATATATATATATATATATATATATATATATATATATATATATATATTGATTTTAATCAGCTTGTTGCTTTCGCTTTTTCTGTTAATTAGTTTAGGACCATAAAGCTGCAATCCAGAACCTTAATCAAAGGCAAATATCAAAACAGATGCAACAAAAGCAACAGATACACACTACAAAAATTATTGAATTTGCAACAATATACATGATTACATTTCTAACGGAAGTATCGGTTGATAGTGTGAGGTATCGCTCTAACAACACGTTGAATACTATGGTCGGATTTAAGAAACGTCCTCGATGTGTTTTTCTGGGATGGATTCAGTCCTTCTCGGAATGTTTTGTCTGGGTTAGAATCACGGGCCCCGCGTGGCCGAGTGGTCTAAAGCGCTGTTCGTTACGGACCACTGCCATCTCACCTCTGTATGCGTGTGTTCGAGCCAAAGATCCGGCAAATGTAGTTATGTGAGAAAGCTTGCCAGTAGCTTCTCGTGCGTCGGTGGTTCTTTCCGGGGGTTGTCCGGGTTCTTCCTCCACCATTATTACTGGCTGCCATGTATAGCCTATATTGTGCTGAAAAAAGGCGTTAAACCATAAAAAAGAAACAAACAACTGGGTTAGAATCAGGCTCCCTTGACTTGTTGATCTTGCTTGGAACCAGAGCAATGCACATTACTTCTCCTTTCTTCGTAAAGTGTTTTGTTTACTTTTGTCCGTGATAAATATATCAAGATTCATGTTAGCTGTTTTGCTAGCAGTAAATAATGTGCAATCGCTTTGTACCTTGAAGGTCATGACGTACCGACCGATCAGAATAAGTAATTGTGACAAATTATGTGCCATGTGAATTAGATCCTCGTTTAGATAAACAGATTCTTAGCTGGCGATATGTTTTATTATAAGCCAGAGAATTCACAGAATCAGTTTTAGCAACAATAATAATTCTATAAATGACTTGAAGAAATTAAATAAAGGTCGCAGGTGGTGGCCGAGCTAATAGTTATTTTAAGCTTGCACAGATTTTATATGGCCCGTTTTATGTTTTCATACAATTCCCTACAAGTTACAGTGGTTGCTCCCGTTCTTTTATCTGACGTTTTCGCTCGCTGAAAGTTTATATTTATATTATTAATATCCAAATCGCCGCAGATTAACTGTACGCAAACTATTTTATCATCAGTAAGTAAATATTATTCGTATTATGAATTCAGATATTTTGTATGTCACTACTGTGCAGGAAAGTAATAAAAGAAAAGATCTACTGATCCAATTATCATGATGTCCCATAATTACTACATGCAGGGCCGTATAGTGCGAAAATGGCCCTGGGGTAAAAAAAAAAAAAATAAACACCCGGCCTCTTCTATTTCTTGTTCAAGCAAAACATTTCATTTATAAAATTCAAAAGGTGTTGCTCGGCCAGGTAACTTGATTGGTCTGGGACCCGGACACATATCTTAGGTTGCCATCACACCCTCTTGTCGGCCCTGGCTGCACGATACAATGCATCCCAAATATATCACAGTGAAAACAAAAAAAAAAAACATATGTCTGCCCAACACAAAATAAATAGAACCACGGAAGAAGGATACAATGCCCAACAAAACAAACAAGATTTACCCAGACAAATATTATGATTTAGGTAAGGTAGTTATACTAATACGTAAGTGTCCTAATACAGGACCAGATTAACATTGTTAATTCGTCTTGTCTTGGAATGACTCAGTTAAAACCGGCAATATACATTAGATAATCTAGTGGCCCTGACAAAATCTTACAAACCGATTTAAGACTTAAGTCCACTACGACCTGATCACTCACAATGCTGTAAACAGCAAACAGTCGTGAACGCTAAACATATCTATGAATGTGCACATTTTTGGTCAGTTATTAATTTCAGTCCTCTCTACCTGTACAGGTCCAACAACCCGTGTTTCAAAGTCCTGTCTTTAATGAACTAGCCCTTGTTCAACTGTAGCACACAACTTACTGAACGACTTTGTCCAGTAAAAAAGCAGCTCCACAGCGCATATCGGCAGGGAAACACCTAAAGAACGTATACAAAATATAGTAACACTAATTCGTTAAACGATTCGGACGACGCATTTCGTTATCTGGTGAATATGCGCGGATCAGTTTGGGAATGGATTGATTAATGGGGGCACCTCTCTCTCTCTCTCTCTCTCTCTCTCCTATTTACCTGCCTATTTAATTGTTTTATGTTGTGTTTATTTTGTACTGCTCCTTGTTCGCATAGTTTTGAACCTCTGCGTAACGGACTGGTGCGAATCGATGTATCCAAAAGTTGATGCAAAAATGGCCAAAATACGACTTGGATATATCGAAATATAACGCCCATTCTACTAAAATGTACCCGAATACTATTTCGATACATACAGATCCAATTAGTTATTTACGATTATTAATTTACACGTATCCAGACAAAAACTGTGTTCAATACTCTTCAAAAACCTTTTGAATTGAATTTGCCGCGAACAGTTGCATACACACACATGCAAACACATACACACGTACGCACGTGCATACACGTCATATTTGCAGTCGACAAATACAGCACACAAATGGCCTCTTGTTACGAGATTTAGTCTAAAATCATTTTGCTTTCAGTGCAAAGTTAGCTTATATTTAAATTCTAAATTAGTACCTAGCTTGCATATGATTGACAAGGTACATAGCGTCAAAAGTTCGTTTTCAAATACATCTTCTTTCCCACCCATACTGTGTCTAATTTTCTTTATTGAGAATGTCTATGATTGAAATGTCATATAATTGTCGCGAACTACACTGTAATACATTATCTTAAATTATTATCACAGTATCGTATTTTCTGTTACGAGATTACACCTGTCTCTCAATGTAATTAAGACGGATAGCGCCGGAAGTGTCCGCATTTAGGAGCTACTGATTTCCATCACCGAAACTCTCTCTCTCTCTCTCTCTCTCTCTCTCTCTCTCTCTCTCTCTCTCTCTCTCTCTCTCTCTCTCTCTCTCCATCATGCTTAACTGTAATAGCAATGACACTCGATGCCCGGGAAGAAAAAGAGTCAATACTATGTGCATTGAATAGTTAATTTTAGTACTTTGAGCTGTATTTTATTAACTTCAAGTCTGTGTTATTTTTGGCATTTTAAAATGATTGTTAGACATGAAGTTGAGGATATTGTGTCAGCTAGAGATAGTTGAGAGTTCCGTCCCTTGAGACTCTTTGACACATGTGATCGATGAGAAGATCAGTAGCAAATTTGAGTAACCTATATTTAAATGTGTAAACTATACTTATCCAACTTTTCACCATAATATCTTCATTAAAATATTTTATTTACGTTGTTCTTTTTTGTGTTTTTTTATTTTTTTTAATAATGTCAACGCATACTTCAGCATTGATATTTATACAAAAGAATCTTCAGACATGTTCATTGCGGAAATGTTTTAATGATTAAAATTCATTGCATTCAAATTCATTCAGTTTACACGGCGATTACTGCCAACGCCTTCTAATTCTTTTAAAAGAGGGCCCCGAGTTGCCGAGTGGTCTAAGGGCGCTCTCCGTTACGGATCACTGCCATCTCATCTCTGTTTGCGTGAGTTCGAGACTCAGACTCAGCCAATGTTGGTATATGAGAAAGTATGCCAGTAGCTTCTCGTGGGTCATTGGCTCTTTCCAGCGGATGGGGTTTACCGGGTTCCTCCTCCACTATTAATACTGGCCGTCATGTATAACTATCGTGTGCTAGAATAAACCTATAACAACTAATTCTCTTAGAAGACACAGCGGAGGTTCAATCAGATATGAAGAATTAAAACGATTGCATAATTATTGACACGTTCTATCTGCTGTTGTGGTTTTAACGCCATTTTTTAGCACATGATGGGCTATGCAGGCCGACAAGTATAACTGTGGAAGGAAAAATTACCCATAATTAGTGTTTACAGCATTCCAGTTGACCTTATTATTTATAGAGTATTCTTCAATTTAATCAGCGATATACCACTAGATTATTTTTTAGCAAAATTAATTGTATACACAATTTATAATATATACACATTGTTATGAAATACAAGTTGCATATTTTGCAATAGTAAATACAGGGTTGTTTCATGATCTCTCTTGTACTAATTATACACTATGCATTATTATTATTAACATTTATTCTAATAATTGAGTTTCTTTTCCTTTACGTATGTTCTCGGTTGCAAGCCGTTCAATTTAGTGTCATTCATTGTTGCTAATAACCGCTCCGGTGGTCTAGTGGTTAGAGCGTCCGCCGCGGCAGCTGGAGGTCGTGGGTTCGATTCCCGGCCGAGTCATACCAAAGACTTGCAAAAATGGTACTAACAGCTGTCTCGCGTGGCGCTCAGCATTAAGAGGTTAGTGTTAGGACTGGTTGGCTTGGTGTCAGGATAATGTGACTGGGTGGGACATAATGGCAATACGTTAAAAATCGTAATCAAACAAACAGTATTGCTAATGTTTTATTTTCTGTAATTACGCACATCATACCGTATGTATACTTTCGAGTAGTCTCCCAAGCCCAACCACGCATGAAATTCAAAACAACACTTTTTGAGAGAAAAAATTACCTAGTTTGTCTGAAAATAATTTTAGTGATTTGCTTAATTTTAGCTTGACTCCAAATGTTTTAAGAAAACAAACTAAAACGTTCACACTGTCTAGGAGTACAGTGACAACAGCTTTGCAATAAATAATTGGGGATTTGAAAAGTAGTTTGGACGTCTCATACTTCAGACATGTCATCGAGAAGCCCTTCATAAAGATATATTGCTCTTTCAAAAAGTTTCGGATTAACATTAAAATAGCAAAACACTTTCAAGCAGTTTGTACTAACATATTTAGTTTTTGACATGACTTAAAAGTGTTTTATCAAACAGATGGAAACGTCCGTTTAAATGCTCTGCAATACTATGCTAATAACAATGCGATAAAGAAAACGCGATTTAAAACAGGAACACTAGTAATAAAGGCTTCCGCAACAATAAAGCCAAATCGCGAAGTGTTCATACGCATAATATCCGTTACGGCGATAGCAAACGCTAGCCCGATTTGGATCATGATGTTGGCTGGGGTCTCTGAATTTTCGGGCGGGATGCCACTGAGCACGGCATTTTGAAACTAAACACTTAAACATGGTTGATATGACAATGAACTTGAACGTTTCTTCCGTCGCTTTAATATTACTTTCTCTCTAAAGATATATTTTTTAAATTTACTAACGCGCAAGACCCGTATGACTTCGGGGACCGATTGGGTTAATGTAACTCATAGCATCAAGGGGAAGATAACGCCATACCATCCAAAATATGTAAATCACACGCCAATCAACATATTTAAGTTTGCTTTTCGGTTCGTTTCTCATTCATATTAGACACATTGTCGTGTAAAAAGCGGATTGTATATCTTTTTTGTTCTGTTAACACATTTTTTATTGTATTTCCCTTTGTTTATTTTTCACATCTATTTAAAGTCCCTTACCCTGCTTTGGAGTTTCATTATTTAATAGTCATATTTATCTACAACGGCTAAACTCCGTATTCATCATTGCAAATTTGGCGCTGCAGAATGGTGTATACGGTAATTAATCAAGCTACTATAGGTTAGTCAAAGAAGCACCAGGATAAAAATGAAAACAGCCGTGCACACGTTAAGTGATCAGTTTATCAGTTATCTTGGAAAAGCCGAGTTTCCGTTCAACTACACTAAGTAAGTAAACTATTTGTTCTGGGGGGTTTTCCCTCTAAATATTCTAGATGTTTCTTATAGTACAGAGAACATGAGTATCCTCTCCAAATGCGCAAAGGCAGGTTGTACTATTTCTCTCTGTCTCTGTCTCTCTCTCTGTCTCTCTCTCTCTCCTGTCTATCAGTCTCTCGTGTTTTTGTCTGTCTGTCTGTCTCTCTCTATCTATCTCTCTCTCTCGTCTCTGTCTGTCTATTCTGTCTGTCTATCTATCAGTCTCTCGGGTTTCTGTCTGTCTGTCTCTGTCTCTCTCTCTCTCTCTCTCTCTCTCTGAGATACGGGTACCAAATACGATACATTTCCTGTTGTCATCTACGATATGATAGTAGTTTTCTGTCGTTAAGGTTCAAGTCAAATTTCCATGTGGTCATCTAGTGTCCTTATTGTCTTTCCAGAATTGCACAATGAAACGAATCCATCCGAGTAAGTATTAGGCAATCAGTTGTTGATGTTCTACTACTATTATAATGTCCGAAGGACTTGGTTTCGTACACGTAATGTTTCAGAAAATATTTTCTTGCACTTATGTTATCCTCGTGAGTTCTTGTAGTACTTACCCTGTTTGACATAAATATTTTCTATATCGCAGGTGGTCATTTTTGTGCCTTATATGTACCATAATGAAATGGATGTCTACTACTGTCTTTAGACATGTACACTTTTAATTGTTTTGTTGGTCAAGATGTATTATAATTAATTGATATATGATAACATCAATCGATGTTTTGAATAAATCGTTCCTACACTCGCTGCCTCGGAGATATACAATTGGCCAGATGTACTTGTGACTGAAAAGGGCAAAGTCAAATCCTAATAAAGGGCCATCCGAGTTCGGCTACCGTTGTCCGCCCATGGAAAGGCACTTGACCGCATTTGCCTCGACACCAAATAAGCTACATGTATGAATGCTCCGCATATCAGACCTATAATCAATGCACACAGCTCAAGGCCAGATCACCAGTTTAATACACATAGACAAACAGGACAGGCGTTTTTTTTTTCTATACTTCCCCAGGGACCTGAATACTCCGCAAAGGTTGCAGTCTTCTGAAAAACGAAATGTATCCTAAAACATCAACGAAATTAGTATATATAACAAAAACAAGAAAACACCATGGGCCCTGGGGTAAAAAACACACAGCTTATCCTATTTACTGTTCAATCAAATATTTAATTTTATCAAATTATAAAGTATTGTTCGGCCAAGGCAACCTTACTGGCCCGAGCCCCGGTAGCATATTTTAGGTTTTCACCCCACCCCCTTGTCGGCCCTGACTGCTTGATGCAATGCATCCCAAATATATCACAGTGAAAATAAAACCAATCATCTGCCTCCACCACCCACCCCAAAAAAGAAATAGAACTACAAAAGTAGCATAAAATGCACAATAAATCCCAACAACACAAACAAGACGCACGGAGACAATATTATCATTTAGGTTTGGTAGTTATACTAATAGGGACCCCGAGTGGCCGAGTGGTCTTAAGCGCGCTCCGTCACGGATCACTGCCATTTCACCTCTGTCTGCGTGGGTTCGAGTCTAAGGTTCGGCTAATGTAGTTATGTGAGATAGCTTGCCCGTAGCTTCTCGTGGGTCGGTGGTTCTTTCTGGGGGCTTTCCCGTGTTCTTCCTCCACTTATAAAACTGGCCGCCATGTATAGCCTATCCTGTGCTGAAAAATGACGTAAAACCTTACAATAACAATAACTATACTAATACGTCTGTGTCCTATATACAGGCCTAGATTAACCTTGTTAAATCCTCGTGTCAAGAAACGATTCATTTAAAATCGGCACAATAAATTAGAAAAACAAGTGGCCCAATTTTTGACATGGCTTAAAAGTGTTTTATCAAACAGATGGAAACGTCCGCTGAAATGCTTTGCAATACTATGCTAATAACAATGCGATAAAAAAAACGCGATTTAAAACAGGAACACTAGTAGTAAAGGCTTCCGCATCAATAAAGCCAAATCGCGAAGTGTTAATACGCATAATATCCGTTACGGCGATAGCAAACGCTAGCCCGATTTGGATCATGATGTTGGCTGGGGTCTCTGAATTTTCGGGCGGGATACCATTGAGCTCGGCATTTTGAAAATAAACACTTAAACATGGTTGATATGACAATGAACTTGAACATTTCTTCCGTCGCTTTATTATTACTTTCTCTCTAAAGATATATTTTTTAAATTTACTAACGCGCAAGACCCGTATGACTTCGGGGACCGATTGGGTCAAATCTGTCCAAACTGTTTAAGGCCGGCCATGCATAAGATAACTGTTTTTCTCCAGAAGGTATTCAGAGTGGTTTTATGACAGACCGGTTTATTTTACCATGTTTTCCTCCGCCATCATACTGGGACAAACTTTACATCGCTAAAATAAAATCTTTCGAGATTCAGTCCAAAGTGCGATATAATTGTCTGAAGTGTTCTGAATGAAACAGATTAGTTTCACTAATCGATGGTTTTAAATTTATAGGATTTTCTGTGACCTGGACTTTAAACGGAACTATTTCATAAAGATATATAACACCCATCCCCATTTCATAAATGGACACAACACCCATCCACATTTCATAAAGATATACACCCATCCCCATTTCATAAAGATATAGAACACACATCCCCATTTCATAAATAGACAGAACACCCATCCCCATTTCATAAAGAGATAGGACACCCATACCATTTTTCATACATAGACAGAAGACCCATCCACATTCGTATTGAAAATTATAGGCATAATATGATGGGAAAAAGAAGTAAACTATCTTTTTACAACGTTGGGATGAGCGAGTTAAAAAGAATGCTTGAAGATAAAATTACAAAAATTAATTCGATCCCACCGCGAGATTGGAACTCTCAACCACTTCTTTGACAACGGGAATGCCCAACTATGCCATACAAATAAAATGAGAAAAACGTTAGGACAAATAGCATGAGCGAGCTTGCTTAATATAAACATTGAGCACAGCAATACAAAAAGTGCTTTAGAAAGTTTGGATTCCATAGCGAGTTTCGAAACCACGACCTCTTTTTAGGTGGGCAGGACTTAAAATACGACAGAAAGAGAAATGTAGCTTTTGCTATACAAGGTTTGAAACATGCAGATATCAAAAGTCAGAACTATACTCTGCACTAGTAATTGAAATCGTAAGAATTAAAAGTAAATATCGTCATTTCCGTTACTTTTGGGTATGTTTGTGAGTGACACTAGAAGCTGTGCTAGAAATACTGGATGCAGCAGGATGATGATATTTTCATCGGTCTTGCTGTCGTTGTTCCTTTCTGCGCGGTAAAAATATGGAAGGGACAAATGGTGGTGGGGTAATATTGTCCCTGCGTACATTCGTTATATCTTGGTAAATATTTGCATTGTGTTGAGTTTATTAAGCACTGCTAGTCCCAGAGTTGTTTAGAGATGAGTGCATCAAGACATTATCACAAACAGGTTAATGTAACTCATATTTCATACTTCGTTGACTTTTTACGTTTTGCATTGAAGTCACTTTCTCCAAAAACTGTTAGCCAGGGATGAAAATCTTCAATATCCTGATGTTAAGTCCAAAAATGACCTTAACTTTACGCTTCAATAACATCGGTTAAGTGTTGTGTTTACTGAAGTTTCTTACAGTTTGTTAGTTACAGAAGAAAGTACCCCTCCGGTGGCCTAGTGGTTAGAGCGTTCGCCGCGGAATCGGGAGGTCGTGGGTTCGATCCCCGGTCGAGTCATACTAAAGGCTTACAAAAATGGTACTAACAGTTGCCTCGCTTGACACTCAGTATAAAGAGGTTAGTGTTAGGACTGGTCGGCCTGGTGTCAGGATAATGTGACTGGTTAGAACATCATGCTACATGTCTGCAGCATGATGCCACATTGCTAGACATCAATATAACTGCCTCACTAAAGACATGGTAGCGATATGACTGGAAAAGTGGTAAAGCTAAGATAAAAATCCTAAACAAACAAACAGAAGAAAGTACGTTTATGCGTAGACTTCATTGAGTACATCTCTGCGTAGATCCCGTTGAAAACAGCTCTGTTCTCCTAAAATTAAATCCAGTGTGACCAATGTTTCACGCTGCAGCGACTCCGTTTAACTTTTACATGTAGTCAGTATCTCCGGAAATATTAGTAATAAAATAATATCAACCAGCTTGATTTATGGATGCAACATGCTGACAATAACACATACAACACAAAGTAGGTCGCTCTGTTCCATATTATATGCATCAATTATCATATTTAAATTTGCGGTTATCTTAGTTTCTCATGCACATAGTGCTCATAGTGGTTCAAACACCAGATGATGTACTATTCTCAACCAGTCCTGTATATTGAAGCATCAAATGGAAGATAACGCCATACCATCCAAAATATGTATATAACACACCAATCAACATATTTAAGTTTGCTTTTCGGTTCGTTTCTCATTCATATTAGACACATTGTCGTGTAAAAAGCGGATGGTATAACTTTTTTGTTTTGTTAACACATTTTGTATTGTATTTCCCTTTGTTTATTTTTCACATCTATTTAAAGTCCTTTACCCTGCTTTGGAGTTTCATTATTTAATAGTCATATTTATTTACAACGGCTAAACTCCTTATTCATCATTGCAAATTTGGCGCTACACAATGGTGTATACGGTAATTAATCAAGCTACTATAGGTTAGTCACAGAAGCACCAGGATAAAAATGAAAACAGCCGTGCACACGTTAAGTGATCAGTTTATCAGTTATCTTGGAAAAGCCGAGTTGCCGTTCAACTACACTAAGTAAGTAAACTATTTGTTTGGGGGGGGGGGGTCCCTCTAAATATTCTAGATGTTTCTTATAGTACAGAGAACATGAGTATCCTCTCCAAATGCGCAACGGCATGTTGTACTCTCTCTCTCTCTCTCTCTCTCTCTCTCTCTCTCTCTCTCTCTCTCTCTCTCTCTCTCTCTCTCTCTCTCGTCTCTGTCTATCTTTCAATCTCTCATGTCTTTGTCTGTCTGTCTCTGTATGTCTGTCTGTCGGTCTCTTTGGGATACGGGTACCACATACGATACATTTCCTGTTGTCATCTACGATATGATAGTAGTTTTCTGTCGTTAAGGTTCAAGTCAAATTTCCATGTGGTCATCTAGTGTCCTTATTGTCTTTCCAGAATTGCACAATGAAACGAATCCATCCGAGTAAGTATTAGGCAATCAGTTGTTGATGTTCTACTACTATTATAATGTCCGAAGGACTTGGTTTCGTACACGTAATTTTTCAGAAAATATTTTCTTGCACTTATGTTATCCTCGTGAGTTCTTGTAGTACTTACTCTGTTTGACATAAATATTTTCTATATCGCAGGTGGTCATTTTTGTGCCTTATATGTACCATAATGAAATGGATGTCTACTACTGTCTTTAGACATGTACACTTTTAATTGTTTTGTTTGGTCAAGATGTATTATAATTAATTGATATATGATAACATTAATCGATGTTTTGAATAAATCGTTCCTACACTCGCTGCCTCGGAGATATACAATTGGCCAGATGTACTTGTGACTGAAAAGGGCAAAGTCAAATCCTAATAAAGGGCCATCCGAGTTCGGCTACCGTTGTCCGCCCATGGAAAGGCACTTGACCGCATTTGCCTCGACACCAAATAAACTACATGTATGAATGCTCCGCATATCAGACCTATAATCAATGCACACAGCTCAAGACCAGATAACCAGTTTAATACACATAGACAAACAGGACAGGCGTTTTTTTCTATACTTCCCCAGAGACCTGAATACTCAGCAAAGGATGCAGTCTTCTGAAAAACGAAATGTATCCTAAAACATCAACGAAATTAGTATATATAATAAAAATCAAGAAAACTCCATTTTCGTTATCTGCTTTCTACCTAGCACTATCATGAAACACAGGCAAGGTAATACTGTACTACACATTATACTAACACTAAAACAGCATATAGTTTTCCATCCAATCCAACCAACCTCATCTTTAGAGCGATTTCGGACACAAGAACCAAAATTCAAAATTCTTACCAGTACATCCATTTAGACCAGCAGCTTCAAATGACCAGTACCCTGTCTGCAGATGGTCGCCTGACTTTCAAGTCACTTCCTCTATTGCCTCAGTCGGACATAAATAAGTGTGCAACGCGCGCATTAAACACGCTACCATAAGACAATTCCAAAATAAATGAGTAGCGAGTGGCATTATGGTGCCGGAATCCTCACACAATTCTGGCAAGAGATCGACAAAACTATTCAGTATAGCAGGTAGCAAAAGAAGGTAACTACATTTCTACACAGCTACCATTTTTGCCGAAAGTACCACAGAGGAAAATAGGACTGTGGATAAATGTCAAGAAGCAGAATAAAACTGGGAACCATTCTAAGGGCGACCAATATTGTTTGCTAAGGGCGACCAATATTGCTTCTTATCAAGGGAAATATTTTGGCCTGGTGTCCAGTTTCAATAAAACTATTTTTGTACACTTGTAAAGGCCTCGTGGACTTGGTTCGCTTAGTTTACCTTAGGTTGTGGTGGGGTACTCCAAGTATTATATTTCATGATTACAGAAGACCCACCCAGGCTCGTTTTTGTTAGAAATGGAATTATTGATAGAGAGATGCAAAGCTCCAAGCCCCCAGTCAGCGATTCCGATAGTTAAATTACTGAATACACAAAAGGTGAAACTCAAATAAACAATAAGTTAATACCATTTAATAATAGTCATTTCGCAAATGCAATTCAATATTCAAAACCCAATCATTCGTCTTTCACTCGACCACGTGACGGCCTATTTCATCATCTGATTTAGTGTGATTTTTTTCCTGTCCTGTAATTCTACTTATTTAGATTATTTCTTTCCCTTGACCTGTACTCTAGTACCCCTTCAGTCCATTAAACGTCTGCCTCCATTTTCTCATTTTCTTGTCTTCCAAAGACTCGGGACCAACTGTACTAGGGTATTTCCCTTTTCTGCCTCATGTCCTTTAAAGCTTCTTGTATGAGCACACTCGGACATTTAGCATTTTCCTCTAGCTATCTAGACTCAATACAAAGCAACAATCTATCATCAGATAAGTCATTACCTTTTTTTGTCACGCATTCGTGCACATCGAAATACCCATACTTTCTAAAATGGCATACACGGTATCAACTGTTTATTATGCATATATCAACTGATTTCGACACATCGGTATAATTAGATTCTCAATCTTATCATACAATACAATATCACATAATCAGACGCGTTTCTGTACATTACACATCTACAAAGTGTACACAGATATCCGCACATCGAATCGGTGTTATATCCTTGCAAATAGTCAAATATCCCTATTAACTATGTTGCACACTGCAACCATTATACAAAGTTATAATTCAATTCAACATTTGCAGATCTAGAATATCACATGCATAAATGCAAGAGGTTACTAAGAATTAACCAAATAGAGAATTACAATATTTATTCCTTACATAAACATTGATCATATCTAAAAATATGCACGTAGATCAAACACTACAAATGAATGAAGGGGCCGCGATTGGCCGAGTCGTCTAAAGCGCTCTCCGTTACATATCACTACCATCTTACCTCTTTCTGCGTGGGTTTGAGTCTAAGATTCGGACAATGTGGGTATGTGAGAAAGCTTGCCAGTAGCTTCTCGTGGGTCGGTGTTTTTCTCGGGTGTTTTCCCGGGTTCTTCCTTTACCATTAATACTGGCCGCCATGCATAGCCTATCGTATGCTGAAAAATGGCGTGAAACCATGCAACTACAAATGAATCAAACCATACAAATGGTAATTATACTTATTAATGATTCAAGTAATGAAGTATACATACTGCATATAATACAAGTATAATTACCGTGCCGCAATAGATTTTAACACTAGAGCAAATAAGTCACTGACCTGTCCGAAGCTCCTTTGTAAGTCCAAAATAACGTTTCCTGCCAATTTCGAATGACATCGGAGTTGCTTCTATCCTTATATAATTTTCGCAAGATGGTTTAGAGACTACTGACGTTTAGTTTTCAAGATACTAGATCTAAGCTTGAGCTTGAGATTCGAATGGTGGCCTCACCTTGCTCAACTCTGAGTAGATGTCGATCCACCCATTGTCTACATAATTAGCAGACATTACCCCCTCCCCAGGGGAGGAGATGGTCAAAGGTGGACATAGAATCCCTCACGTGATGTGCCTTTGAAAAACACGTGCGATGCATGTCACTTACCTGTGAATCGCACGCAGTCAAATAAACTTCCAGTAACAAGTTGCTATGGCCATGTTATACATAACTGGCTTTGACACCACATTGTTCAGAAGGCTGACACCTTTAACATTTAGGATGCGGAATAATTAGTCTCAGGGTCTAACATGTACACGTTGCAATCTGGTTAGTGTTCCTTACTTACAACGTGACCCCGCTCCCCACCCTTGAATATAAAATCAGGTTGTATTGCCTCATATTTGCTTCAAATGCAAAGATGCGTTACACACGCAATACGATAAACAATCATAGCGACTCAACAGGCTGATTACGGACACCAATATACATACAATATACGGTTATTTACAGACCAATCTATGGCATTTCCGCACTCCTACTCATGAAAGCATCGCCTGCTTTCTTTGTTCCTTTCATGTATCTAATCTTCAGCAAGTACTGTTGTAAGAACCCCGACCATCGCATTAAGCGTCAATTCGACCATTTCGCTTGCGATAGATAGGCGAGGAGATGGTGGTCAGTTACCAATATGAACTTGCGCCCGTACAAGTACGGCTCGAACTGTGAGATTCCGAACACTTTCCATGGCATTCCTTCTGCGATACGGAATAGTTCTCGGTAACAGACGATTTCTGACTGTCGTATGCAACAGAGAAAAGCGTCCCCTCAGGGTCTTATAACAGTACTGCTCCCAGTCCCGTGACCCGTGCGTCAGTGCGAAGCACGACGTCTTTCGACAGATCTGGTTTGGCCGACAACCGCGTCAGATGTAAGCCTGTCCTTTTGCTTTTAGAAAGCGTGCTCGAACGCATCCGTCCATATAAGTTTTCCAGGGGCCCTAATCTTGGTCAGGTCAGACCACGGCCCACCAATCGCTATGAAATTAGCAACATAAATCCGGTAATACCGTGAAAATCCCATGAATAATCGCACCTCAGTTTTCGCGGTGAGCCGTGCGGTGTTTTTAGCTTCTCTACCTGTGAAACAAGCAGCTTGTTGTGTTCTTAGGGCAACAGCAAGAACACCTTGTCGACTACGTCATACCAGCGTGGTTTCCCACGCTTGTAATACGTCGCTTGACGCATCTTTGCTCGCTTGAAGTTCTCCTGTGCGAGTAAACAAGCTTCCTCTAGTTTGTTTCGCAAATCCGCGACGTACTGATAGGTAGTAAGTACCCCTTCTACATCGTGATAATCCGTCCACAACTGGCTCAGTACGGCAATTGGGCCACGTAGATCTTCCTGTACAAGAATTCAAAGGGAGAAAACCCTGAACTTGTTTGGGGTAATTCCCAATATGTGAAAATCATTGCAGTAATGTACAGATCTCACTCTTCGAGGCAACCTTCACACAGATTCTTGAGCGAGTTCTTCAGTGTCCCGTTAAACCGTTTGACTTGGCCGTTACATTGGGGTATTATGGAGTAGTCGTGAGGTGTTTATTCGACATCAGTCGGTTTATCACTGATATCACGCGACTCATGAATTGTATCCCTTGATCGGGCAGGAGCTTGTCAGGCACTCCTACTCAAACAGTGCCTCAACAATGGTTTCCTAATCAATATTACGCAACGCGACGGCGTACGGATAGCGTGTAGTGTAATCTACGACCGTTAGAATATACCGATGTCCGTGTGAGAACGAGGGTTTTATCGGTCCGATTAAGTGCATCGCGACGCGTCGAAATTGTTGATCGATAACGAGGGGTTACATCCCAAGGGTACGGGTCGATGATCCGTTTTCGCATTCTCTGACACTTGTCACAGGAGAGACATAACGGTTTGGCATCACCCTTGACCCCCGCCACGTACAAAATATTTGAGAAAACGGTCACGCGTATTGGCAATTCCCATGTGTCCTCCCATGTGAAATTTATGCGCAAGTTTTAACACTTCGCCTTGCTTCATTTTCCGCATGACAACTCAATTAAAGTGTTCGCTGACTTTCGTGGCGTGACGATATAATATCCTTTCTTGTACTCAAACTTCACTGCGCCATTCTGAGTTTCAATCTCCGTTTCCACTTAAGCGTCTTTGTGCAACTGGGCCAGAGTTGCGTCTTTCTGCTGAAGCTGTCTCAATTCGGCCGAAAGTACGTTAATTTTCAGTGTAGACGTAACTTCCATCGGAGTCGGTTTCGACTGTCGACGCTTGGACCTGGTTTGCTCAGCACTCACCGACATCCGTGTGCAGGTTTCGGGGTTTGGTTGTGGAAACACATACCGATATCCCAGTATGACGACATGCGACAGTCAAGCCATGCACGCAGCTTCAATTTTATCAATCATGTACGGTGAATCGATTACACGTGATGCTCTCGTACTGGATTTCAATTACCTCTCCTGTGTAGTCATCAGGCTTCGCATATTGTTTGTCGACAAGGGCTGGAACGCTACACCCAATGTCGTATAAGATGGTAACTCATTCTCCGTTGACAGTTGCGGACGGAAGGTTTGCTGGTTTATAGCTTGTCTCCGGCTCCCACTCCTTTCTAGCAACTGCATTCACCCAGGACTGCCTGCCCTTGGGACAGATCCTGGAAAAATGCAAAGGAAGATTGCAGTTGAAACACATCGACGGCCTTCGCTGACCTGCATGTCCGGTTTCGTGGGTGGCATCGTTCGACACCGGTCATCTGCACCCGTTTTCAATAAACCATTGAACGCGGATGTGGAATGGAGAGTGGGATACCTTTGTCTATTTCGTCCAGTCCCGAAAACGTTAACGGTACGTTTCGTCATTCAGCCGATAATGGCAAAGAAGGGCTTTCATGAGCGCATCGTAGTCATCAGTCTCGTCGGCAGCTAAGTTGTGGCCAACATCGCAAGCTGCACATTGGTAAAATCCAGTCGTTTATCGCCCAAGGCAGTGGCGGAATTTTGTGAGTTTCTCAAATTGCACGAGAAAATCGTTAATGGACTAGTCTTTGTCGTTGAATCTCAGCATACTTATCTATCCCATTCAGTGGTCGATAAATGAACGTACGGTTACCCCAAGTATCGTACTGGAGTCATACATACCGTTAGCCTCAGCTCCAATCTTTAACTTTTCCATTTCGAGAGCGTCAGTGAACTCTCGTTCTTTTGTGGCTCCTGATATCCTAGAGAGCTCCTTATCTTTCTGGGTTTCTCGGTCAGCGGATATTTGGAACAGCCCCTGTTCTTTCTGGGTTTCTTTTGCGGCGGATATCCGGGCCAGCTCTCATTATTTTATGCGTTTTACTATGAACGCTGCCTGGCGATCTACCTCATAACCGAAATCTTCCGCCTACATTGCAAGGACCTCTTTAACCATCTGTCGTTCAGTAGCCATGTTAATGTTATACTAACAAGAAGTGATACCTTGTATCAGCTTACTAAACAAGTGACAGATTTTAACGTTTCTTCAGAACTACTTACCTGTTGACCCATCTAACATTGCTCAGGGAAGATAATTGCTCGATATCAGTTTCACAATTATTGTGAGTAATCAAAATATACACAATATGCAAATATCAAAATATAACATACACAAGAAGAAAAATCAAACAAATTCAAGTACACAAGTAAATTCAAATAGACAGGATGGAAAATATCTCACACTATTCACAACTACTTCATAACAATATAAACCTTAGTTTCTAAAGATAATATTTATGTCGAATTCATATCCCGGAAAAGAGCACCCATATTAAGGTTACATGGACGAGGTATACTTAGCTTACCTTAGGCTGGGGTGTTGTGCATCCATTATTATATTTAATTATTACAGAAGACCCACCCTGGTTCGTTAAATTACTGAATACACAAAAGGTGAAACTCAAATAAACGCTAATTTCATACCATTCAATAACAGATGGTCATTTCTCAAATGAAATTCAATATTCAAACCACTATCACTAGTCTTTTACTCAGCCAAGTGACGGCCTATTTCATCATCTGACTTGGTGTGATAGATTTTCCTCATGTCTCGTGTTTCTACCCATCTGGATTATTTCTCTCCCTTGACTGGTACTCCAGTACCCCATCAGTCCATCAAACGTCTGCCTCCGTTTTCTAATTGTCTTGTCTCCCGAAGACTCGGGACCAACTGCACTAGGGTATTTCCCTTCTCTGTCTCCTACGGATCATCCGGGACTTTAAAGCTTCCTGTATGTACACACAAGGACATTTGCATATTCCTCTATGTATATAGATTCATAATACCCATCAATCTATCAGCATGTAAGCTATTACTTTCTTTGGTTACGCATTTGTGCACATCGAAATACCCATAGTTTTTGATATGGTATACACGGCATCAACTGCTTATCATGCATATATCAGTAGATTTCATCACATCGTTGTATATATTCTCAATATAATTATACAGAACAATATCACATAATCAGACGTATTTCTGTACATTACACTTCTACAAAGTGTACACAATTTTACATAAGTATAAATCAATTCAACATTTGCACATTTAGAATATCACATGAATAAATGCACGACATTACTAGGAATTAAGCAAATAGGGAATTACACTATTAATTCTTTACATAATCATTGCTCATATGTCAAAGTATGCATGTAGTTCACATACTACAAATGAATAAAACACTACAAATGAATCAAACTATACAAACGATATTTCTACGTACTGACGATTCTAGTCCCGAAGTATACATGCTGCACATAATTCAGTACAATTACCTTGCCGTAATAGATTTAAGCATTCGAGCAAATAATTCACTGACATGTCTAAAGTTCCGTTGTACTCACATAATAATAACGTTTCCCGCCGATTTCGAATGACATCAAGTAGCGTATAACTTCCCTTATATAATTCCCGCAAGATGGTTTAGCGAATACTAACGTTTAGTTTTCAAGATACTAAGTTTAATCTTGCGATTCCAATGGTGACCACGCCTTGCTCAATTCCGAGTTGATGTGGATTCACCCATGGTCTGCATAAATATCAGACATTGCCCCCTCCACAGCAGTCTGTAAAGGTTGGATGTACGACCCCCACTTGATGTTCCTTTGAACCCAACACAGGCGATCATGTCACTTACCTGTGAATCGCACGCAGCCTAATAAGGCGCCAGTAACAAGTTCCTATGGACATGTTATACACAGCTGGCATTTACTCATCATTGTTCGCAAGGCCGACATTAGTAGTATTTATGAAGCGGAATAATGAGCCTCAGGGTCTAGCATATACACATTGCAAACTGAATATTGTTTCTTACTTACAACGTGCCAACAATAGCTTGATCCTTCAATTCGGCACTTCAAAATTAAAACCTTTTATGACCTAACAGTGACCAAACTACTTTTATTTCGCTCAGACATATTAGTTATTAAAATTGTATAGGGCCTCTACAACATTCGCTATGTACTAGAATGTTTCCGATTATAAGAACGTAGGAAAAATGTTACAACTTGTTTTGATTTGACCCATTTGCACATGTGGCTAACATATTATTGCATTTTTGTTATTGTCCATTAGTACAACTCGACTAAATTGCACAACATTCATGGCCAGGCTGGCTTGCCATCTTTCCTCTCTCGGATATCGTATAACAGTTGCGATGTGGAACAATTTCCACCGGCCTAAAATTAGGTGTCACTATGTGACATTATCGTTGCGACCAATCGCAATGGGCGTTACATACAATTTAAATAGGCGCCTAGTAACGTCAATAAATGGGCAAAATCAACGTCTGTTAACATAAGGGTGTGTTGGACCCATTCCCATTCATGAAAGCCCTTCATTCATAGTCCTAAGACTTTACGGCTACATTAGCAGTCCTTCTTGATCACATAAACGCCTGGGGGATGTGGCACCAATTCCAGCCCCAGGAACATAATAGCATCCCGCTGTGCAGAAATAAACCCGTTGCACGTGCCCTTGGGTGTACACTCAATCAATCAATCAATGTAGGGCCAGATTATTTCATAGCAGTAACGGATCCAATACGGAAGGCTTACGTTTAGTATTTCAGTGGAAAGTATGGGCTTACGTAGTCGTCGTCGTCGTTGTTTTTGTCGTTGTTTTAGGGTTTACCGCCATTTTTCGGGAAAAAACCGGAAAGAACCACCGACCCACGAGAAGCTACTGGCTCGCTTTCTCACATAACTACATTAACTGAAGCTTAGACTCGAACCCACGCAGAGTTGAGTGGGTAGTGACCCGTAACGGAGAGCGCTTTATACCAATCGGCTACTCGTGGCCCCCGGCTTACGTCGTACATATCTTTATACTGCACTGTATAAAGTAAGCCATTAGAGGGCGAGTCATTGGAAAATTTCAATACAAAGAGTTTGAATCATTCCACCTGTGACAGTGTAAAAGTTTAGTTGTTGTCATTATTGTTTTCGTCTGTGTTTAATAACTTGGATTCGCAGAGACATATGTCACGGAGTTGAGTGGAAATATTTATTATACAAATTGTTCCATGGTTGCAATTAACGTTGGTATGTATCAGTGTTTACATATCAACTTCAGTGTACGAAGACGGAATTGTATTTGGATCATTCGATTCTTCACATCCGTTACTCGTGTCTCTTGCTTCATTCACGTGAGTTAAGACATTCAGTTTTGCTTTTTGCTTTGTTTGCATGTCACAATTGTATAGCTCAGTAACATAAACAGGGTATTTTGTTTGTTAATCACTAGTATAAACAGTATTTTTATGTATTCCGTCAATAATTAAAAAAAAACATTTCATTTGTATGTATTAAAAGGTATGTTTTATGTATTCCATTAATAACATGAAACAGTATAATTTGCCCATGATATTCAGAATATTAGGCCCAATCAGGTTCATTGTATCTTTCTATGTTTGGTTAGGTAACCAGTCTTGTACGTTCCCTTTATCTCATTAGCTGATGCCCATGATATTCAGAATATTAGGCCCAATCAGGTTCATTGTATCTTTCTATGTTTGGTTAGGTAACCAGTCTTGTACGTTCCCTTTATCTCATTAGCTGATGTATTCACCTCACGGTTTTGACGCTTTTAACGACATGCACTGTTATGGACAGTCTTGATGAAGTTCCATTTCTTGTACCAAAAAGTGTTTCCTTAGTGTAAATTGTGAAAACTGAAACAAATACATACTTCACCAATACGTGCCAAATTTTTGTGTTATGATGAAAACAGCAAAAGTTTAGTATTTTAGTTTAGTATTCCCTGAAAAATGTGAATTCTCCATCAAATTTTTGTTGTTGTTGTGCTGTTTAACGCCATTTTTAAATAAAATCAGGCGGGGGAAGAAGCCCGGGAAACCTCAGAAAGAACTACCAACTAACTGGAAGCTTTCTCTTATATCCACGTTGGTTGAGCCGGAGACTAGAAACTAGGTTGACCCCGAGTTGAGATCTGAGTGGCCTGCAAAAGTGAACGCATTACACTGTCCACTCGGCCACTGTTACAAAGTAAATACAAATTTTCACGAAGAAAACCACTTTCTAAGATATAGAGAATGTGTCTTTCTCCACTAAAATAGTGCTCGTAAAAGTCGATATTAATATTCACACGGAAAGCTGCTAAATAAGTAATATTCAGAAAAACACACACACACACACACACACACACACACACACACACACGTGCAACGTTGATTTATCGTGAAGAAGATCGATTTTGTTTGGGGTTGGGTGGGGGGAGAATGGTCTTTTACACGTTGATGAAAAATTTTCACCAAAATAGTAAAATTTCGTTAAAAAAGATAGGATTTACTTACAAAAAGACAAAAAAACAATTTTCACTATGATTATCAAGATTTTGTGAACAGAAATGTTATTAGAACAATTTGTTTCCGTACTCTATTTTTAACGCAATCCCTCACTGTACAATAGAGTGACCGCTTTTTCTTTAAGATTTTGTTTGGATTGTCTTTAGATTGTAAAGACACTTTCTTCACGAACAAAATATTGTTTTTTCCAAACAAGTTATTTTTGTCTTTATACTTTCTTTAAAGCTTCACAGTAGTAACAATTCCAAACAGAAACGATTACAATTACTGCAAAGTTCAAACCTCTACAACGTGATGGACACTGTAAGGGACATTTACCATTGGCTATCAGTTGCATATATGCACATTTCAATGGTTCTCTTAATAGCAACGAGATATATATAGTTATTGGGTATTTTGCTAAACAAGGAACAGTGAACGCGTATGAATCTTTACTTTTTTTTTCTGATACTCATGATAATTAATGGCGTCAACTATTGTGTATTATACATACATGTACGATGCCATATATATATTGATTAATACTGTAGTTTTCTAAACACCTTTTTAAGCATACAAATGTTTTTTCCATTTGGTATATTAGAGTAAAAAATCTATTACGAGAGCCGGTCCACTAATGGCAAGGAAGGTAAATTATACCATGCACAGTAAGAGAGTACCATGAGAACATCTACTTTTCGGTCTCCGTTCATTTGAGCTTTATGTGGTTTGGGGTGTCTTGTTCATCATTAATCAGAGCTAATTTTTCCTTGCAGTGTTCAGAACACATTCAGCGCCAAGCAACGTGTTCTGGCTTCAAACACCAAACTCGGATCTGCACGAGCCTCTGGAAATGAAACAGCTGAATCAGTCAAAGCAGTCCCGAAAAGTCAGATTCTCGGAATCCGCGGAGATTATCGTCACAGATGCAATTACAGACCTTGAGAAGTTTAAGAATAGAGAGGAGACAACAAAGGGGGGAAAGGAAAAGGACACCGACAACAGTGGTTAGCTTTACTCTTTACTGCCATGTGGCGTCTATGCCTTTCTTTGCAAACAATACAAAATATCAACAACCAAAGAAACTAATCTAAGACGTCCCAACAAAATACCACAAAAAGCCCACATAAAAAATCAACAAAGTACCACACAAAATGAAACACCTTTTTCAAGATTTTTGTCCAAGACTCTGTCACTAGCAGCTATAGAATTAGTGATGATGAAAAGATTTACCGTTTTTGTATCGTCTGTAAATAATGATGCAATGGCAAGATATTGATTTAATATACGTCAGATTATATTTTGTTTAAAAGTGTGTTTTTCCTGTATGAAAATATCTCAACAGGTCTCACACCAAATGTGATAGTAGCGACAGCCAATTAGAAGAAGCGTTTAATTTCTTATCCGATACTACGTAATGCTACTGACAACAATATGCCATATTACGGTAAGGTCTGATCAAATTAGTACGTATTTAGATATGCTGCTACGAATCTGCCAAAACATACAGTCTCATAATATCAGAATCGGAACCAGCGTTTCCTAACAATAAGCAAAATACGACACTCATGCTGAAATGTGTATACATCACAACAATTATGCTATATGGGGCGGAGAATGTACCTTTCCGACTAGGTATGTCACATATTTGGATAGGTGTAAGTTGAAATTCATATAAGAACGAACACTTGATGGGTATAATTAGGACACTAATATACAGTTACAGATCGCAGTCAAGTTTTCATGCCCGTGTTGAGGTGTTATACTAACGCTAACTAATAGCAACGCTATTAACTGTCCAGATTTCTTTTTGGGACAAGATTGTGGTGTGCCGATGAAATTTATTATTAATTAGGTCGATATATATGCCACATATATGCTATCACCCGTACCCTCAACAATTAGCGTAGTCCAATCGTGGCTTTAACTTACAAATAATTATCAAATGAAGCAGAGAAACAAACTGAGTGCGTTGTAAAATATCAACTTTACATTGGCATTAAGTAAGTTGCTGGCGGCCGCAGATGTTATTCAGTTTAAAGGACTCGCATCCATCCGAGTGGGTACATAACCGTCTTTGGTGCTTATGTAAAAGATGTATCATTACATATAGGCGATGGATGATGAACCTGGTGATGAAGATGCTAATTTGCCGACGGAGAGTTGGATCGTCTGACTGGTGATACCAATATTAATGGTGATTTTGTACCACTTATCGACCGTTATCTGCGTCAAGTGGTATTACCAGACGTCCATTAAAGTTGAAATATAATCTTTCTAAGGGCCGAATAGAAAGTAAACGTAAGGCCAACCCTATTGTACCAACATCAACTCCAGGCCTCCTTGAAGTGATCGCATTAGCGCGCAGAAACGCCTGATCGCTGACTGCAAAGCCAGACTTAAAAACACGCAGATTGATTCCTCACTGAGGATGTGTAGTTTACCGACAAATCCACATCGGCAGAATTCCCCCTTTTGATTATGTTTAACCAACATTGACTCAACTAAAAAGAGAAAATCGACTGTTATTAAATATGGTTGTGGGCTAAGACGAGAACGGCTATTTTAGAGACAGTCTAGTGGAGTAATCGGTATGGTTTTATATGAACGTCATGCCAGACACTGAGAACGCATTATTGCTGGAAACTGAAATGTTTGCCAAGTAGATAATTTACGTTATTGTATGTACCAAGTATAAAGAAAGATTATTCAGAAGAGTTCGTGTTGCACTTGTAGAAGGCAAGTGTCCAGCACTGATACTTAGTGATAAATCTAGAAATTGATCAGCTTTGATTGCGAACAAGTAATCGAAGCGGGTCACAGCTGATAGCTAAAATTTCCAAGAGAACCGCGCTACCAGTAAACACGAATTCGTGTGTGTTTTCTTCAATACAATTTTTAGAATCGCAGTGGAATCCACTATTGGCCTTGGTGTGGCTATAATTACGACTACGAAAACTACTCTAGCTATACGAATATTAGTGTTGGAACCCTATCAATAGTAACTTGTTTGACTGTCGGCGCTTGTACAATAATTTCAATACAAAATCGTTCTAGAATATGAGATAGTTCTAAACTTCCTGTGACAACACGATGTATTATTATATATATATTAATATACTCTGCCAAATAGCTCTCTAGGATAAATCGATTAAAACGTAATTACGGAATTAGAAAACCACGACGAATCCCTGCACAGATACGGAAAGGAGGCGTTAGCCACCCAAACAAGTAACTGATTTTCACACATTCAAATAAGAGTAATAGTTTGTTGTTGCATATCAAGTAGAACTCGCCCACGGCAGTGGAGGGGGTGGGGGAGCTTACTACGGGTTCGAGCACTTGCGTAAATAATGCTCTCGCATGGGATTTGAGGGTGAAGTCACGGGGTGTAGAAGACTTTGACGTATATCAGTAACAAAACCCCAAAATGATACTACTCAGCTGGTACGAATCGCAGTTCAGTGCAGAATCATATGTTACAGGTGAATATCTCTGGAATGCTAATAAGATCAATGTACTAACAAGAATATTTACCAGACCATGGGTTGTCAGTCTACATTGCATTTCGAAATGTAATAATGTTCTATTTATCTCGATTCTAAACTCATTAAATCGAAAGGTTTACATTGAGGAACGTTTGGAGATAATTGTAAATTGAGTCATTCGACATATGAAATGGATGCATCTTATCATATAGTTAGTTAGTGTAATTACCTTTCTCATGAAATTATTTGAATTCAAAAGATGTCATTACGAAATTGTTTGAATAACATAAACAAAAAAAAATAAGCAACAACTGCAAAAGACAATCAAATAAATCCAAATCATAACAACCAAAATATATGTAACAATTATTCCTGTTGTTTGTACCTTTTCATAGTCACATATAATAGCAAAGATAAAATTATGCCATGATTACATGATATTGAAGCTATATCTTCATGAAATAATGCACGAAAGCATCATGCTAGAAGCGCATTTATAAATTTCCATTGATTTTTAAAAACAAATAATTCACAAGTATCACTTTAATAGTCTGTCAGGTGCCCGTGTCACATTAGTGTGGTATAAGTATCTGCCAGTGTATGAATACTTTTGAAAGCATGAAATATCATTCTGGTCTATGACACTGCATAAACAAGAGATCAAGAGGACCTGACAAATTGATCGGCTTAAAACCCCAGCAGTTGATCACTTCACTGAGCAGGATTGTGTAGTACTGTAAGAATTTTATATAAAGCCGGCTCCTCTTATACCCATGGCCTCGGGGCCGATGCTATGATATGCGATTAGGCGGCGTATACACTAAACCGGCGTTCAAGTTATGGCATTATCTGGTGCAGCAATATGCATACTGATACCCATTATTTCGCCGAAAGAAACCCCCATTTGGCCTACTTCCTTGAAACGTGACGCGATTTGCTCTGGTATCGTATGGAGGTAAGTTCTGTCAGTAGGTCGAGGAGCAGACATGTGGTCAGCGCTCCAGCTGTGATGTTGATATTAACAGACCTCATTAATCAACCTTGACCGCCAATGTTCGGAATAGGTTTCTTTTCATTTGAAAGGAACAATTTTGAACAATGCAGTTATCCGAAGCAACTTAACACTTAATAATGCATTGTGGCTGTTTTATAGTGATGCCTAGCACTGGAACATTATGTGGCAGACACGTAGCATTATATCCCACCGGGTCACATTATCCTGACACCAGAACGATCAGTCCTACCACTTCTAATGCTGAACGCCAAGCGATGCAGCTGTTATTACCATTTTTTGTAAGTCTTCGGTATGACTCGGTCGGGGATCGAACCCACGACCTCCCGCATCATTGGCGGACGCTTTATCCATTAGGCTACAAGAGAGGTCCAATCTTATCAAGGGCATCTCATTAAACTTGCGATCTCACTTTTATTAAATTCTGTCCATGAGCCGTAACAAGTTCAGGATATGAGATAAAGATTTCATCATAAATATTTTGTGTAATTAATCTCTAGCATTATGTTGATAATATAAAACAATTTGACAATTTGAGCACAAATCTGATAAGACATGTATTTGCTAGAGAGTACACACACTCGCACAATCAAACGCAGGACCCTGTCATTCAAACGCACAGATGTCGCACATCATCATACTCACCAGAGATCTTGATAAAACCGTTTTTAAGCAATCAAGATAATTCTGTTAAGGGATAAATACACGACCATTCAAATGTAAAATAATATGCCAAATATTCATAGGTCTTGTCTCTGTTTAAACGGCTCATCAATGTATTGATAAAATTAGCATATTTACTGAAGTTCGATTAAATTTGGGTACGAACACCATATTTCGAAGAGTAAGGATCTCGAAAAATTAAAATCATCTTAATAATATGCTTTGCCGTGGATATCTAAATTATACAAATATATTTTCCTAACGTGCCGGAAAAGTCTGATCAGAGATCGAATCGCAAAGGTGTTGATAAGCTAGACCAATCAGTTGCAAAATCACTTCATTAATTTGTCCGGATTTTTATCAGAATCATACGCAACTGACGTCATGATAATTGAAAGCTGTTTAATAGTTTTCTCGAAGTAGGATCAGGAATTCAGTTTTTAGGATGGTAACAAACAATAAGGTACAAGATACCTTAATAATTTGTGTGCGTTCCGCTCATTAATTAACCCATGTGAGATCTTGATGAAACCTGTATTATATATTTATCAAAATCGGATAAGAAAAATGTCATCCAGAGTGTAAAAATGCCCTGAACATCAGATGCAAAACTATATGTTATTCCAATAGCTTGATCGTATAAGCATGACCTAAAGTCTGACCACAACTGGGTGGCAAATATGGTCCAGAAAGTATAGCATAGCTTAGAAAATAAATTGTAGGTGGGTCTGTCTGTATTTGCTTTATCAGCATTTGGCCGCTTTGGTAGAATATGCAGAGCTCCTCTAGATTAATACAGATATCAGACTGTATGTCTTCTATAGACCTACGTTGAATTAACTTTAAATTTTTCGAATTTTATCGATTGCTTATTCCTTGAATGTGTCATATTTGTGCTGAAAAATAACAAAACTCACTTTTGATGCTGCTAATACTGAAGAACCAAGAATTTGTTTTTCAAATAAGTGTCTACTCGGCAGTAACGGGGATAAAGTCCGAAATCGTGTCGCCTTTTACTGACAAATATATATTGTATCTCATTATTAATTTGTGATAAAGGACAGAGCGATTACATAAATGAGGGAGAGTGAAGTTTCCTTAAATACATTTATGTTCATTGAAAAAAATAACAGCGTAGCCGAGAAAATGAGTAGGCGAAAACATATCACGTATTGAATTTCTAATGTCAGAGAAACAATTGAGTTCGTGCTAAACTGTCGATCAAGCATTTAATGCTGATTGAATGACTCATTCCAAAAGTACATTTAAAAAGACATGGACTGTGACATGATATTTACTTCAAATAATAATAATAATAATAATAATAATAATAATAATAATAATAATACTTTATTCAGTAGTTCAGGCCACCAGCCCAAATTACAAAATGTAATACAGGTAAATATAATGTATATATTTAGTTTAAATCTTACATAGAATAACCGCATTGACCGCGATGTTTCGAATTTCATGCACGTATTTATATGCTAATTCAACCTGAAGTTAGTTGTCAGCAGCTGCAATTAGATCGAGTCAATGCCTTATATGAGCAGCTCAGGTTCTGATAAACCTTATTCCTGTGACATCGATCGTGTCTGTGTTCACGTTCCATTTACGCGAAAGAACAGGCTGTTATATAGACACTTTTAACTTTGTACGTCTTATGTTGCAGATAATATTGACTGCTCATTGAGCAGACAGACCAATGACTACATCGTGTGTCCGCAGCAGATGCCAACACGGATGGCTGACGATGGTTGTGATTTTGATCAAATTATTGAGATTGGACATGACAATATTCTGTTTGAGTGCGATAACGATGTCATAGATGAAAGGGGAATGTACATTGAAAATTCTTTTGGTCGGAAAGGGAAAGCCATAGGGGAATTCCGTGAGGCTACAAGTGTTTCTCTGGATTCAGAGGGGAGGGTTCTAGTGACGGATATGATCAACAATCGGGTGCAGCTATGCAAAGATGACGGTAATACAATCAAAGTGTATTCTGTTGATGAAATGATAGAACCGTTCGGAACGTGTTACACCCATGAAGGACACTTTGCGGTGACATCAAGACGCGGCAAATGTGTATTTGTTATATCAGCAGATGGGGATATAATAAATAAATTTGGTAATAACATTTTCCAATGTCCATCAGGAATAGCCATCGACAAGTCGGGAAGATTCATTGTCACCGATATCGAGGCAGACAGAGTGTCTATCCATGACATCAACGGAGAATTTATTCAGTATCTTGGAGACTCAAACGATACCAGGCAGAAATTTTCCAAACCTAGATACATCCATTGCTCGGTGAGGGGAGATTATATTATTTCCGATTCCGGTAATCATTGCTTGAAAGTATTTGATTCATGTGGAAATTTTGTATCTTGCATAGGAACGTTTGGTAAAGGGGACGGAGATCTAAAGTTTCCATACGGCGTTTGCACAGATCCTCTCGGTGATATATTGGTAGCCGATCACTATAACAAGCGAATATCTATGTTTAGTAGAGAGGGGCAGTTTGTCCGACATATTGTCACGTCAAAACATGGACTCCATCGACCGCAGGGGTTAGTGTTGACTCCTGATCTACGACTTTTTGTATCACATGGTATAATCCAGGCCAACGAAATAGTAGTATTCAAATTATTTGGTTACTCTGGGAATGAATTTCAAACCGCCATGACTTACGTGTGACTTAGCAGCCTTGCTTTTTTGCCGCATCTAGTCGATTTATTGAAATCCCGTTTATAAAAGTTCGATTAAGATAAGATAAAATATTTTTTTTTCATTTTTGTTGTACATGTATATATTTATTTAGTCCATAGTCGCTTAGCACTCATTCCTAATTAAGACACTGAAGAAAATCTTCTGGACTGTAATGTATGTTTGCGGAACTTTGCCATATTTAATTCTAGTAGAAATGATTAAGACATGTTTTCTTTCTCCCAAATCTTTCTAAACTATTTTTATTAATAGAAATATTGATATGCGTTTCACAGACACACACACACACACACACACACACACACACATATATATATATATATATATATATATATATATATATATATATATATATAGTAGTTGCTTTGTCAAAATTTTAGAAAGAAAATTAAGTGAAATTGTCCTTCAAACAATTGTCTGTAAGTTATGTTTTATTAGTGATCCACGTTGACGTTTAAGATAAAAGATTGTTGGATGCCTTTGTTACCTAGGGTCATCTAAAAAAATTTAAACCGTACCTTGCTCCGTCTGGACGAACGTTTGTAATTTGAAGAAACAAATTACTTGTTTATGGCGAAAGGTAATATTCATTCTATATTTAGGATACGGTGCAGCTGACATAGATGCTGTGACGCTGACTAACCGGGACTTAAATACACAATCCTGCATACGTGTTTATGTCTGAGTCTGCCAAAAGAAGGTGTTTGGTTGGGTGCAAATATGCGTCGAGAACATCTGAACATATTCATAACCCTTCACGACTTGGACGAAAACACGAATGCTATTTTATTACATACCGTTTTTCTCTTTTGTAATCAGTTTAGTTAAACGGCACTAATGAAATTCAACAATATTTTTTTTTTTAAATTTCGATTCTAACAACATGGATAAATTCATATATAGTTCCAATCTGGATGTGTAATATCGAAGAAAGGGTTATGTATGGAACGCCAGATGAAATAAGTAAAATGTAATGGGCATGCAATAAAAAAGATAGGCAGAAACCGTATACTGTAAACACAGTGCATGTTGTCTATAGCTATAATAGGCGCAACTAGAGTAAAGGGATGCATATTATGTGATATATGGTACTGCTGTTTTTAACGTTTTAATACTATTTACGTTCTACTTGCTGATGGTAATGACAACTCTATGGTATGTAAACGGTTTGACCCAATAATCTCATGCACTTGTCGCTATGTGTATGGACTTGAAATATGACTATGTACTTCTTTGCACATCGTTAGTTGTAGAATTATATTTTAGATTTGTTTAGAAAACGTTTTCATGTTTGGCTCTTGAGTTAGCCATGCATTTAAAGGAGGGGATACACAGTTACGGACGACATGGATATTGTTAGAATCAAAAGGCACTGTAACGTTGCTGTAATTAAAAATGTAATGATATATTTTTTTTCGATTACCGTTACTTTATCTTTTCGAATCTTAATATTGCGTCCATTTTACTATTTAGAATATTGGCGAATCAATTAACTGTATGAAATTTATTTTTATTAAAAAAAGTCTTTATCCTAAAACGTTGTATCTCGAATCATGTGTTTTCAATAAATTCCAGATATTTTTATGATAGTTACGTTATGGGTAGTTGTTTAGTATGATGATTTGCAACATGTTTAAATTCTGTCACTTTGTCAATAAAAAAACATTTGAGGATGGAAGCGTTTGGTGTTTATGTTTGCCTTAGAAATAGTTGTGTGTGTTGATGATGAAGTTGAATTATAGTGCTGTGTCGCCCACTAGGGACATGCAGCACTGTTTTAAGTTTCCAGCAAAGCCATCGTTATCTTTCGAAATAAGTAGTGTGGATGTCTTTCAGTGAAACATACTTCTTATAAATCTTAAAAATATATTTTAAACATGATTTGCAACTTTCATATATAAAAATGATCTGTTTATGTCTTCCTCAACAACTCTGCTTGTACAGATAGTGTATTCTCGTTCCGTTTTTTAGTGTTATACCATGTCAAGAATTCAAATACAAGTATGGTTCGACCGGTCGCAAACATAAAAGCCTGGTTTATAGAAACACGTATTGCTATAATCCCGCTTTATGTGCACATCAAGGATTGTGTCTACTTCAAATGTGCCAGTATGTTCAGAACGGTGATTGTCGAAATCTGTGTGTAGAAACATTTAAATCTGAGATAAAATTATGTCCACGTTGAAAAAGTTCACGTTATTTAACAAAAAGGTCGTCTTTGACAAATAGGCATTGACAAGCAAACTAGCTAATCATCAATTCTCTGTATCCTCAGCATTTTACGTAAATATTCTAGCTTTACAAGACAGCCAAAATATTTTCCAATTTCTCCATGGATAGATGCCTTAAAATACCTGTATTACAAAACTGAGCTCGCAAGCGAAAGGATTTGTTAAATGACTTGTTCCTACTTAGTTCGTATTGTATTATCATATTTTATTATGTGCCAGCAACTTTACGAAAAACACGACTAAATATGACCCATGACGTACATCCAAAATGATTGGGGGAGCGAACAAGTAATAAATTTTAGCTAAAACAGGGTCCCTTTCGGAAAATCACCGATCAGTTAATTGCACCTTTGAAGCTGCCACATTAAACAAGCGGAAAAACGAGCGTTCCATTCATAAACTTTGTGCCCTAAATTGCCAGTTTCCCTACCCAATTTCGTTAACGGCATAAACTCACTCTTCCTTATTAGTTAAACAGCTTGTGTATTTCTTCAGCATTAATAATTATTGTTCTTGAGCACATCTAACATTGTAACAACAGTTAAGAAGGGAAAAATACATTTAATTATTGCACAAAAACGAAGAAAATTGACATGGATCAATCAAAAGAGGTAAATGAAAAAGGGTATGGTATTTGTTTTAGTATTATTACTAATTAAAAGATTCTTTCTATTTATAAAAATTGCAAAGGGTTTAAAATAAAGGAGTTAAAGAATGGCCATTCAACCTGTTATCATTTTATTTTTCTTTCATTCTCTGATTTATTTAATTATTGAGATTATATTTAAATTATAATTAAAGACGGCAAACAACCTATTTACACACTGGAAATATCGAAACACGAAGCTATGAACGACCGAAATCTACGGAAAGGGGTGGATTTTGTAAAATAAATTTGTTTTGAATTTCACCGTCCCACTCATTGGTTCCTAAAATTGACTTTGTGTACATCACACAGTTAAACAGAGTTCTTCGTCAAATTTGCATGTTTGCAGACAATATGATCTTTTTGGCAAATTCTGAAATTTATTTCAATTTACTTGCTGTATTCAATTTCGTGAACAGTTAGGTATATACTGCATAAATTTAAAAAGCAATTGAATAACATATTGTCCTTTAAAGAACAGTGGTTGATATCACAGAGGTAACGACAATACGCGGAGACTGAATTGTTTATTAAAGATAGAGCTATGCGTCATATATAAACATGACGCATATATAAACTGGTCAAGAATGTATTTCACGCTGATACAAAAAATAATAGAGAAAGATGAAATACAGTTATATGCTCCTGTATTAAACTTCGATCTAAAATAGATTTACAGCTTATTTATAAAATAATAATTACAACATGAATGTTATAACTTATAATATTTGCTGTATTAATGGTTTAATGACGTAAAATTATACTGCGGAATTAGTCATTGTAATTAAGAAATAATTACAAATCATCAGGTTGATGGATAAATACATGTAGTCCAGTAGTAGAGAGGATGAACCGACCAAGTTTTCAAACAAAAATAAAGCCTCTACGGGGAGAGGGTGAACAGACCAAGTTTTCAAACAAAAATAAAGCCTCTACGGGAAGAGGGTGAACAGACCAAGTTTTCAAACAAAAATAAAGCCTCTACGGGGAGAGGGTGAACAGACCAAGTTTTCAAACAAAAATAAAGCCTCTACGGGGAGAGGGTGAACAGACCAAGTTTTCAAGCAAAAATAAAGCCTCTACGGAGAGAGGGTGAACAGACCAAGTTTTCAAACAAAAATAAAGCCTCTACGGGAAGAGGGTGAACAGACCAAGTTTTCAAACAAAAATAAAGCCTCTACGGGGAGAGGGTGAACAGACCAAGTTTTCAAACAAAAATAAAGCCTCTACGGGAAGAGGGTGAACAGACCAAGTTTTCAAACAAAAATAAAGCCTCTACGGGGAGAGGGTGAACAGACCAAGTTTTCAAACAAAAATAAAGCCTCAGCTCATTCAATACTGCAGGTGCGTATTAATCAGGGAAATATTAAAAATAATTCTTCTAAATTGCAATTATATTATGTTTATTGTAATACATGTACATTAATTGTGTATCTTGCTATGCAAAAAGTGCCTTTGGATGGACAGTATTACGAGTAAAGGTAGCACATACATTCCTTATATACAACTATAAATAATATTTCACTATAAACAAATAATCGGCATCATTAAGGCAGTGGACTACTTTTGGCACCGTCTAAATATTTATCAGCCACTGTCGTGGTTATTTATGGAAGCTTTATGCCATTTATAAGTAAACAATAAGGTATATTTTTAACTAATTTTGAATAGTGTAGTTACCAACAATTGTTATTTTGTTTGTGTCGTTAATCTCAAGATCTTATCTTGTCCGGTTGTAAATGTGACATACATCAGGTGGCCATGACGGGAATAGCACAGGAATTGTCATTATCAAAATAAAATCAGTGAGGTAAGTAGGTTTAAATGATAGGGCAATATACTCCTTCTTCAAAACTTTGATTATGTTGACTGGGAATTTATGTGATTGTTCTCGTTTGCAGACATGCTTTCTATATTTATATTTTTTTTTAAAAATTGTCATAACTCATATTGCGCATTGCCTTATTTTTGTAAAATAAAATTTAATTATGCAGCTACATCGTGAATGACAAATCTAAAAATAGCTCATTCGTGATACCGTGATTGAAAGTCAATATGTTTTTAATCACTCAGCTGCATATGAAATACAATTCAAAGTGTGTGCTCTGAATATACGTATAATTTAACTAGGTTTATTTCAAATGAAGGATTACAATAATTTCTGGGATGTACACGATTTACAGACATATTTAATTTAAAAAATGTATTTATCCTCTCGGCGTCGCTAGGGTTGGTGTCACAGAGTGCGATAAACTCATGGTGTCACCCCTCCAGACTTCCACCATAGATTTCTTCTTCTTAAAGTAAGTCCACAGTATAGTATTCATTTTGGTGTCACCCCTCTGAGATGGTGTCACCCGGTGCGGTTCGCACCCCCAGCACCCCCATAGCGACGCCACTGCCTCTGATTTTTTTATATTTTTTTTATAGATGATACAAGTCATACTAAATACACAAATATGGGTAAGTTAGATATTTGAGGAATAAGTTGCAACGTAGAGATGAGAAATGAATGAATGCCAAAAATATTGTATTTGAAAAGCTACCTCCATGTGGGGTCCCCGAGTGGCCGAGTGGTCTAATGCGCAGTCCGTTACGGACCACTGCCATCTCACCTCTGTCTGCGTGTGTTCGAGTCTAAGGTTCGGCAAATGTAGTTGTGTGAGAAAGCTTGCCAGTAGCTTCTCGTGGGTTGGTGGTTCTTTCCGGGGTTTGTCCGGTTTCTTCCTCCACCATTAATACTGGCCGCCATGTATAGCCTATATTGTGCTAAAAAATGGCGTTAAACCATAAAAACAAAAACAAAATAACCTCCAAGCGAACGAAGTTCATTTTATCATGTCATTATGTTTTCGTTGTTTGAAGTTAAAGCCATCAGGTTTAAACCAGCATAGAATGTGGTGTTTAACTTAAATAAGGATAACCTTTAGAATGAACTGTATGCTCTTGCCTATTAATATCACTGTAAGGTTATCATGGTCAAGTAAGTACTTGACTTGTTATGGAGCTGATAAACAGGCGAATTACGTCACGAGCGATGTATTTATCTAGCCTTGCACATTCTACAAGGTGTGTGTGCAACAGTTTCATTCTGTTGACGATAGACTATAGTGAATACTCCCTCAAAAATTACAGTAAAATGCAAGACGAAATGTTGAATAAAATGAATGTAATTAAAATATAAATGGCGCAAAGTATACAGATGAAACACATAAAGGAGACAAGCCGATAACCGAGACAAGATAATGATACCATTCATTAGATTTCGTATATAATACTCTCTCTCTCTCTCTCTCTCTCTCTCTCTCTCTCTCTCTCTCTCTCAGACCGACAAAATTACCAACATACATCAATACAATGGAACAAATTAAGAAATATGAAACGTCGTTGCCGTCAAGTTCCAATATGTGTTCATCCAGGAGACCGAACATTCATTCCATGCTAAATTATGTAATGGCATTACTACTCTTAATCACCAGGTATTGCCCCTCATGGACAGTCTCAGCAAATATCTATAAAATTGAACATTTTATTTTCAATGACGTTTGTAAGGTTAGCCGAAACTCCGAATTTGAGGAAAAATGTGATAAAGTTTGGCAAATCTATCATCTAGACGAAAAGTCAAAACATTTCAGAAAGAAATCCACAAATGTGGTTACAGTCTCTCTCTCTCTCTCTCTCTCTCTCTCTCTCTCTCTCTCTCTCTCTCTCTCTCTCTCTCTCTCTGTGAGAATAACGTTTATTCGTCTAGCATCTTCAGAGGAGGATCGCTGGCTGAGTGGTTGGCGTAATGAATTGGATACAAGAAAGTGTGCGAGTACGAATCCTACAATCGGATAAAATTGGATCGGTACCATGGTGTAATCCATGGCCAATGCACTCTACTGCTATACTCCTGGCACTAAATTATCCATTTGTGTTAATGTGGCGTAATGCACCAATCCTTTGTTACTAAGAGTATTCTTTGTTTGATATTTGATATTTCCGTTTGCAAAATTACTGCTGAGTTTACGATTGTTCATTCTGTACGTACTTGTATAATTAATTATATTCTTTCTAGCACGGAGGAAATAAATATATCAATGAAGCATTCTACAAAACTTATATTTATTTTGTGTCAAACGAGTGAGTATATATCTCCCGTCAAAGGCTTGGCTTTGTGTGTGAATCTAAACTTTGAATGGGAACGTGTGAGAAAACCAATGGGAGAGAATACGTAAATAATGTCCGGAATATAGTTACATTGTTTATATCTTCACAATGATCTTACATGTTAATGTCCGCGGAAAAATATATTTTTTTTGTCATCCGTCTATTTAAAAAATATTTATCTACGTCATCATATTAATAATTCAAACACGACCTGTCATTTAACAGTCGATATTGGATGTAATGATTTTTTTTCAAATTTCAAAATTAGCTAGTAACTTAATAAATTTACAGTTAATAAATAGTAGCTGCTGGTCAGCAAATAAACAGCATGAAAAGAAAAACATAGTCAATTAGTCGAATGTGAATGTTTGATAAAACGAATAGTGATGAAATTGTTAAAATATTCGGAATATATGCACATTGATAATATTTATATCTACACAAATCATCGTACAAGTGCATGACCACGGATAATAGCTGACAAGAATGAAAAGAATGACTTGCGTGGTGGCTTTGTTTTAACTGAGGAAAAGCTGCGCAGTTCGTGCACCTCACTCTCTCGCCCAAACCGTTCTAAGTCCAGCAGCATGACAAAGCCTAACTAACCGAGGGTTTATGACCCGGCGGCTACCCTCAGCCTGGTTTAGCCGGCCAGTCATAGGTCATTTTAAGGAATATGGACGCTGCGCATACCACAGCTTCTTGGAGCCACAGGTGAGAGCTGAGTGCAAAGTAAGGACCAAAGGCGGGCGAGCTACGCCCTAAGTAATGCGACTTCTTAGCCAGCCAGTGGTGTTACCACTCCCAGGACACCTCATACACCCCTCGCATAATAGCTGCGTTTTGTCAGTCACCGGTCTCAGGGAGGTAACTCGAAAATGTATGTAAGGGAGGTAACTCGGAAATGTATGGCAAAATTATCCCGGTAGTAGTACAAACGCGGCATTATCATTTGGCATTCTTTATTCAAAGTAGTGACATTTTCAATTACAAGATGTGCTAATTGCTCAGTAAGTAATCCTACAATTAATGTATATTAGTAGTCGCTCAGTAAATAATCCTACAATGGTCAGCAACTAATCTGTATGAATCAATACATGGTCATGATATCTGATTACAGTCATAATAGAAAAACAGTCATTACAATAGTGACTACTATATAATTTAATCCTTCTCTGTCATATCATTGATAGCCAAAAACTCTACCAGTGAATTTCTCTTTCCCCTACACTCGGAATATAATTCATAAAAGAAAATTGACTGCCCCATAAATTTGATGGTAGGTGATAAAGTAAATCACTGTCTGTAAAAGCTGAATCAAACTATGGTTACTACAGAAAAACGACTGTGCCAGAAATTCAAACCATTACCCTGGCAAGTCACGTGAAAGCAGCCAAAATGTACTTGTAAGGTAATTATGTGATTGAAATACATTGTTATTCCCATTTGATAAAAAATCTGCGATACAAGAATGATTCATACTTGAACAATTTAAACCATTGCATCTGGGTTTCGGATAAGAACTTTGCAGTCTTCTTTGCCTATGCACACACAAAATATTCACACTCTTTTACTTAATATAACTAGACGACTATCTCTTTTCTGAAGGATATATATGGCTATGAAGAAGGCCGTTCGATTAGGGCGCACAAAAAACTCACGGAACTATACCAGTAACTCCTTTAATTCTCTCATTTTATCGATTCATACTTCTGCTGACGTCTTCGTTTTGGCACATGTTTCTGTTGCTTTTTGTGTTGATTGTGTGAGAAACTTACAAAAATGATACTAACTGCTGCCTCGGTTTTCACTCAGCATTAAGAGGTTAGTGTTAGGACTGACCGGCCTGGTGTCAGGATAATGTGAATGGGTGGGAGAGAATACGTACATCATGCTACATCATGCTACACGTCTGCGACATGATGCCACATTGCTAGGCATCACTTTAAATCTGCGACATGATGCCACATTGCTAGGCATCACTATAAATTGCCACACTGCAGACATCATAGCGATATGACTGAAACATTGTTTAAGCTACGTTACAAATCCAAATCACACACAAACAAGACATAGGTTTACATGGAATCATCTACCATTATCGATACGGTACTATTGTATTAGCAGTACTACCTGATTGTGAAGTCATGAAGTCAAAGTGGACTACCAATCGCATTACAGAGACAGTTGTTATTGTTGTAGGGTTTAACGCCAATTTTCAGCACACGATAGGCTATACATGGAGGCCAGTATTAATGGTGGAGGAATAACCTGGAAAAACCCACGGAAAGAACCAACGAGCCACGAGAAATCTAAGATATCCACATTGGCCGAATCTGAGACTCGAACCCACCCAGACAGAGATGAGATGGCAGTGATACGTAACGGAGAGCGCTTTAGACCAATCGCGGCCCCCTACAGAGACAGTAGTATTTAACTAATTTGAGCTAAAGATTCAAGAAGTGTGAATTGGGTTAACTGAGTTGCATCCCCCTCCGCAAAGAAGGGTATGTATCATTTCTTAACCTTATACAATAGTCTTTAGCCCGTTATTCGAATTCACAGTTTCTTTAATATCTGAGAGTATACACCGTTTCGTTGTATACCGTCTATACTCTGCTTATAAGTCATAAGTCGAGTCATACTGCGAACAATAACGATCATCATCTGCCAAAACATAATGCAGTTGCTGACCAGGGTATAAGTTTGTTCTACTGATTACTCATAAGAAACTATGCAAACCCATATATTTCGGTGATTTATGCGAATGAGGATTTGAGTGTGCAGTTTTCAGTAAGGATTGATTTATAGGCGAGTACAAACGGTATATACCATATTCTGGATTTTTTTTATTTTTGTAGTCCTAAATATTGACCATCTTGCCTTTTCTGGTAACATCACGTCCGCATTCAAACGTTGACCAAATGAAAATAAAAGATACTTACTACTTAGAGCTGACTTGGGGATTCCGCATATTTTTTTTTTTGTAAACATTATTACTTTGTGGTATGCCCGTTTAGCCACGTCGACGATGTGTTCTTTCACCTTTCAAGTTGACAAAAGGGTGATTTTGTAACACATGCATCATTACAAAGGTCATGTAGCTGTCTTTCATTAAAAAATCATTTAAAAAAAGACCCACTATAGGGCATTGTAGTTGAGGATGATCGTAATGTTGTTTTTGTTTAGATCAGTAATGAAGACAATATAAGTCGTTACCATTTTTTTCTTAATATCACTATGAAAGCAAAGGATATAATTTAACAAATGACTCAGATATGTTAGTGGATACGTAGTGTCACTCATCATTCGAAAAAAATAACTACAGAATATTAGCAAGCAGATAAATTGATCGCGCTTGACAATGATCGTGTTTTTGTTTTTTGTTTTTTGTATCGTACATCATTGGGACACAACCAAATATATACCCTTGTATTTTTGGATTTATGCGAAACACCTTTGTTTCAGGTCCTCTTAAAAGCAGCAGCAATATTTTAATATGCCGTACTATTTTTTTTTGCGGTACATACTTTTAGATTCTTGATTATTATGAGCAGTTGATGGCTGGCAGAAAGCATGTCAAAGATATATTTATAAATAGATTATTGGAATGCAAATAACTTTATACAAAGATTGTATGGTGTTCTTTAACATATTTACCTAGACGTTTGAGTAGATATAAGCTGTGATGGTTTGAAGGATAAGACTTATCTAACAATATTACGTTAATACTAGCACAGTCGATGTTTCCTGACAATGGATTTCCCATGTACGGGAATTTTGACTATGAACATATTATACACGTGAACTCTCAGCGATCATCAGGAAACTTGTAAAACATATATGCATTTGTGCATGAATATGATGCGAACAACGGCTCTAACTGAAGGACAATACTTCCGTTCAATAATTTCTACTGAAAGTATGGCGACGCTTTCATTTGAATAAGATTAAGTACGGCCAGACTTTCATTTGAATAGCATTAAGTACTGCGAAGCTTTCATTTAAATATGATTAAGTAACGCGAAGCTTTCAATTGAATAGGATTAAGTACGGTGAAGCTTTTGTTGTAATATGATTAAGTTACTCAGCATAGTTAAATGCCACCGGCAACGGATCTCGTAAATTAAAACAGCATATATTTGCTGACTCTTGGCACAACTTACTAAATAAGACATCGTCATTAATAATCGTTTGTCTGATGCACCATGTCTCTGTTTAAAGATATTGTCTTAAAATGCAGTTTTAAAGATCTTTTGGTCAAGTATATTTGATTTAATATAACTTATTTGAACCTACTATCAAATAATATAGCCATCACACAAACAAAGAACAAAGCAAAATGTAAAATCTGTTTTTGTTTCCTCATTTAATATCTATTTAAATAAGGCAGACCAAATTCGACTTATAGCGTCTTTGTAACCCATAGTACTAAGCAACTGTTCTTGCATATGGGTTTTATGACCATATCAGACGTATAATATAACTCAGGCCAACTTAGGTGTCTTGTTTCTGCATTATAAATTTTTACCTTCCCTCCTCAATAGTAAACATTTCGAGACACTTAATTTCTAATGTGTAAGAGTTTAAAAATACGGAAAACTTACGTAATTGTTTATATGAAAGGGGGGGGGGGGAGGACGATGCAATACATATATTTAGTTTTTATTGAATGAAAGAAGGACATAATTGTCAGAGTGACCAAAAATGCTGTATTCATATATCTCCCCCAAAACAATGTTTAACTAATGTGACAATACTGTTCTTGTAACCCATACTTGTTTAAAACATAGATTGTCTTACAGTTTATTCCTTCCTGACCATCTAGTTTTGATTGCTTAGTTCATGGATAGTTCCGGCGCTTCAATATATCAATCGTTATATTATATTCCGCAACGTGATGCAGACTATTAACAGATAATGTGTATAGATGACTTTGTTTCTTGTTGAATCATTTCATATTTTTCTTTTGTTTTATTAAAGTGAAAAATACAATGCTTAACGGTGTTTTTTTTTTTTTTTTTTTAAAAATTACTTTATTTAATATCATTCTAATCAGAGACCAATGTCATAACCAAAAAGTTGAATGTGTCACACGTAACTTTAGACTATTGCAAATATAACTATATTTATGCTCTTTTAATCACATTTTTGTCACATCTCACTCAGTGCCCGAATGGGATTAATATTGAAAAAGGACATTTTGGTTAATTATCAGAGTATGTTAATGTGTTAAAAACACGCATTCCTTTATAAGTGCAATTGCGAATTATCCTTATATTTTATGACTGCATTTGTTTCTGCTTAAAAGTTACGTAATATCTCAGTCCGTTAATTTTTTTCTCGTTTGTTGACTTTTATTTTGTTTTCTGGATCTCTCTGGAAAATATTTTGCCTGAATGTTGGCATTCAGACCAGAGTTTATCTGCCTATAATATCAGTAGTTTAGCTTGTAAAGTGTCGCATTGCCTTCCCATTTTTATCAGCTATTTTCAGACCAATGTCTAGTACAATTTTCCGCTAAAGTATAAACATAATCTTCGCCTATTAGCTATGATTCATTCGCTGATACTTGCCTATTCTTGTAGAGAATTTCAGAAGTGTTTCCAGAGAAAATATGCCGTATCGTAAGGTAATGTGACACTTTTCAACGATTTTATTTGGGTAATGTCTTAATCATAATGAATCGTGATTTACACTGTATTTGCAGCATCGGTTATTATAGCAGCTTTGGAAAAAGATAATTGTATGTATCGATGGAGTTTAGAACATGGAACGAACACTTTCAAAGATGCAATGCGATGCTCATCGAAGTAATGAGAAAACAAATTGTGCGTGTGTGCGTGTGTGTGTGTGTGTGTGTGTGTGTGTGTGAGAGAGAGAGAGAGAGAGAGAGAGAGAGAGAGAGAGAGAGAGAGAGAACACTTTCAAAGATACAATGCAATGCTCTTCAAAGCAATGAGGAAACAAAGATGCAGACAGAGGCAGGAAGCGGCAGAGACAGAGAGACATCCATAGATATAGACAAAAAGATATACACACAATTGTATAGTCTTTATAAATGTTAATTAATGTAGAATAATGACTCAGATGAACTGTACATATATTTAACTAATATAATTACCTCTTGCTGGTTCGTCATTTTGTTTGGTTTTTAATCCACACTAACTGTTTTTACTCGAAACAAAATATTATAATTTATTACATTCGGCTACATCTTTATTTGACCATGGAATAACGTTAATTACATTTAAATACACCTATGCAATGATATGATTACCATCCTCGGTTCTGATCCACACCCGAATTCAATGTGAAGACTGGAATGTTACAGCAATGTTTACTTGATAATGACTCATGATTTATGTTCCGTGTGTTTTGTTGTTATTATCCCTGTCTAAGGTCGGATTGTCAAATCAGCATCGTTAATGCAACGTAGCATGAAAGAAAGTGATAGGTAAAAGCCATAATAAAAACGGGAACAGTGGCAAAATAAGGTTGAACTTTTATATGACGGCATAGCCCCCTAAAAATGTTATGATTTGCCATCCGACGATTTAAGATAAAGTAACCAAGCAACAAAGTAATGAGCTATACATATACTAGACTTATGATAGTTTAATAGTGTCATCTTTTTGAGAAGTATTGCTATCACTCCGGTTAAAGCACACCCTCCATCAGTATGGGTAAATTTCAGAATGCAACAATACACTTACATTTAATTTCGTCATTATAGCACACCCATCACTTAGATGATACATTTAAAATTAATTTTATCTACGGCTAGAGAGAGAGAGAGAGAGAGAGAGAGAGAGAGAGAGAGAGAAGATATGGATTGGCCCACTTGGTATGTGGTGCTTTGTACAGTTATTGTTATCTAGGTCAGGAGATGTTTGAACAAGTAAATTATATTATTAAATTTGGAATTTAATGCATGGAATAACGAAAATTCAATCCGAGTTTTACAAAAGAACTATATTAGCCCCATAAGTAAATTATAACACTTTAAACACTTACATAAATAAAATTATGAATTTGAGCATGCCATTTGAATCACACCGAAATACAGTTCCAAAATTATAAGATCTCAGTTACCCGTTCTTTCATGCCGATTAAATATTCTTCAGGATAGAATCGAGTGAATGAGTTTACTCGTTGCTCAGTATGCCAGCATAACCTTGTTCCGTGCCTTCCAATAGTATTTGTTTTTACTTACCACGCCAACTTCTCTTTACCTTTTAAATCTGTTCCGGGTCATCAGCTGTAAGTTAGATTCATGTTCTTTTTTTTATTCCTCTGCGTGGTGTAAATATGCAAGTAATTTTCCTTCAGATAAATAGAACGCATCCCAAATAGCTGTCAGGCTTTGATATGTCAGCGATCGAACAATAATCATCACACTTGTGACGTTAAATTTCGTACTTTCGTAACCGAAAATAACTAATTTCAATATGGTTACATCGAAACATGATGAACACACATCCTTATTATTATAAAGTTAATGTCTACTTCCTGCTACTCAGCACTCCTAGTTCAACTGCGATACAACTGGACCTCTTATTATTTGGTATCCGTGGACTATTACTAATAAGCTGAATGATGGCAGTCGACATGCGATGATGTTTCAATTAATATAATACAAATCTTAATTAAACAAATGAATGTATGGACCTCACGTCTTGTTTAAGCTATCTTACTCGCTACCTATTCACTCTTTGACACAAATATAGTAAAATAAATTATTAACATACATGAAATATATAAGACAAATAAATTAAAACTTTCACATAATGAGACAAAATGCATACAACGTTTAAAATCGATAATTCATATTACACTTAAACGAGATAATTCGAACGACTTCATAGGAATAAACTATTGTATGGTATTTTTACGATGCACGAGTCATATACCATTAAAGACACACGATTGCAACAAATAACTACTAAAAGCAAGGAATATTTAAGTCTGAATTTAAAATGAATAAATGCAACAAATGATTCCAAACTAAAATCAATGAAGCTATTGACATAAACCGTGTGTTTTTCAGAGGCAAGTTTATTTGTTCTTTCTGTGAAGCCAAATCTCTCTTTCTAGCGTTCGTCAATTCCTGACTCCCGTTCGTTTGACAATTTAAAACGAGAAATACGTTTTATGTCCCATTGTCAGGCTTCCCCATCCCCAAAAAGAATGATTGAATAATTTCCCAAAGGGAACTACATAAAACATTGAATTTCGTCTTTTTAAGACACCCCTCGCTTAGCGTATCCGTTTAGGATTAATTTTATCTAAGAGTAAAGCATTCAACCCGAACATCAAAACTATAATAGTTCCCTCTAGTCCGACTTTACTAATAACAATTTTGGAAAACCTCATTTCATGAAAATTATTTCAAATGGTGAGAAACTTGTCTCATGTTTATTTCAACTTTGTACGCCCCATGATACCACTGCCTCTTCTGTATCTCTAACCGTTACCACATGATACCACTGCCTCTTCTGTCTCTCTAACCGTTACCCCATGATACCACTGCCTCTTCTGTCTCTCTAACCGTTACCCCATGATACCACTGCCTCTTCTGTCTCTCTAACCGTTACCCCATGATACCACTGCATCTTCTGTCTCTCTAACCGTTACCCCATGATACCACTGCCTCTTCTGTCTCTCTAACCGTTTCCCCATGATGCCACTGCCTCTTCTGGCTCTCTAACCGTTACCCCATGATACCACTGCCTCTTCTGTCTCTCTAACCGTTACCCCATGATACCACTGCCTCGTCTGTCTCTCTAACCGTTACCCTTGATACCACTGCCTCTTCTGTCTTTTTAACCGTTACCCCAGCGGCTTTAAACTAAAAATCACCAAACCAGAAACACACCCTACACAGGCAACGATTTAATGAGGACATTGTTACGTATCAGACCGACTGAATATATATATATATATATATATATATATATATATATATATATATATATATATATATATATATATATATATATATATATCTGTCTGTCTGTCTGTCTGTCTGTCTGTATGTATGTATGTATGTATGTATGTATGTATGTATGTATGTATGTATGTATGTGCTTGTGTGTGGTGTGTCTGTGTATGTATGTATGTATGTATGTATGTATGTATGTATGTATGTATGTATGTATGTATGTATGTATGTATGTATGTATGTATGTATGTATGTATGTATGTATGTATGTATGTGCGTGTGTGTGTGGTGTGTCTGTGTGTATATGTATGTATGTATGTATGTATGTATGTATGTATGTATGTATGTATGTATGTATGTATGTATGTATGTATGTATGTATGTATGTATGTATGTATGTATGTATGTATGTATGTATGTATGTATGTATGTATGTATGTATGTATGTGTGTGGGGGGGTTGTTTATTAAGACTTTTTATTAAAAATTCCTGTTATATATGCAGTTCGTGCTGTTTTCATAAACTCTTACATATGTCTGTAAGATCAACAAAAGACATGAAAATGCACACGGTTTTTATTCTGTGACAGTTTACAATGTAGTAGGATTTTTTCAGTTTAAATTATATCTGAAAATGTTACCGTGACAACCTGAGAGATGTAAGTAATTATTATAATCATCAGTTGCTATTTATCGCAGAATCATCGGGCCACAGAAGAACGCCAGTAAAAGATGAATACATCTCTCCCCAGATTTGGGAACCTGCCATGCACCTTACCCATATTCGGTGACCGACAGAGCAATGTAGTGCAGCAGCTGTGGTTCCTTGATCAACGTCTGTGCTATCGAATGCATTTGTTCTCCCTCTCCCTATTCCATCAACTACAATTTCAGTTTCTACGGTTCCTCTGTGAGGCACAGATAAAATATTGGTAAAGAAAAGGTACGTGCCCGATACTGGACATGTAAATATTCCAGTGGTTGGATCGTATCCGTTACCTTCATTGTAATCAACCTTGTTAAATGTAACAGTTTGTCCTTTTGCAATCGCGACTGGAGTAGAGGAAAACATAGCAGTAAAGGCAACCTTTCGTGTGATGGCCCTCTTCATACGTTTTGTGTCAGCCATATTTTGCACTTCAGGAATAAACAAAATATAGGAAACGTCTTTAGTATTAGTTTGCGATATATGTGTTATATCTGGATCTTATTCTCTGACGTGTATGTTAGTATTATTCGTATTAAAATATGAATTCTGACTACTATTATGAATTAGCATTCACTTATATAATCCAGAGATAGCACCTTCGGTTATGTTTGGTGTATATTTATAAATCTCTATATTTAATTCTACAAAAACTAGAATTCTTTCATAGGAATCTGGAATGACTGTATAGATAGATGAGAATTAATTATTAGGTCGTCTGTTACACATGAGTGCGTATAACACTAATTAAACAGCATCATTTTTGGTGACGTGTACTTAGTCATGATTGAATATGGACTCGTTTGGACAGGCATGGTAATAGATTCCGAATTGAAAAGGCGTAATATCTCTCTCTCTCTCTCTCTCTCTCTCTCTCTCTCTCTCTCTCTCTCTCTCTCTCTCTCTCTCTATATATATATATATATATATATATATATATATATATATATATATATATATGCGTGTGTGTAAGACCTTTCCTTGACAGAGAGTGAACATATGGGTTGTTTTCACAGACGTCACGATTAAGTACGCAAATACCCACAATTCAACGCGCTCGCAGTCCTGCCGCCATTTTGAATCTTTAACAAACCATTGTCAACATTAGTCATGTATATTAAAGAATAATAATCTGATTTAACTATCGATAAGGATATTTACTTCTTCGACACAATACTTAGATTATATTTGATATTATGTGCACTATTGCACAAAAATAAAAATAAAGCTGGAAGCTCCCTTGCTTATATCGATAGACAGAATATAGTAAAGTAGAACCGTAATCGTGCATATTATTGATATCTAAGAAATGCACTTTTTGTTGTTGTTTACAAACAGACAATATTGACGTTTTTAAAAAGTCATTCGTATCATATCCCTAAGCTTGTCATCTCGAAAGAGTATTTCCAGATCATGATTTTCTGGATACAATATCAGTCACGAATTTAAATTTCATAGCATGTATTTTATGCTAGAACTTTTATGTACAAATATTTTTCGCCACAACATGTGTTTGTGCCATAGAATATTTGAGATACCATTTTAATTAGTATATTCAAATACTGTATTTGTGGAGGGGATGGTGGACGTTGGCTTATACTAGATGAAAGCGATAACCGGTCAAAGAAGTTTCATCTTTAGTGTATTCAAACAAAACACGTGTCTGACGGAACGTGACGTTGTTTCAAATGTCAAAACGACGTTTTCCTCAAATGCTTTTAGAAATATGAAATTGTATATAAACAGTTAGAGTTTAAACTTTAACGATAATCAAATGCTTGATTTAAGCCCGTGAAAATCGAAAATCATTGCATGTTTCTACTTGGTTGTATATCGTATTGTTTATGCGTTTGTTTATTGATCGATCTATTTGTTTAGGAAAGAACAACAAATATGGTTGAAATATAAATATTTTACTTGAAGAAAACACGTAAAAAGAGTCACGCGATTCGATCTTGCGAGGTTCACATGCACAACAGAATGTGATGTATTTTTATATTCTTACTCACAAAATGACACTTGCCGGTTATGTGGGATAGGGACTCAAAATGGCGGATATGGAAGTACTCACATTTTGTGACGTCACGTGAAAACAACGGATAAAACAAGGTAAGTATACTTTTTTGCTGACTGTTTTAGTCATTTCAGAACAAATGAATTTAACATTTGCTGAACGATTATTCTAGATTTTTTAAATAAATATTACAGCCCCGAGATGAAAATGTACAGTTTGATTTAATCCTGTTTCTGTGTCAGTACTACAAAGAGGAGGCAACTCCCTGAGACATCATGATGATGAGCTTCAATTTCAGTTTCTTTCTTTTAGAAAGTGGAACAATTTGATAAGCTGGATTCTGAGAAGACACATGAAGTTAAATCCTCTGCACCAGCATTAAATCAGAATAAACTACACAAACTTTGGGAAAATCTTGAATGAAAACATGCATATAATCTGTTTCTGCAATGAGTTACGTGAGATATTTCCGTTTTTACCAATGACAGACAATTAGGAAAGAATGTTTGTCACCTGTCAGTGTGTGTGTGTGTGTGTGTCTGTGTGTACATATCGAAAAAAATGAATTTGGATATGGTTCACTTAAAAGAAAAATGACGTGCGAAATAAACATAGAATAACTTTGAAAATGACTGAATGATTCACGCATCATAATTTAGTCTCATAGCATCACTTTGTTGGATTTCCGAACAGCTATGTGGATTTTCCTATCAGATGGCAAACGTTTTTATAATAACTGCAAGACGGACATTTATAGAGTTTTACATGTGTATTTATAAATAGTTCACATTAAATACTAATTTCAATGCTGCAGGTTTATTTTATTTCGAATGGGGTACGAAACTTTGCACTTTGTTTGGATTTCTGATGATAACAGCTATGTGGATTTTCCTATCAGATGGCAAACAATTTTATAATAACTGCAAGACGGACATTTATAGAGTTTGACATGTGCATTTATAAATAGTTCACATTAAATATTAATTTCAATGCTGCAGATTTATTTTATTTCGAATGGGGCACGAAACGAATCATATCATTCTACGAGTTTCGGGTACTTTAGAACTCTCATCAGTCATCGAATTGGAGAATTTTTCGTCTTAAAGCAAGAAATGTCAACATGTAGAACAAATATAGAAGAGAAATTGTGACATCTTTAGTAAGTAAAGAAGCTGTTGTTTTTATATTTGTCGTAATGAAATATTCGACTTAAAATTATGAAATATTACCTGCCTGAATGCGATTCTTGAAGGACAAAAGTTCCTCGATTTTATCTCCCATCTCAGCCTGACGTGACTCTATGTTGGAAACAGCACGTCGTATCCAGACGTGGCCAGACGAACCTCTATCCATATTGTCATGTGTTTCGCTGATATGAAAATCCTTGGTACCTGATTTTGTCACATTATGATCAATAGTATTGTCGTCTGCACCATGTAATAACATCAGTATTTGTTCTTCAGCCTTTTGTAACCTATATTCTAATTCCTCCATATTCCTTAATCGTCTCATAGCCTCGTCAAGACGTTCTTTAAGCACATCAATCTCTTCTAACTTTTTATCGAACTCACGATCGTGTTCTTCCAAATCTGAAATTTTCTTCAGAAGTACTGACATAATTCCACCATCCTGATCATATTTGACTTTCTCATATGCCGTTCCAAGATATATTGCTTGAAAGAGAATGCAGAAAAGGATTAAACTTTGCATCCTGTCATAAATCGTGGCAACCACCTCTTGTTATATACGCCTCTCATGCAGTATATCTATGTCTGTCAGACAATTCCTTTATATCGGCCTGTTTTGCTTTGATAAGATTAAACATGTCGTTGGTAACCACACCTTATATTTATTATTAAATTAACTTTGACATTTGGATATGAATGAGATGTCATTGGAAAATAGAATATCCTATTTCCCTGCTTCCTATCACTTATACATACATATATACCTATATAATACATATATACCTATATAATACATATATACAAACGTGCATACATGCTATTCAAACGACTAATGGACTAAAGGACAGATATTGAGCAGATAGAAGTATAGATCAGAAGGACATGCATACATCTTCTAAATTAACGAAACTATCAAAGGAGATACACTTAAATATTTTAGAATCTGCACAAAAGGCTACTTATAATAATTATACTTAATTTCATGAAAGCGAGAAACAAACAGGCAATCCATTACAAGCCCCTGTGTTTTCAATAACGATCCACTGAGGTACCTTAAACATTTTTATTTTGAAACCAAAAAGCGTTATATCATATACAGGTATACACCTCTATTTGCTGCTAAGAGAAACCTCCGTATGATAAATAGAACCAAAGTCATGCATGACATCCAAGAAAACGTAACAACTTTCTTACATCCAACAGCGGAACAACTTGATAACTGCCTGCGTTCATTGCTTGAAAAACATGCCCCAGCCACCAAATGCAGAATATCAGTAAAAAAGGTGTTCTCCTTGGTATAGCAGTGTTAGGGACCAGCTTCGCACTGCTAAAAGACATCGTGAAAAGCAGAGAGGCTTTGGATTTCCACCAGACTCACTATTCATAAACAAATCTACGAAGCCGCTAAGAAGAACGTCATAAACATAGTCCATTTAGCCAAATCATCCCACTACAGTACTAAGATCACGGAGAGTTCCAGCTGCAAAGATCTCTTCGAGATAACTAACAAACTAATGTCAAGGAACAAATGTACACCACTTCCAACGACCTTCTCTACACTAGACCCACCAGAGCAATTTGCAAATTTCTTCGATGACAAAGTTCAAACCATTAGAGATTCGCCTGACAGCACAATTTCAACTGATTCGTCACCATACAGATATGATGCAGAATTTCAGCGACAACCGTTAGGAGCATTTGAACCTGTTTCTATAGATTTAGTACGGACAATCGCGATGAAAAGTGCACCAAAGTCTTGTGAACTTGATCCAATTCCGACATCACTGCTGCTTGAGTGCTTAGACCCAATATTGCCATCACTGACTGATGTTATTAATATCTGTCTCTCATCAGGGGAATTCCCATCATTTTTCAACACTGCCATCGTAAAGCCATTGCTGAAGAAACCATCACTGGAACATAACGATTTAAAGAACTACTGCCCAGTTTATAATCTCCCTTTCATATCAAAATCTAAGAAAAGGTTGTTCTAACTCAACTTGTATCTCATTTGAATTCAAACAGTCTTTTTAGCAATGTACAGTCTGCATCTCGCCCTTGCCACAGTACGGAAACTACTCTTCTGAAAGTATTTAGTGACATTCTCTCTGCTTTGGCTAGTGGAAAGATGACAGTCCTCACTCTCCTGGATTTATCTGCAGCATTTGACACAATAGACCATGATATATTACTTCACCGTCTCCAGCATGTATTTGGCATTCAGAATATAGCCTTAGAGTGGTTCAAGTCCTACTTAGTCAACATGACACAAATTATATCTGTAAATGGAATACACTCCAGCCCAGTTGATGTATGTTGTGGTGTTTCACAGGGATCTGTTCTTGGACCTGTTCTCTCCATTCTGTATACTCAGCCGCTCTCAAGTGTCATAGATCATAACATAGTGTCGCACCAATTGTATGCTGATGACACCCAAATATACAAGTCTAGCCACCCAAGTGACGTTGATGCTACCATCCATGGAGAAGAGATGTGCATTTCGGATGTGAAATCATGGATGACATGTAACAAGCTGCAGAGGAATGATGATACAACTGAGGCTATTCTGATCACAACACAAAGACTTTCTCATTCACATCCATTACCTCAGACAATAAATATCAGCAACACCAACATAAAATTCACACAGTCAGTTTGGAATCTAGGCGTTACTCTAGACAGTACTCTCACATTGCACGAACATGTCATGAACATCTGCAGGGACGCATATCTTGAATTGAGACGCATCGGTTCTATTCGTAAATATCTTTCAGTTGATGCCATAAAATACTTGTATATTCATTAGTACTTTCAAGACTGGACTATTGTAACTCAATTCTCTCTGGTTCATCACAATATTTACTCCAGAAACTTCAAAACGTTGAAAACACAGCTGCACGGATCATCTTTAGAGTACCTCGATCAGGGCACACCTCACCACTGCTCTGTACCCTACACTGGCTATCAATTCGATACAGAATCAAACAGACAAAATTGTTCTCTGTCCTATATTTAAAATGACAGACTCCAGTCCAACATACCCACCCAGCCTCGCCCATGTGTATACACCAGCTAGATCCTTACGTTCTTCTTCTGATAATCGTATACTCATAGTTCCCAAGGTGGAAACAAAGTCATATGGACAACGTTCGTTTGCAAACCAGGGCCCGGCGACGTGGAATGAATTGCCCATTGAAATTAGACACAAAGACACAGTGGTCCCTTTTAAGAGTGCTCTCATGACTCACCTCTTTCGACTGCAGGGACAACCTTAGCGAAGTAATCATGTTTTGTATCTTATATGTTTTCAGCATGTTTTTATGTTTTCCAGTTTCATTGTTTTGTCATTTGTTGTTCTGTAGTATAGTCATATCATTATTAATGGTGCAAAGCGCTTAGAGCTTTGAAAGATTAGGCGCTATACAAAGTTCTCATTATTATTATTATTATTATTATTATTATTATTATTATTATTATTATTATTGAGTTGATCACATTTGGTAGCGGATGTCTTTTTTTTCAGGCCTACCCAGTAACACAAGGGTAGTCTCATTCATGTAAATTTATTGTGCTGCAGATTGGTTCTATTATCGTTGTATGCACGATGATAGCATGCTATTGCATTTTTCACCGTGAAACGATTGCGCATTGGCAATTACATGGATATGCTAACTAATCCGTTAATACAGTACTAAAATCTTTTGAATCAATTTGTCATTGTTTATTTTTCTGTTTTATTACGAGAATGTAATTGCTTTTTTATGTCATAATCCCAATGTTAGCACTAAATGCGAGGTGGCTGATGAGACCAACACTTCCACGGAATGTTCGTTTGCAAAAGGGACAGTGGATGACTTGGATAATTCGAGGTGCGTTGATAACTCTTGCTTTTCTTGCTTGACTTTTCAGCTCTGCAGCTGCTGTCATGCTAGATTCGCACCACTTGGATCCCATGTGCAGAGAAGTGACTCGATCGATTGCTGCTTGCTTCCAGGAATCATTGTTTTTGTTGCATGTTTTCAATACAGCTTTCAGATTGTCTTCGAAGCATTTCTTCTGACCTCAGTGAGATCGCTGTCCTTGCGGTAGCGCACCATAAAAGAGTCTCTTAGGCAGCCGGTAGTCTTGCATTCATACAACATGTCCAGCCCATCGTGGCAGGAACTGCATCAGGATGGTATGGATGCAGGGGAGACCTGCTTGGGCGAGTAACACAGTGTCTGAAACCTTGTTCTGCTTCTTGATATTGAAGATTTTCTTGAGACATGTGGTGTGAAAGTGGTTCAGCTTCATGGCATGCCGTTGGTACACCGTCCACGTTTCGCATGCGTAAAGTAGTGTGGGGTGCACAACTGCCCTGTAGAACCTTAACTTGGTCTGGATGCTGATGAATCATCTATTCCAGAAGTTCGCATAGAAACTGCCGGAAGTTGACTTCGTCGTCAATAGTGACGCTCTGTGACAGTGTGCTACCAAGGTAGGCGAAGAGGTTCACGACGTTGCGTTTTTGTCCGTTAGTCGTGATGTTGGTCTCAACATAATGCTTTCCAGGGACAGGCTGATGCAGGACGCCTTGGTACTTATGGCGAGACAAAACCCTGTGCAAGAAATGAAGAACTTTAATATCGAATGCATTGGAATTAATATCGAATGCATTGGAATTAATATCGAATGCATTAGAATTAATATCGAATGCATTGGAAATAATATCGAATGCACTGGAATTAATATCGAATGCACTGGAATTAATATCGAATGCATTAGAATATAAGAACACAATTTCAGCTGACATTTCGTTGGGATCTTCATATTTTATTGAGCTTAGCAGTACAAGAATATTCCAGAAAGCAATAAAAAAAATCATGACCCTAGTAACTAAGTATCTGTAAATGTTTTACCTATGCCAAGACGTTTTGCACAAATGGATCATAACTTATCTTGTAAATCGATTTGACAAAATTCATCAGTCAGTATCTACAGCATGTACAACCTCTGAAAGAAGAAACCCGAATAGAATACGAACGATCCTGAATTATCGGACTGGTACGTTTTAAATATGAAGCACGTGAAGATTCCTGTGACATTTTCATAATGGTGCGTAGGATTGATCACGACCAGATCGAATTCAAAGGGTGGCAAATAGGAGAACAGTAGGGAAGAATCAAAACAATCTTATATGAATGAAATGCTTGTTATTTCTAAATCAGTATATTTATTAATTTTGACTTAGCGAAACCGTGATATTTTTCAAGCCATTGAAAGAGGCTTTTGATTATTTGGCGACTGCGTGTACGGCAATGCTCAGCTTTATAAGTCTAAATGCTGTATGTGTAAGACTAGTAGGACCTGGTGGGTTGATATTTCTGGAAGGCTTTCATGGGTCAAATCGGCTCCATAACCAGGAATGGCTATCTGCAGGTACACAGTTCATTAAAGGTTAACATGATCACAGTGACTACAAGTTTCAAATCAACTTTCAAAATTTATTATTTTCAAATAATTGAATTATGTATGTAGACTATTGAGGTTATCCGATTTGGTAGTGAATTTTTTTTTGTCAGGCGTACCCAGTAACACAAGGGTAGTCTCATTCATGTAAATTTATTGTGTTGCAGGATGGTTCTATTATCGTTGTATGCACAATGGTAGCATGCTTTTGCATTTTACACCGTAAAACGATTGCGTGGTGGAAATTACATGGATATGCTAACTAATCCGTTAGATCAGTACTAACCATCTTTTGAATCCTATGTGTGTACTTGACACTGTCCAACATTTGTCATTGTTTCTTTTTCTGTTTTATTATGAGAATGTATTCGCTTTTTGTATGTCATCACCCCAAGTTTAGCACTAATTGCAAGGTGACTGATGAAACGAACCATTGCAGGGAATGTTCGTTTGCATAAGGGACAGTGGATGAGTTGGATATTTCCTGGTGCGTTGATGACACGTGCTTTTCTGGCTCGACTCATCAGCTCTGCAGCTTCTGTCCTGCTAGATTCGCACAACTTGGATCCATTGTGCACAGAGACATGCCAAGAGACTCGATCGCTTGCTGTTTGCTCCCAGGAATCAGGGTTTATGTTGAATGCTTTCAATGCAGCTTTCAGATTGTCTTCGAAGCATTTCTTATGACCTGAGTGTGATCGCTGTCCTTGCGGTAGCGCGCCATAAAAGTGTATTTTAGGCAGGCGATAGTATGGCATTCATACAACAGGTCCCGCCCAGCTGCGACCGCATCAGGATGGTATAGATGCAGGGACGACCTGCTTGGGCGATTACCTCAGTGTCTGAAACCTTGTTCTGCTAATTGATGTTGAGGATTTTCCTGAGACTTGTGGTGTGAAAGTGGTTCAGCTTTATGGCGTGGAGTCTAGTACGTAACCTGTTCTACTGGGTTCAGTCGGCGGTGAAAACTTTAGTGGGCACTAGATAAACGTTTTAAAGTTACGCAGCTTATGTCCTTGATGCAGCCAAACATTCACGGCAACTACGAAGACGATGTACCGGCCGTGGAGAGGAGAAGATGTGATACATCAGTGGCTACCAAAGTCAACACAAATAGTTTCTTAAAAGAGACCGATTTCAATTGAGATTTAGCTGAATTTCTCTCTTTTTGAAACTAATTTTGTCTCGTAACATTACTTCCTAGCCTTCTCGGTTCTTACCACACGTAGACAGAGACAGAAAAAGAATTGGAGATTTTGTGCAGCAACATAAAGAAGCAGAACAAAGTTTTTTCCTTCAACAACACAAACAACAAGAGATAAAAAGAAAGAAACGACAGGAATAAAAATCAGCACTTAAGAAACAAGTTATAGGAGCGAAGGAGGACAGTGAAAGTTAATTGGTGACTGTATTCTTAGAAATTTGGGCTCAATTAAGGAGTCTGAAACAAACGTAATAGACTTCTTTATTACGCCCAAGAGGAAAATTTAAGTCCCTGCCAAACAACCCACCCTGTTTCAACGTCTGAGATACCACAACTAGTTATTTCTTGCAAGTAATCGACGGGTACCAGTCCTGAAGACAGCTCTGGTTGTGGCAAAGGGTCAAGACATTTGAAGCTGATATCTTCCAGTTGCTGTGTTTGTTTTTATTAAGAAAACAAACACCCAACGGTCCTTTCCAGGGTCGCAATTTCCTTCGAAAATAGATAGTTATGGTTTTGCCAATATCAATAAAACTCAAAATCCCATTTTTACCCAATGATGTACGTGTTTGAGTGCGTGAACGTAGGTCATTAGTCTAAAAAATCAAAACCAAGAGACTACGTTTCTTTTCTATCTGGAATAGTATTGAACAAATGATACAATTGAAGTCGCAACACAACACTTTAAAACATTCATATATTTCTTCCATTTTTGTTCGCTCTCTGTTGTTTGAATTGATTCTCTGTTTAAGGTTTTTAATTATCTTCTTCCTCATTTTCGTCTCGTCTTCTTTGCACGTATTTCTGAACGTAACGGGGTTCTTTCTTTGGATACGGTACCTCTTACTTTTCCTGTTTGAGTTCGGAATGCAGTGTTTCACAATAATCTGAAATGGGTCCGCACAGCAGTTCTCCGCAATCTCTCCTTAACCGCCACCTGCTCTAAAAGATATGATAGTGAAAGTCAGTGGAAAGAGGACACTAATCATTCGAAAAGGTTGCGCCTGCATCAATGCTTTGGGAACAACAATAATCAATATTCAATACAGATTTTGTATAAATAATGCTTGTAATATTCTGTCCAGTTCACCTTGTTTGTCTATGTAGAGAATATTTTTGTGTAGATACATTTTCAGTGAACACGTAGCAAGATTAATGGGTATACGTGTTGTTTAATAGCTCATTCAATATTGCAGGTGCGTATTAATCAGGGAAATATTAAAAATAATTCTTCGAAATTGCAATTATATTATGCTTATTGTAGTACATATACATTAATTGTGTATTCTGCTATGCATAAAGTGCCTTTGGATGGACAGTATTACGAGTAAAGGTAGCACATACATTCCTTCAATACAACTCTAAATAATATTTCACTATAAACAAATAATCTGCATCATTAAGGCAGTCGACTACTTTTGGCACCGTATAAATATTTATCAGCCACTGTCGTGGTTATTTATAGAAGCTTTATGCTATTTATAAGTAAACAACAAGCCATATTTTTAATTATTTTTGAATAGTGTAGTTACCATCAGTTGTTATTTTGTTTGTGTCGTTAATCTCAATATCTTATCCAGTTGTAAATGTAACACACATCAGGTGGCCATGGCGGGAATAGGATAATAGGATAAGGAACTGTATAATGAACTGTATGCTCTTACTTATTTATATCACTGTAAGGTTATCATGGTTAAGTAAGTACTTGACTTGTTATTGAGCTGATAAACAAGCGAATTACGTCACGAGCGATGTATTTATCTAGTCTTGCACATTCTACAAGTGCTTTCGATGTGGATGCCACTAAATTTAGGTGATTCATATATTCATTTATTCTCTTTTCTATTAGTTGTGTGCAACAGTTTCGTTCTGTTGACGATATACTATAGTTAATACTCCTGCAAAAATTACAATAAAATACAAGACGAAGTCTTGCATAAAATGAATGTAATTAAAATATAACTGGCGCAAAGTATACAGATGAAACACATAAAGGAGCCACGCCGATAACCGAGACATGATAATGATACCAACATGTCGGTTCCACTACACTAAGTATGTCATTCATTAGATTTCGTATATTATATATTCTCTCTCTCTCTCTCTCTCTCTCTCTCTCTCTCTCTCTCTCTCTCTCTCTCTCAGACCGACAAAATTACCAACATGCACCAATACAATGGAACAAATTAAGAAATATGAAACGTCGTTGCCGTCAAATTCCAATATGTGTTTATCGAGGAGACCGAACATTCATTCCATGCTAAGTCATGTAATGACATTGCTACTCTTAATCATCAGGTATTGCCCCTCATGGACAGTCTCAGCAAATATCTATAAAATTGAACATTTTATTTTCAATGACGTTTGTAAGGTTAGCCGAAACTCCGAATTTGAGGAAAAATGTGATAAAGATTGGCAAATTTATAATCTAGACGAAAAGTGAAAACATTTCAGAAAGAAATCCACAAATGTGGTTACAGTCTCTTTCTGTCTCTGTCTCTGTCTTTGTCTCTGTCTGTCTGTCTCACTCTCTTTGAAACAATATTTTGTATAGTCCCTGTATTCTACTTTCGCTCTTCGTCTCTCTCTCTCTCTCTCTCTCTCTGAGAATAACGTTTTTCAGCTAGTGGTTTTATATCTTTAAGGTCGTCTAGCGTCTTCAGAGGAGGCTCGCTGGCTGAGTGGTTGGCGTAATGAATTGGATACAAGAAAGTGTGCGAGTACGAATCCTACAATCGGATAAAATTGGATCGGTACCATGGTTTAATCCATGGCCAATGCAATCTACTGCTATTCTCCTGACACTAAATTATCCATTTGTGTTAATGTGGCGTAATGCACCAATCCTTTGTTACCAAGAGTATTCTGTGTTTGATATTTGATATTTCCTTTTGAAAAATTACTGCTGAGTTTACGATTGTTCATTCTGTACGTACTTGTATAATTAATTATATTCTTTCTAGCTCGGAGGAAATAAATATATCAATGAAACATTATACAAAACTTATATTTATTTTGTGTCAAACGAGTGAGTATATATCTCCCGTCAAAGGCTTGGCTTTGTGTGTGAATCTAAACTTTGAATGGGAACGTGTGAGAAAACCAATGGGAGAGAATACGTAAATAATGTCCGGAATATATTCATATTGTTTATATCTTCACAACGATCGTACATGTTAATGTCCGCGGAAAAATATAATTTTTTTGTCATCCGTCTATTTCAAAAATATTTAGCTACGTCATCATATTAATAATTCAAACACGACCTGTCCTTTAACAGTCGATATTGGATGTAATGATTTTTTCAAATTTCAAAATTAGCTAGTAACTTAATAAATTTACAGTTAATAAATAGTAGCTGCTGGTCAGCAAATAAACAGCATGAAAAAAACCATAGTAAATTAGTCGAATGTGAATGTTTGATAAAACGAATAATGATGAAATTGTCAAAAAATTCGGAATTATATGCACGTTGATAATATTCATATCTACACAAATCATCATACAAGTGCATGACCACGGATAATAGCTGACAAGAATGAAACGAATGACTTGCGTGGTGGCTTTATTTTAACTGAGAAAAAGCTGCGCAGTTCGTGAACCTCACTCTCTCGACCAAACCGTTCTAAGTCCAGCAGCATGACAAAGCCTAACTAACCGAGGTTTATTACCCGACGGCTACCCTCAGCCTGGTTTAGCCGGCTAGTCATAGGTCATTTTAAGGAATATGGACGCTGCGCATACCACAGCTTCTTGGAGCCACAGGTGAGAGCTCTGTCATATCATTGATAGCCAAAAACTCTACCAGTGAATTTCTCTTTCCCCTACACTCGGAATATAATTCATAAAAGAAAATTGACTGCCCCATAAATTTGATGGTAAGTGATAAAGTAAACCACTGTCTGTAAAAGCTGAATCAAATTATGGTTACTACAGAAAAACGACTGTGCCAAAAATTCAAACCATTACCCTGGCAAGTCACGTGAAAGCAGCCAAAATGTACTTTTAAGGTAATCATGTGATTGAAATACATTGTTATTCCCATTTGATAAAAATATGCGATACAAGAATGAATCATACTTGAACAATTTAAACCCTTGAATCTGGGTTTCGGATAAGAACTTGGCAGTCTTCCTTGCCTACGCACACACAAAATATTCACACTCTTTTACTTAATATGACTAGACGACTATCTCTTTTCAAAAAGATATGTATGGCTATGAAGAAGGCTGTTCGATTAGGGCGCACACAAACCTGACGGAACTATACCAGTAACTCCTTTAATTCTCTCATTTATTCCATTCCAACTTCTGCTGACGTCATCGTTTTGGCACTTGTTTTTGCTGCTTTTTGTCTTGATTGTGTGAGAAACTTACAAAAATGGTACTAACTGCTGCCTCGGTTTGCGCTCAGCGTTAAGAGGTTAGTGTTAGGACTGATCGGCCTGGTGTCAGGATAATGTGACTTGGTGGGAGAGAATACGTACATCATGCTACATCATGCTACACGTCTGCGACATGATGCCACATTGCTAGGCATCGCTATAAATTGCCACACTGCAGACATCATAGCGATATGACTGAAACATTGTTTAAGCTACGTTACAAATCCAACTCACACACAAACATGGAATTATCTACCATTATCGATACGGTACTATTGTATTAGCAGTACTACCTGATTGTGAAGTCATGAAGTCAAAGTGGACTACCCATCGCATTACAGAGACAGTTGTTGTTATTGTTGCAGGGTTTAACGCCATTTCTCAGCACATGATAGGCTATACATGGAGGCCAGTATTAATGGTGGAGGAATAGCCCGGGAAAACCCAAGGAAAGAACCAACGACCCACGAGAAATCTAACATATCCACATTGGCCGAATCTGAGACTCGAACCCACCCAGACAGACGTGAGATGGGAGTAATCGGTAACGGAGAGCGCTTTAGACCAATCGCGGCCCCCTACAGAGACAGTAGTATGGACTACTTTGAGCTAAAGATTCAAGAAGTGTGAATTGGGTTAACTAAGTTGCATCCCCTCTCCGCAAAGATATATGTTTAGGGTATGTATTATTTGTTAACCTTATAGAATAGTCTTTAGCCCGTTATTCGAATTCACAGTTTCTTTAATATTTGAGAGTATACAGTAAAGTATTCTTTGTATACCGTCTATATTCTGCTTATAAGTCGAGTCATACTGCAAACAATAACGATCATCATCTGCCAAAACATAATGCGGTTTCTGACCAGGGTATATGTTTGTTTTACTGATTACTCATAACAAATTATGCAAACTCATATATTTCGGTGAATTATGCGAATGCGGATTTGAGTGTGCAGTTTTCAGTAAGGATCGACTTATAGACGAGTACAAACGGTATGTACTATATTCAGGATTTTATTTTTGTAGTCCGAAGTATTGACCATCTTGCCTTTTCTGGTAACATCACGTCCGCATTCAAACGTTGACCAAATGAAAATAAAAGATACTTAGAGATGACTTGGGGATTCCGCATATTTCTTTTTGTAAACATTACTTTGTGGTATGCCCATTTAGCCACGTCGACGATGTGTTCTTTCACCTTACAAGCTGACAAAAGGGTGATTTTGTCTTTTTAAATGAGTATGACCAACGGCACAGGTAAGACATGCATCATTCAAAAAAGACCCACTATAGGGCATTGTAGTTGAGGATGAGCGTAAAGTTGTTTTTGTTTAGATCAGTAATGAAGACAATATAAGTCGTTACCATTTTTTTTCTTAATATCACTATGAAAGCAAATGATATAATTTAACAAATGACTCAGATATGTTAGTGGATATGTAGTGTCACTCATCATTGGAAAAAAATAACTACAGAATATTAGCAAGCAGATAAATTGATCACGCTTGACAATGATCGGGTTTTTGTTTTTTTGTTTTTGTATCGTACATCATTGGGACACAACCAAATATATACCCTTGTATTTTTGGATTTATGCGAAACACCTTTGTTTCAGGTCCTCTTAAAAGCAGCAGCAATATTTTAATATGCCGTAGTATTTTTTATTTTTTTGCGGTACATACTTTTAGATTCTTGATTATTATGAGCATTTGATGGCTGGCAGAAAGCAAGTCAAAGATATATTTATAAATAGATTATTGGAATGCAAATAACTTTATACAAAGATTGTATGGTGTTCTTTAACATATTTACCTAGACGTTTGAGTAGATATAAGCTGTGATGGTTTGAAGGATAAGACATATCGAACAATATTACGTTAATACTAGCACAGTCGTTGTTTCCTGACAATGGATTTCCCATTTACAGGTATTTTGACTATGAACATGTTATACACGTTAGCTCTCAGCGATCATCAGGAAAATTGTAATAAATATATGCATTTGTGCATGAATATGATGCGAACAACTGGTCTACCTGAAGGACAATACTTCCGTTCAATAATTTCTACCGAAAGTATGGCGACGCTTTCATTTGAATAAGATTAAGTACGGCCAGGCTTTCATTTGAATAGGATTAAGTACGGCCAGGCTTTCATTTGAATAGCATTAAGTACGGCCAGGCTTTCATTTGAATATGATTAAGTAACGCGAAGCTTTCATTTAAATATGATTAAGTAACGCGAAGCTTTCATTTGAATAGGATTAAGTACGGTGAAGCTTTCGTTGTAATAGGATTAAGTTACTCAGCATAGCTAAATGCCACCGGCAACGGATATCGTAAATTAAAACAGCATATATTTGCTGACTCTTGCCACAACTTACTAAATAAGACATCGTCAGCAATTATCGTTTGTCTGATGCACCATGTCTCTGTTCAAAGATTTTGTCTTAAAATGCAGTTTTAAAGATCTTTTGATCAAGTACATTTGATTTATATAACTTATTTGAGCCTACTATCAAATATTATAGCCATCACACAAACAAAGAAACAAGCAAAATGTAAAATCTGTTTTTGTTTCCTCATTTAATATCTATTTAAACAAGGCAGACCAATTCGACTTATAGCGTCTTTGTAACCCAGAGAACTAAGCAACTGTTCTTGCATATGGGTTTTATGACCATATCAGACATAGAATATAACTCAGGCCAACTTAGGTGTCTTGTTTCTGCATTATAAATTTTTTATCTTCCCTCCTCAATAGTAAAAACTTCGAAACACTTAATTTCTAATGTGTAATAGTTTAAAAATACGGAAAACTTACGTAATTGTTTATATGAAGGGGGGGGGGGGGGAGACGACGATGCAATACATATATTTAGTTTTTGTTGAATGAAAGAATAACATAATTGTCAGAGTGACCACAAATGCTGCATTCATATATCTCCCCCCAAACAATGTTCAACTAATGTAACAATCCTGTTCTTGTAGCCCATATTTTTTAAAACATAGATTGTCTTGCAGTTAATTCCTTTCTGACCATCTAGTTTTGATTGTTTAGTTTATGGATAGTTCCGGCGCTTCAATATATCAATTGTGATATTATATTCTGCAACGTGATGCAGACTATTAACAGATAATGTGTATAGATGACTTTGTTTCTTGTTGAATCATTTTATATTTTTCTTTTGTTTTATTAAAGTGAAATATACAATGCTTAACGTTTTTTTAAAAAAATTCCTTTATTAAATATCATTCATATCAGAGATCAATGTCATAACCAAACAGTTCAATGTGCCACACGTAACTTTAGACTATTGCAAATATAACTATATTTATGCTCCTTTAATTACATTTTTGTCACATCTTACTCAGTGCCCGAATGGGATTTATATTGAAAAAAGACATTTTGGCTAATTACCAGAGTATGTTAATGTGTTAAAAACACGCATTCCTTTATAAGAGCAATTGCGAATTATCCTTATATTTTTATGACTGCATTTGTTTCTGCTTAAAAGTTACATAATATCTCAGTCCATTAATTTTTTTTCTCGTTTGATGACTTTTGTTTTGTTTTCTGTACCTCTCTGGAAAATATTTTGCCTGAATGTTGGCATTCAGACCAGAGTTTCTCTGCCTATTATATCAATAGTTTAGCTAGTAATGTGACGTATTACCTTCCCATTTTTATCAGCTATTTTCAGACTAATGTCTATAGTAATGTGTCGTATTGTCTTCCCATATTTATCAGCTAGCTATTTTCAGACTAATGTCTAGTACAATTTTCCGCTAAAGTATAAACTTAATCTTCTCGTATTAGCTGTGATTCATTCGCTGATACTTGCCTATTCTTGTAGAGAATTTCAGAAGCGTTTGGGTAATGTCTTAATCATAATGAATCGTGATTTACACTGTATGTGCAGCATCGGTTATTGTAGCAGGTTTCAAAGATGCAATGCGATGGTCATCGAAGTAATCAGGAAACAAATTGTATGTGTGTGTGTGTGTGTGTGTGTGTGAGAGAGAGAGAGAGAGAGAGAGAGAGAGAGAGAGAGAGAGAGAGAGAGAGAGAGAGAAGACATTCAAAGATACAATGCAATGCTCGTGGTTTATCATTGATATATATCATTATATATATATATATATATATATATATATATATATATATATATATATATATATATATATATATATATATATATATATATATATATATATATATATATATATATCCATGAATATTTGTCAGGTTTGTTTTATAAATACTAATTTTGGGATTATGAGAATGTTAAGAAGAAGCACATATAGATGATGATTTAATCGCATGCCTGTTTTAACAGGAAATCCTCAATAATATAATAGAAATCCCCTTGTTATTATGTTTACAAAAACGTCTCCCTCTTATGTAGAGGGGTAGTTAATTGGAGTTAGCTACGTTATCTAGGGACCGACATCCCTCGATGTTATGACCCGGTGTGAGTTAATAGATATAACATCAACAGAGAACTGGGAATGATTATTTGGAAGAAATAATGCGATACGAGCCCACTAAGACATGAAGGATAACACTTTTAATCATATATATTGATAATGATAATGTCAATGCAACCTAGGATAGATGAATAGAATTTAATAGCGGTGTCTAACTTGCATAGTTTTCGTCATAATGAGAGTGGTAAAAATAGAGCAATGTCCACGACTGATAGCATCTCGACCGTGCTCCAACGTTTCCTATTTCCTAGAGTCATCCTATTCCGACTGCCTCATCCTTCTTGGAGGTCCTAGTACTTTACTATGAACTCATCACTTCTCCTTTTCGGACTTCACACGTCATTTCTCCTTTTCTCAGGACATCACTCTTCAGTTTCTTTATTTCTGGACTTCCGTCTTTATATTCTTCTACCTCCTCTCTCTGTCTCTCTATCTCTGTCTTTCTGTCTCTGTCTCTCTTTCTCTGTCTCTCTGTCTCTCTCTCTCTCTCTCTCTGAAACTCTGAAACCAGTTTCCTTAAAGGACAAATTTATCACTATATCGCTATATGTACCATTTTCTAGATATACATACAATTCCTTCACTTATATTACTCAAAACATACTAGCTATCCAGAACTGCGTAAACTCTAACTTACTACTGTAGTACTTTGCTATCCCTTCACAGCGACAGGTCATATATGACCAAAGCGAGTGATCTATCGAAATTTACCATTAGCTACTGCAATCAGTAAGATATATCATTAGATACAAAAGGGTGTGGTATTATTTCAATAGTTTTGCCTTCAAAGTTCGTTTTAATTATATTGCTTTGCATAAAATAATGTATACAAATGCAACTAGTTAGTCAAATAAAGACCGACTTTCCAATTATATATGATGACCATAGTTAACAGCATTGTATTGCCACGAACAGAGTCAGACTTGCAAAATAATTTACAGAGAGATAGAGAGGTGTGGGTGGGTGCAGTATCTGTGCATGGTATTGTGATAATCTTACATGAGACCTTCAATGTCTTTCATTGTTCGTTAAAAATACAACACCATATCAAGGTTCGAAGCGGCAAAAGGCTATGTCACGTTAACAAGCACTATAAGTTTCCTATCGGATATCTTGAACTCGGATGTTGAATGTGGTCAATAACGAAGCGAACACGTAAACAAGATAGCTTTATAACTTCCTCTGCATTTGAAATAAATAAATAAAATAATGTACGTTTAAAAACAAGTTAAGGTTAGAACTAAAGTCATCATAACTGGAGACGATTTGATTAATATACAACTTCATCGCTATTTTTGTTAAACCAATATATTTTATTGCTATATTATAATTGAAGATATTGTTTTGAAATGTACAATTGAATACAATTACATATATATATATATATATATATATATATATATATATATATATATATATATATATATATATATATATATATATATCAAAACCCATCTCTTTCATGCAATCAGGGAAAACAAAGCCATAAGTCATAACGATTTATAATATTTTAACATAAAGGCATAATTGAGGTTAATACTTTTTTTCAGCGTATATGTACTATGTCCATGAAAATAAAAAGAATAGTGAATTTTTTCACACAATAAGTACTGTTGTTCACAAATGACATTTTACGACCTAACACAATGCTTTGTATAAAAAAAATCAGCAAATACTTTGAATTTCTAGCTTAAAATATAAATTATTGTTTACTGCATCTGTGTCCTCCCAACGTTGAAAACTATAAAAAGACGTGGAAGTACTACCATACATATTGTAACGTACTATGGCCCTGATCGAAACATTTTTCCCACTGTTACGCATATCTCTGATTTAATATATATTTAATTGTTTGTGTGCCAGTGTTAAATTATTTTTTAAAATTTTGTATTACATGATGTTGTAATGTAAATTAATTTACGCAGAGATAATGTCTTTTTCCTCAGAAAATCGGTTTTCCTGAATTATTCTTTGGTAAACAAGTAATGCTGACCTAGATCCTGACCTTGATTCAAGGTTAGTGGCAATAGGTAAACAGGATTTATGTTTATGAAATGATTGGTTGTCGTTAAGGTCAAGACTTTAATAGTGAATTAGTAAGTAAACAACTTATTAATTATTAATGTAGGAATTATTGGTTCTCGTCAGGGTCATGTTAGGAGTACGTGATAAAAAATACTAAATTACCTCCCACCACCCTTTTTTCTTGATGTCGCAAGTTAGGGATTTTTTCAAAATTTCGCATTATAAAACGGTATAATCCTTGTTTAAGTGAAATATTTTCAGTCTTGGGCTTTTACAAAAGAGGTCGAGTCATTTTCTTTTGTTTTAGTTATTCTCTTATTCGTGTTAACTTTTCTTCATCCCAGATGTGTTTTGAATGATTAATTCATGTCTCTGGAATTAGTTGACGTGCTCATACAGAATTCTTGGACAAAAACAGATATTGTTAAATGTTGTTTTTCTACAATTTTTTTTCTTCCATTTTTACAATGTTTTTTCCAGGGAAATAAATTATCTATCAAATTTTAAAATGCTTGTCGTTTTCACTTTTTCTGTGTTACTGTTTATTAGAGCCTAAACACGTAAAACCAGCTCCACAATGAATTATAGTCGAAGACTAAGGTACATGCTTTTTATACACCATCCAATACGATTTTAATTTGAACATTACTTGTTTGACAAGATGTGCAAATGAGGTTAGTGCAAATGAAATACGTTACTTCTATTGGACGTTTGAAGAATCGCGTTTCCTTTTCATAATCGTTCCTTTTATTGATCTCGATCGTCTTAACTACACGAGCCTGACCAATTTCGAGTGGAATGGATACAATGGCGAATTGTGCTCTTAAGGCAATTTTTCGAGTCTTCGCCACCATGACAGCTTTAGTATGTACTGAATTTGCTAAAAAGAAATTGTAAACAGTCATACATGAATGCAATGCTTCTTGCATTACTTTTACTTTGTTATATATATACATATATCGATCTCACACTTTTACATTTCACTATTTATGTTCCAATGTATTCAACCGCAATATGCATACAGCACGTGTAGACAAGTATCGCATTCGTTGCTCTTTCAGTTTTAATTTTGCTCTTGTGATGATATTTTAAAATATTATTTAGCAATATAACAAAGGTATTTGCATTGCATTGATGACATGTGTAGAAAACGAAACTTTTTTTTAGATATTATAATGGTTATATTTAAAAGAGATACATAAAACATTAATCCTTCTGTTTCATGAATTTAGATACAAGTGTAAAATATAAAGGAAATGTAAAGACAACTTACAGTTACATTTGCAAGTCATTGGGTACAATTTAGGAGACTGCAATCGTAGGGCATTTTTAGATTATTTTAAGCATTCCCTTCGAACGCAAATATCTTGATCCTCCACCCTTATCTAATATTACTGATGCGTACACGAGCCTTATCGGGCATTTTTTGAATTTCTGCGTTTGTTATCATAGACTAGTGTTAATATATTTTATGTTTGTCCATTTAAAACTTGTAATCTTGCATTTTATCGGATCTATAAAGGCCTTTCAGAAACAAAACCTTAGCTTCAATTTAACCTAACAAACAACAACACTTAAACGAAAGCAATGAGATTAATAAGCCATTAGTAGTTAACTGTGGAATTAAGTCTTATACGGTATACAATGCAAAATAAAAATCATTATTACATCTTCTTAGAATATATCTATCAAAGATAAAGCGGTCAGCTAAAGCGATTTATTTTAATTTAACTTATTATTGAAAAGTAATAATTAAAAATCATAAAATTAGAAAACATAAAAATATGTTGAAAACATATATAAAATACAAAACATCATTAGGTCTCTAAACTTGTACATGCAGTCGAAAAAAGTAAGTTTTAAGAGCACTCTTAAAAGGGACCACTGTGTCTTTGTGTCTAATTTCAATGGGCAATTCGTTCCACATCGCCGGGCCCTGGTATGCAAAATAACGTTGTCCATATGACTTCGTTTTCATAGCGGGGACCATGAGTATACGATTGTCAGAAGAGGATCGTAAATATCGTGCTGGTATATACACATGAGCGAGGCCTAATAGGTATGTTGGACTGGAGTCTGTCAGTGAAACATAGCACAGAGAAAAAATTTTGTGTTTGATTCTGTATCGAACTGATAGCCAGTGTGGTGTACAGAGCAGTGGTGAGGTGTGCTCTGATCGAGGTACTCTAAAGATGGTTCGAGCAGCTGTGTCTTGAACATTTGGAAGTTTCTGGAGTAGATATTATGACATGACGAATCAGACAGTATTGAGTTACAATAGTCCAGTCTTGAACGTACTAATGAACACACAAGTATTTTAGTGGCATCAACTGAAATATATTTGCGAATTGAACTGATTAGTCTCAGTTCAAGATTTACAGCCTTGCATATGTTCATGACATGTTGGTGCAATGTGAGAGAACTGTCCAGATTAACACCTAGGTTTCGTACTGACTCTGAGAATTTAATGTTGGTGTTGCTGATATTTATAGTCTGAGGTAAAGGATGTGAATGAGAATGTTTTTGTGTTGTGATCAGAATAGCCTCAGTTTTATCATCATTCATCTGCAGATTGTTACATGTCATCCATGATTTCACATCAGAAATGCACCTCTCTACTCCATGGATGGTAGCATCAACTTCAGTTAGGTTATTAGACTTGTATATTTGGGTGTCATCAGCATACAATTGGTGAGACACTTAGTGATGATCTATGACACTTGCGTGCAGATTAGTGTATAGAATGAAGTAAACAGGTCCAACAACAGACCCCTGTGTAACACCACAACATAGATCAACTGGGCTGGACTGTATTCCATTGCATATACAACTTGTGTCTTGTTGACTAAGTTTGACTTGAACTACAGTAAGGTTGTATTTTGAATGCCAAATACATGCTGGAGACGGTGAAGTAATATATCATGGTCTAATGTTGGTGTACAATGCTGCAAACGAATCAAGGAGTGTGAGGACTGTAATCGTTCCACTATCCAAAGCAAAGAGAATGTCATTAAATACTTTCAGAATAGTAGTTTCAGTATTGTGTCAAGGGCGATATACAGACTGTACATTGCTAATGACTTTAATTCATTGTATTCGGTACGATCAACTCAGGCCAATGATGAATTAAATTTGTTTTTTACTCGAAACAAAATATTATAATTTATTACATTCGGCTACATCTTTATCGGACCACGGAATAACGCTAATTACATACAAATACACCTATGCAATGATATGATTACCATCCTCGGTTCTGATCCACACCCGAATTCTAATTGAAGACTGAAATGTTACAGCAATGCTTCCTTGATAATGACTCGTGATTTATGTTTTGTGTGTTTTGTTGTTATTATCCCTGTCTAAGATCGGATTGTCAAATCATCATCGTTAATGCAACGTAGCGTTAAAGAAAGTGATAGGTAAAAGCCATAAAAAAAACTGAAACAGTGGCAAAATAAGGTTGAACTTTCATATGACGTCATAGCCCCCTAAAATGTTATGTTTTGCCACCTGACGATTCAAGGTAAAGTAACCAAGCAACAAAGTACATGAGCTATACATATACTAGACTTATAATAGTTTAATAGTGTCATCTTTTTGAGAAGTATTGCTATCACTCAGGTTAAAGGACACCCTCCACCAGTATTGGTAAGTTTCAGAATGCAACCATACACTTACATTTAATTTCGTCTTTATAGCACACCCATCACTTAGTTGATACATTTAAAATTAATTTTATCCACTGCTAGAGAGAGAGAGAGAGAGAGAGAGAGAGAGAGAGAGAGAGAGAGAGAGAGAGAGAGAGATGGATTGCCCCACTTGGTATGTGGTGCTTTGTTTAGTTATTGTTATCTAGGTCAGGAGATGTTTGAACAAGTAAATTATATTATTAAATTTGGAATTTAATGTATGGAATAACGAAAATTCAATCAGAGTTTTACAAAAGAACTATATTAGCCCACATAAGTAAATTATTATAAAATTTTAATCACTTACATAAATAGAATTATGAATTTGTGCATGCCATTTGAATAACAAGGAAATACAGTTCCAAAATTATAAGATCTTCAGTTACCCGTTCTTTCATGCCGATTAAATATATTTCAGGATAGACTCGAGTGAATGAGTTTACTCGTTGCTCAGCATGCCAGCATAACCTTGTTCCGTGCCTTCCAATGTTAATTTGTTTTACTTGCCACGCCATCTTCTCTTTACCTTTTTAGTCTGTTCCGGGTCATCAGCTGTAAGTTAGATTCATGTTCCTTTTATCCTATGCATGGTGTAAATATGCAACTAATTTTCCTTCAGATAAAACGCATCCCAAATAGCTGTCAGGCTTTGATACGTCAGCGATCGAACAATATTCATCACACTTTTTACGTTAGATTTCGTATTTTCGAAACCGAACATAACTAATTTCAATATGGTTACATGGAAACATGATGAACACACAACCCTATTATCATAAAGTTAATGTCTACTTCCTGCTACTCAGCACTCCTAGTTCAACTGCGATACAACTGGACCTCCTATTATTTGGTATCCGTGGACTATTACTAATAAGCTGAATGATGTCAGTCAGCAATAAACTATTGTATGGCATTTTTACGATACACGAGTCATATACCATTCAAGACACACGATTGCAACAAATAACAACTAAAAGCAAGGAAAAATTAAGTCTGAAATTAAAATGAATAAATGCAACAAATGATTACAAACTAAAATCAATGAAGCTATTGAGATAAACTGTGTGCCTTTCAGAGGCTAGTTTATTTGTTGTTTATGTGAAGCCAAATCTCTCTTTCTAGCGTTCGTCAATTCCTGACTCCCGTTCGTTTGACAATTTAAAACGAGAAATACGTTTTATGTCCCATAGTCAGGCTTCCCCATCCCCAAAAGAATGATTGAATAATTTCCCAAAGGGAACTACATAAAACATTGAATTTCGTCTTTTTAAGACACCCCTCGCTTAGCGTATCCGTTCAGAATTAATTTTAGCTAACAGTAAAGCATTCAACCCGAGCATCAAAACTATAATATTTCCCTGTAGTCCGACTTTACTAATAACAATTTTGGAAAAACTTATTTCATGAAAATTATTTAACATGGTGACAAACTTGTCTCAGGTTTATTTCAACTTTGTCAATTCCGCTACCTACGCCCCATGATACCACTGCCTATTCTGTCTCTCTAACCGTTACCCCGGCGACTTCAAACTAAACATCACCAAACCAGAGCACACATCCTACACAGTCAACGATTTAATGAGGGTATTGCCCTTACATTAAATTATTTGTTAGGTATCAGACTGACTGAAGATATATATATATATATATATATATATATATATATATATATATATATATATATATATATATATATATATATATATATATATATGTATATATATATGTATGTATGTATGTATGTATGTATGTATGTATGTATGTATGTATGTATGTATGTATGTATGTATGTATGTGCGCATGTGTGTGTGTGTGTGGTGTGTATGTATGTATGTATGTATGTATGTATGTATGTATGTATGTATGTATGTATGTATGTGCGTGTGTGTGTGTGTTTTGTTTTATATGACTTGTTGATTAAAAATTCCTGTTATATATGCAGTTCGTGCTGTTATAATAAACTCTTACATATGTCTTTAAGATCAACAAAAGACAAGAAAATGCACACGGCTTTTATTCTGTGACATTTAACAATGTAGTAGGATTTTTCAGTTTATATTATATCTGAAAATGTTACCGTGACAACCTGTGAGATGTAAGTAATTATTATAATCATCAGTTGCTATTTGTCGCAGAATCATCTGGCCACAGAAGAACGCCAGTAAAAGATGAATACATCCCTCCCTCGGTTATTGAACCTGTCTTGCACCTTACCCATATTCGGTGACCGACAGTGCAATGTTGTGCCGCAGCTGTGGTACCTTGATCAAAGGTTGTGCTATCGACTGCATTTGCTCTCCCTCTCCCTATTCCATCAACTACAATTTCAGTATCTACGTCTCTGTTAGGCGCAGAGAAAATATTGGTAAATAAAAGGTACGTGCCCGATACTGGACATGTAAATATTCCAGTGGTTGGATCGTATCCGTTACCTTCATTGTAATCAACCTTGTCAAATATAATTGGATGTTCTATTGCAATCGCGACTGAATGAGAAGAAAACATAGCAGTAAAGGCAACCTTTCCTGTGACGGCCCTCTTCATACGTTTTGTGTCAGCCATAATTTGCACTACAGGAACAAACAAAATATAGGAAACGTCTTTAGTATTAGTTTATTAGTTTGCGATATATGTGCTATATTTGGATTTTATTCTCTAACGTGTATGTTAATATTATTCGTATTAAATTATGAATTCTGCCATCTATTATGAAGCATTCCCTTATATAATCCAGAGATAGCACCCTCAGTTCTGTTTGGTGTATATTTATAAATCTCTATATTTAATTCTACAAAAACTAGATTTCTTTCATAGGAATCTGGAATGACTGTATAAATAGATGAGAATTAATTATTAGGTCGTCATACAAGTATCTGCTACACACGAGTGCATATAACACCGATTAAATACCATCCTTGTTTGGTGACGTGTACTTAGTCATGATTGAATATGGACTCGTGTGGACAGGCATGTGTGTAAGACCTTTCTTTAACATAGAGTGAACATATAAAACAAGGTGAGTATACTTTTTTGCTGACTGTTTTAGTCATTTCAGAACAAATGAATTAACATTTGCTGAACGATTGTTCTAGATTTTTTAAAAAAATATTACAGCCCCGAGATGAAAATGTACAGTTTGATTTAATCCTGTTTCTGTGTCAGTACTACAAAGAGGAGGCAACTCCCTGAGACATCATGATGAGCTTCAATTTCAGTTTCTTTCTTTTAGAAAGTGGAACAATTTGATAAGCTGGATTCTGAGAACACACATCAAGTTAAATCCTCTGCACCAGCATTAAATCAGAATAAACTACACAAACTTTGGGAAAATCTTGAATGAAAACATGCATATAATCTGTTTCTTCAATGAGTTACGTGAGATAGTTCCGTTTATACCAATGACAGACAATTAGGAAAGAATGTTTGTCACCTGTCACCTGTGTGTGTATGTGTGTGCCTGTGTGTATACATATCGAAAAAAAAATGAATTTGGATATGGTTCACTTAAAAGAAAAATGACGTGCGAAGTAAACATAGAATAACTTTCGAAATGACTGAATGATTCACGCATCATAATTTCGTCTCATAGCATCACTTTGTTGGATTTCTGATGATAACAGCTTTGTGGATTTTCCTATCAGATGGCAAACAATTTTATAATAACTGCAAGACGGACATTTATAGAGTTTTACATGTGTATTTATAAATAGTTCACATTAAATATTAATTTCAATGCTGCATATTTATTTATTTCGAATGGGGCACGAAAAGGATCATATCATTCTCCAAGTCTCGGGTACTTCAGAACTCTCATCAGTCATCTATTTGGAGAATTTCTCGTCTTAAAGCAAAAAATGTCAACATGCAGAACAAATATAGAAGAGAAAATGTGACATCTTTAGTAAGTAAAGAAGCTGTCGTTTTTATATTTGTCGTAATGAAATATTCGACCTAAAAGTATGAAATATTACCTGCCTGAATGCGATTCTTGAAGGACAAAAGTTCCTCGATTTTATCTCCCATCTCAGCCTGACGTGACTCTATGTTGGAAACAGCACGTCGTATCCAGACGTGGCCAGACGAACCTCTATCCATATTGTCATGTGTTTCGTTGATATGAAAAACCTTGGTATCTGATTTTGTCAGATTATGATCAATAGTATTGTCGTCTGCACCATGTAATAACATCAGTATTCGTTCTTCGGCCTTTTGTAACCTGTATTCTAATTCCTCCATATTCCTTAATCGTCTCTGAGCCTCGTTAAGACGTTCTTTAAGCACACCAATCTCTTCTAACTTTTTATCGAACTCACGATCGCGTTCTTCCAAATCCGAAATTTTTTTCAGAAGTACTGACATAATTGCACCATCCTGATCATATTTGACTTTCTCATCTGCCGTTCCAAGATATATTGCTTGAAAGAGAATGCAGAAAAGGATTAAACTTTGCATCCTGTCATCAATCGTGGCAACCACCTGCCGTTATATACGCCTCTCATGCAGTATATCTATGTCTGTCAGACGATTCCTTTATATCGGCCTGTTTTGCTCTGATAAGATTATACATGTCGTTGGTAACCACACCTTATATTTATTATCAAATTAACCTTGACATATATACACTTGGATATTAACAACATGTCATTGGAAAATAGACTAACCTATATCCATGCTTCCTATCACCTATACATACATATATACATATGTAATGCATATTTACCTATATAATACATATATACAAACGTGCATACATTCAATTACAGAGACTAAAGGACTAAAGGACAGATATTGAGCAGACAGAAGTATAGATCAGCAGGACGTACACACACACACACACACTCACACACACACACACACACACACACACACACATACATACATACATACATACATACATACATACATACATACATACATACATACATACATACATACATAATGAAGAATTCCATTGAAGGCTACAACTTTCCTGTCCACAATTACTTTCAGTGAAATTGGAGTCTGTTTAGGAAAAATTTCTTTTGTAAAAGAAAGGCTACATATATATCAAGTTTTTAATAAAATAAGGATTTTTTCCTCTTCTAAATTAAAGAAACAATCAACAGTAGGAGATACACTTAAACATTTGAGAATTTGCACAAAAAGCTACTCACAATAATTATGTTTAATTTCATGAAATCGAGAAACAAACAGGCAATCCATTACAAGCCTGTGTGTTTTCGATAACGATCCATTGAGGTACCTTATACATTTTGATTTTGAAACCAAAAAGCGTTATATCATATACAGGTCGCCCTCTAATGTTGACAAACGAAGATTGGGTTTAAATAAATACTGTTTCAATTTGAATTTGGTAAATATCTATATGTACATTAAACAATTTTAAATTAAAACCTTCATATGTATTTTCTTGTTTTAGCTAACATTTAATGGATACATGTTTCGGTAATAATCGTGTCTTTTGTTTTATATTTATTGTTTTTGCTCCTGGAATGTTAAGTATCTAGCTAAGCATAGACTTGATTGCTGATAACGTTTAATTCCACAAATATTAATTTAATATTTATCTCAATTTATTGTAATTTTGAAAACAAAATATGTATTAAATTAAGTTTGAATGAATTAGAATTAATGTGGCATGCAATGGAATTAATGTGGAATGCAATGGAAATAATATGGAATGCATTGGAATTAATATGGAATGCAATGGAATTAATATCGAATGCAATGGAATTAATATGGAATGCATTGGAATTAATATGGAATGCAATGGAATTAATATCGAATGCATTGGAATTAATATCGAATGCAATGGAATTAATATGGAATGCATTGGAATTAATATGGAATGCATTGGAATTAATATGGAATGCATTGGAATTAATATGGAATGCATTGGAATTAATATGGAATGCAATGGAATTAATATGGAATGCATTGGAATTAATATGGAATGCATTGGAATTAATATCGAATGCATTGGAATTAATATCGAATGCATTGGAATTAATATCGAATGCATTGGAATTAATATCGAATGCAATGGAATTAATATCGAATGCATTGGAATTAATATCGAATGCATTGGAATTAATATGGAATGCTATGGAATTAATATCGAATGCAATGGAATTAATATGGAATGCATTGGAATTAATATCGAATGCATTGGAATTAATATGGAATGCATTGGAATTAATATCGAATGCATTGGAATTAATATGGAATGCATTGGAATTAATATCGAATGCATTGGAATTAATATGGAATGCATTGGAATTAATATCGAATGCATTGGAATTAATATGGAATGTATTGGAATCAATATCGAATGCAATGGAATTAATATGGAATGCATTGGAATTAATATCGAATGCATTGGAATTAATATGGAATGCATTGGAATTAATATCGAATGCATTGGAATTAATATGGAATGCATTGGAATTAATATGGAATGCAATGGAATTAATATGGAATGCATTGGAATTAATATGGAATGCATTGGAATTAATATGGAATGCATTGGAATTAATATCGAATGCATTAGAATTAATATGGAATGCATTGGAATTAATATCGAATGCATTGGAATTAATATTGAATGCAATGGAATTAATATGGAATACATTGGAATTAATATCGAATGCATTGGAATTAATATCGAATGCATTGGAATTAATATGGAATGCATTGGAATTAATATCGAATGCATTGGAATTAATATCGAATGCAATGGAATTAATATGGAATGCATTGGAATTAATATGGAATGCATTGGAATTAATATGGAATGCATTGGAATTAATATGGAATGCATTGGACTTAATATGGAATGCAATGGAATTAATATGGAATGCATTGGAATTAATATGGAATGCATTGGAATTAATATCGAATGCATTGGAATTAATATCGAATGCATTGGAATTAATATCGAATGCATTGGAATTAATATCGAATGCAATGGAATTAATATCGAATGCATTGGAATTAATATCGAATGCATTGGAATTAATATGGAATGCTATGGAATTAATATCGAATGCAATGGAATTAATATGGAATGCATTGGAATTAATATCGAATGCATTGGAATTAATATGGAATGCATTGGAATTAATATCGAATGCATTGGAATTAATATGGAATGCATTGGAATTAATATCGAATGCATTGGAATTAATATGGAATGCATTGGAATTAATATCGAATGCATTGGAATTAATATGGAATGCATTGGAATTAATATCGAATGCAATGGAATTAATATGGAATGCATTGGAATTAATATCGAATGCATTGGAATTAATATGGAATGCATTGGAATTAATATGGAATGCACTGGAATTAATATGGAATGCATTGGAATTAATATGGAATGCAATGGAATTAATATGGAATGCATTGGAATTAATATGGAATGCATTGGAATTAATATGGAATGCATTGGAATTAATATCGAATGCATTAGAATTAATATGGAATGCATTGGAATTAATATCGAATGCATTGGAATTAATATTGAATGCAATGGAATTAATATGGAATGCATTGGAATTAATATCGAATGCATTGGAATTAATATCGAATGCATTGGAATTAATATGGAATGCATTGGAATTAATATCGAATGCATTGGAATTAATATCGAATGCAATGGAATTAATATGGAATGCATTGGAATTAATATCGAATGCATTGGAATTAATATGGAATGCATTGGAATTAATATGGAATGCATTGGAATTAATATGGAATGCATTGGAATTAATATGGAATGCATCGGAATTAATATCGAATGCAATGGAATTAATATGGAATGCATTGGAATTAATATGGAATGCATTGGAATTAATATGGAATGCATTGGAATTAATATCGAATGCATTGGAATTAATATCGAATGCATTGGAATTAATATGGAATGCATTGGAATTAATCTCGAATGCAATGGAATTAATATGGAATGCATTGGAATTAATATCGAATGCATTGGAATTAATATGGAATGCATTGGAATTAATATGGAATGCATTGGAATTAATATGGAATGCAATGGAATTAATATGGAATGCATTGGAATTAATATCGAATGCATTGGAAGTAATATGGAATGCATTGGAATTAATATGGAATGCATTGGAATTAATATCGAATGCATTGGAATTAATATCGAATGCATTGGAATTAATATGGAATGCATTGGAATTAATATCGAATGCATTGGAATTAATATCGAATGCAATGGAATTAATATGGAATGTGTTGGAATTAATATCGAATGCATTGGAATTAATATCGAATGCATTGGAATTAATATCGAATGCATTGGAATTAATATCGAATGCAATGGAATTAATATGGAATGCATTGGAATTAATATCGAATGCATTGGAATTAATATCGAATACATTGAAATTAATATCGAATGCATTGGAATTAATATCGAATGCATTGAAATATAAGAACACACTTTCAGCTGATATTTTGTTGGGATCTTCATATTGTATTGAGCTTAGCAGTGAAAGAATATTCCCGAAAGCAATAAAAAAAAATCATCACCCTAGTAACTAAGAATCTGTAAATGTTTTACCTATGCCAAGACTTTTTGAATAAATGCATCATAACTTATCTTGTTAATCTATTTGACAAAATTCATCAGTTAGTATCTACAGCATCAACAGCCACTGAAAGAAGAAACCCGAATAGAATACGAACGATCCTGAATTTTCGGACTGATACGTTTCAAATGTGAGGCACATGAATATTCCTGTGACATTTTCATAATGGTGCGTAGGACTGATCACGACCAGATCGAATTGAAAAGGGTGGCAAATAGGAGAACAATAGGGAAGACACATTTTTTGCCCTTGATGCGCAGGATGTGTTTAAAAAGAATCAAAACAATCTTCTATGAATGAAATGCTTGTTATTTCTAAATCAGTATTTTTATTAATTTTGACTGAGCGAAACTGTGATATTTTTCAAGCCATTGAAAGAGGCTTGTGATTATATGGCGACTGCGCATACAGCATTGGTCAGCTTTATAAGTCTAAATCCTGTATGTGTAAGACTAGTAGGACCTGGTGGGTTGATATTTCTGGAAGGTTTTCATGGACCAAATCGGCTCAATAAGCAGGAATGGCTATCTGCAGGTACACCCTTCATTAAAGGTTAACATGATCACAGTGACTACAAGTTTCAAATCAACTTTCAAAATTTATTATTTTCCAATAATTGAATTCTGTATGTAGACTATTTAGGTTATCAGATTTGGTAGCTGATGTCTTTTTGTCAGGCGTAACCAGTAACACAAGGGTAGTCTCATTCATGTAAATTTATTGTGTTGCTGGTTGGTTCTATTATCGTTGTATGCACCATGATGGCATGCTAGTGCATTTTACACCGTTAAACGATTGCGTATTGGCAATTACATGGATATGCCTACTAATCCGTTAGATCAGTACTAACAACTTTTGAATCATATTTGTGTACTTGACCCTGTCGAACATTTGTCATTGTTTATTTTTCTGTTTTATTACGAGAATGTAATCGGTTTTTGTATGTCATCATCCCAAGTTTAGCACTAATTGAAAGGTGGCTGATGAGACCAACCATTGCACGGAATGTTCGTTTGCATAAGGGACAGTCGATTAGTTGGATATTTCCAGGTGCGTTGATGACACGTGCTTTTCTGGCTTGACTCATCAGCTCTGCAGCTACTGTCCTTCTAAATTCGCACAACTTGGATCCATTGTGCACAGAGACACGCCAAGTAACTCGATTGCTTGCTGTTTGCTCCCAGGAATCAGGGTCTATGGTGAATTCTTTCAATGCAGCTTTCATTTTGTTTTCGAAGCATTTCTTCTGACCTGAGTGGGATCGCTGTCCTTGCGGTAGAACGCCATGAAAGTGTTTTGTAGGCAGTCGGTAGTAAGGCACTCATACAACAGGTCCCGCCCAGCTGCGACCGCATCCTGTTGGACCGGATGCAGGGACGACCTGCTTGGGCGATTACCTCAGTGTCTGAAACCTTGTCCTGCTAATTGATGTTGAGGATTTTCCTGAGACTTGTGGTGTGAAAGTGAACAGTTTTTAACTTGGCGTTGTTACACCGTCCACGTTTTGCATGCGAACAGTAGTATGGGGAGCACAACTGCCCAGTAGAGCTTTAGCTTGGTCTGGATGCTGATGAATCTTCTATTCCAGACGTTGGCATACAATGTGCCGGAATTCGCGCTGGCTTTGACAATGCGAAAGTTCACTTCGTCAACAATAGTAATGCTTTGTGACAGTGTTCTGCCAAGGTAGGCGAAGCGGTTCACGACGTTGAGGTTTTGTCCGTTGGTGGTGATGTTGGTCTCAACATAATGCCCTCCAGGGACCGGCTGCTGCAGGACTTCAGTTTTCTTGGTACTGATGGTGAGACCAACTCTTGTGCAGGATGTTGAGTTTGGTGATGATGAGGCGGAGTTCTGTACAACAGTCAGCGCCGCACAAAACCTTGGTCATACACATATTTTACCTGTCCCTCTTCCTGACAATGACGATGTCGATGAGGTGCCAGTGCTTAGAGAGTATGTGAATCCATGATATCCGGTTACTGGTAGGGCGGTGGAAGACTGAATTGGTGATCCACAGTTCACGCTCGGCGCTAGTCCCGAGCAAAAGGAGACCGTTGCACTCCATCCCAGGCAACGTGATCACAGCCTACTCCTGCATTGAAATCGCCAAGAATGACGAGGTTATCTGCTATTGGAACGGCAGCAATGATGGAGTGAAGATCGTCATATAACTTAACTTTCAATTCATCTGGGTTGGTCATTGTTGGCGCACAGCAACTCGTAGTGGCAATGTGCTTTTCCAGACAAGAGGGCGAGTTTCATGGTCATGATTGTGTCGTTTAGTCCCTTGGGAGGTCCAGACAATTTGTCAGTAAGTGCTGTCTTCACTGCAAAGCCGCCACCAGCCTCACAGACCCTGAAAAAGAAAGTGGATCCGAAGCTCTTTTCAGAGAATTCGCCTTCTCCTGCAAACCGGGTCTCGCTCAATTCATCAATGTCCACGTTATATTTGGAGAGTTCCTACATACAATGAAAGACAAAAGCTCTTATATTTTGTTCTCCTTTGTAGATCTACGAGATTCTAACTTTGATTCGTATATCCATTTGGTGGCTAAAACAAACATTCAAGTATTGTTTGGGCCGTTTAAATAACTAAATGTCAGGTTTTTTAAAGTAACTTTTTCAAGCTTCGGTTGGGTATAGTCATATACATTCAGTGATTTAATTGATAGATTCTTTCATCAGCTGTTTATTATGTCCACACTAAAGTTTTCATCTAGGGTCTATCTAAGCAGAAATATATCGTTTGCTGATATTTGTGTAGTCTGAAAACATTTCAAAGACTTTTATGTCTTCATCATGCTTTGCATTTTGTGTGCTGTCGTGCATTATATGAACTTTGCCATCTTGATGTGCATGGAGAATGGGCTATCATGCTTTGCATGGACTACATCATAATATACGTGGTCTAACCTAACATGCTAGACTGTATCAGCTTTCACTTAAGTCAGTCAGATAACTGACTATAGCAAATTTGTTATCTGTACCTGTTTTTCTGCAATGGGTCTGATTATCTTGTTTAGTAATTTGTATTGCGATGGTTGACATAAGAAAGATATAATTTTGATTTATTAGTGGATCAATTCATTAGTCCATCATATACTTATTGCAATAGATAGTAACCAGATACAATAATTAATGAAACATTTCAGGATTTATATTTTTTGGTCATTATTCATATTTTCTAGAACTCCCAGTTATTATCTAGTCTTAGCCTTTTAAAACCTGAAGTAAGAAAAGGCAATATTTTGAGCAATTGCATACTAGAAGAGTTTAATATATTAATTGATGGAAGAGCGGGCCTTTCTCCTCGTCCTGCAGTTAAATGTGTGAATTAAAAAGCCATGGAAGAACTTATCCGTTTGAAGGCGCTCCTTCTAGGACATATATTCAGCTATTTTTCCACTTATCTCAGCCTGTCGTGACTTTATGATGGTTAAAGCTCGTATTTCCGTGGAGACAGAGGAACTGATGTCCATTTTGTCATATGCAATACTGATTTCAAACAACTTTATTGTATCTGATATGTTCACAATACAATTAGCGTTATTACTTTCCACGCGATTTCCTTACATTCGTATTCGTTTGGCAGATTTTCCGACCCGTACTCTTATTCATGCATAATCGTCAACGGTTTTTTTTAGACCTTTTATAAGAATATTAAGCTCTTAATTTGTTTTTAACCAACTCACTATCGCGTTCTTCCCAATCCCAAATTGTCTTCAGAACTACAGGAATGGTGCCACCTTCCTGTTGATAGTTGAGTTTGTCGTCTGCCGGTCAAATATATATTGCTTGAAATCAATACAAAAAGATTTAATCTTTGTATCCTATATCAAATCGTGGCAATTGGCTGCTCATAAATGCTCCTCTCGTACACTAAATGTATGTACACCACACAATTCTCTTATATCTGCAGGTATTGGTTTGATACGACTGCATATATGTAATATATCACCTCGCCTTAGATTTACAGTTAAGTAGCCTTTATATTGTCCATTGGATTAACACAGTAAAGACATGTCTTGCTCATGGTGAGAGAAACTCTTCTGCCCACCTACTCCGTACCTCTCTGAACATACATGCATACATACGTACGTACATACATACCGAACAGATATGCGCATAATGTTGCAATTTTGTTGTTTTCAATTTGATTCATCTACATTATCAACTTGCATATCAAATCTTCACATTCTTCATAGTTTTTAAAAGCTACTAATATATATATATATATATATATATATATATATATATATATATATATATATATATATATATATATATATATATATATTACAAATTATAACTTCACAACGTTTCAGATATGCATTGTACTACATTCATCAATACATGATCCACTCAGGTGGTCTAGTGGTTAGAGCGTCCGCCGCGAGAGTGGGAGGTCGTGGGTTCGATCCCCGACCGTGTCACGCTAAAGACTTACAAAAATGGTACTTACAGCTGCCTCACTTGACGCTCAGCATTAAGTGGTTAGTGTTAAGATTGGTTGGCTTGGTGTCAGGATAATGTGAATGGGTAGGACATCATGATACATGTCTGCTGCATGATGCTCCAATTGTAGATATCAATATAAACTGCCTCACTGCAGATATCGTAGCGATATGACTGTAAAAGTGTTAAAGCTACTTTAAAAAGAATCATAATCAAAACAAACTGGATAAGCTTCGCATATTAAATGAAATACAAAATTAACACTTACCCAAATGGCTGGAGAACACAATGGAGAGCGTACACTCCTTGACAAGATCCAACGCGATATGTGTGTCGGTTATAATTTGATCTCACTTAAATCCATAGAAGAGGGAGTAATAGTCAGGGAAAATACTCGTGCATATCATGCTTTTCCCTCGTCGCAAGTAATTTCCGACGAGATACATGTTAGTACAGTCGCTTACCTGAAAAAACACTTGTTCATCCTAAAAAACGTTGTTCACACACACACTCACACACATACACTCGCACACACACACACACACACACACACACACACACACACACACACACACACACACATATATATATATATATATATTGAGACAGACAGACAGACAGACAGACAGAGCCAAACAGAGAAATAGACAGACAGATAGACGGACTGACAGATAGAATCAGACAGACAGAGACAGACTGACGGACGGACAGAAGGGCAGTTAGTAGGGTGCGTGGGCGGGTGGATAGATAGATAGATAGATAGATAGATAGATAGATAGATAGATAGATAGATAGATAGATAGATAGATAATGAAAACAAAATATGCACATTGCAATGTCATTTTTATCACTCCCATTTGGATTCAGGAGAAGAAAGAAAAAAATACGTATTTCCACAGATCTTCTAAGCCACCGTCCATTTAGTACGTACGCAGGGAGGGGGAGGCGGTTAACCAATATGCACATGCTTACGTATTGGGGTGGTGGTAGGGGTATCTAGTGATAATGTGCGTACGGAGCGGAAACGGTTAGGGTGTCGTGAAACCTCAATAATAATTGGTCTAATACGTAACCTATTCTACTGTGTTCAGTCGGCGTTTGAAATTTAGCGGGCACTAGATAAACGTTTTAAAGTTACGCATCTTATGTCCTTGATGCAGCCAAACATTCGTCGTATGTATACTGTCTGTTTTATTAAACACGTTAATATCATTAATATTTACTCGTTTCTACGTGAATGTAGGCTGTTCTATAGAATTCGTGTGGAGAGGGGTGTGTCAAGCGTAAGTACGCAGTTGGGATATGTAACAATGTACGCATGTGTACAGGGAAGGGGAGGAGTAAAGCATTGTCAGATCTGTGCATAAGTACTAATGGATGGCCCCTAAATGAAGTCTATAAATATATTCCCATTAAAGTTTTAGAACTCTACTACATTTAGAATAAACTGAACGTGGTATAGTTTCTGCACTTTGTGACTGTATAATTATGCAGATTTACAAATGTTTAAGTGTTTCTAACATTTACTGATTTCTGAGATGATAAAATATTTGAAACATTCTAAATTCGAAATTCATATTTTGCTAAAATTAAATTATAAATACGCAGTGAGTGGTGGCTTAGGTTATTTCCCATGCCCCACATAAATTGTATTTATTCAATATAGCACAGTTGTAGAAAAAGTGGTATATTTTGAATTTAATATTATATATATATATATATATATATATATATATATATATATATATATATATATATATATATATATATATATATATATATTTATATATATATATATATATATATATATATATATATATATATATATATATATATATATATATTAAGTGCATTTCTACAATTAAACATATCTATATCAAGGAACATATATGTCGTATTACAATATCACTTCCTTTAGAATTATCGAAGAAGTGTCGACTAGTTGTATAGTTTGACGCAATATTCTAATTTGCTAAAATATAATTTTATTGATACCCTGCGATTTCTGGTAATGGATTTACTTCCATCATTTCCATTGCAGTTAAATAAGAAAAGGGAGAAGGGTGCCTGAAAAGATACCATTGTAGAATATCAAATACGAAAAAGTCTTTATGGATCAAGATTAAAAAAGGCTGTCACTGCATAACATACAATTTCCGTAATATATATCATTCCCATACAAAATAATTGATTAAATATCTCCTGAAAGTGACGGAGTTTGTAGAGTTGATACATATCGTGACATTGTGTTTACTTTACTTTACATCATCCACTGTCCAATATAACCCATTAACAATCTCAGAGATATATTCTTCTATTTATTCATGCATATAATAAAGGATCGATTCCTTTTATAGTATTATTATTTCTGTGGAGATAAGCGCGATATTTAGCGGTGGTGGCCTTTTCTAAAGTTGGTGCGTTTCTTATTACTGATTTTGTTTCTAAGCAAGACCATATCCACTCTCTGTCCATCTGTAAATCTAAATTTTCCTTATTATCTTTATCTATATGTCCTCAAGATCTGTCGTTTAACATTTATGTATGCAATTACATGAGTGTATATTTCTATATATGTATAGTGAGGTGAGTTGTAGCTACGGAGGTTAGTTTGATTCTCCATATGTCTGACGTCATTAAAGTTTCTGCGAAATGGTCAATGTCAAGGCTAAATTAGAATAAATGTAAGGTGATGTGATCCACGACATATGTGCAGTCTTATCAAACTAATACCAGCCTAAATAAAGGAATCGAGTGGCAGCATACACGTACTACAGAAGTGAGGTATCGGGTAACAGAAAGTAGAGAAAGTAGACGTAATATGTCTTAGTGTAGCAGATGACAAACTCAAGTATGGCCAAGAAAGTAGGATTCTTTCTGTGCGTCTGAAGAAAATTTCGGATTTGAAAACACGCGATCGTGAGTTCGAGAAAAAGTTCGAAGAGGATGACGTGCTTAAAAAAGAGCGTCTTGATGAGGCTAAAGTTAGATTGGCGCGAATGCAGAAGCTAGAGTACGGGTTGCGAAAAGCTATTAAGAAATGCAGATGTTAGTAAATCGTGTGGATAACAATTGCCAAATGAACGAATTAGCTACCTTAAAAGTGTTTTTATTCTACCAAAATAACTAATTATATGAAATTTAGTTCATCTGATTCCGTCTGAATATGACAAAGTCACGTCAGTCCGAAATATGTGACAAAATCGCAGTACTTGACTCGCTCAAGAATCACCTGTATTTTTGTTCAACTTCATAAAAATAGAAACGAAAATGAAACCACTGTATTTATAAGAAACATCATCTAAGCATGAATGGCACTGAAAGATTTCATATATAGAAATAACTTTGTCTTACGATTTGTTGTTTCTACACGTTTTAAGCATGGTACACACCTGTCCTGATTACTATATATCTGCAGTCGATATCAGCAGCCATTTTCACCTATAAACCGTACAATTGCACGTAACTTTGCAAAACTCAGCGGTTCAACCTCTGTCTTTTATATCCAAAACTTGTATATATCAGAACGATTGATTTTCACTTTTTAGAGGAAAACCAAAATCCAAACAGCGCAATATTCGACATGATGCCTGAATCTATATGTACAAATACCAATAAGGCTAGTAAATATAATATTCAATGAAATGACCCATGACACAACAAAACTGACCTGATGTGGGTCAATTCATTAAATATTGCCAATAAGTTCGCGACCAAAACATTGTATTTTCGTACTCAATGCTAGGTTCTGAAACAAAATTCAAACAAGTATCTTATCGAACTTACAACAATCAGATAAGCTAGAAATGGACCCACAAGTACGGACATAGGGTCAAGAACATAATATAATTTAAATATACATAGCACACAGTGCAAGTATATAAAGTCTAATGAAAATACATTACAGATACACCTTTCAAATCACCCTGGGACATTTTAGGGTCAACGGCAATATAACATTGGAAATATTGGGTCTGTATAGCGACAAGGGAAAATGGAGTTGTTATATGATTCAGTAGGAATGGAACAGGTCTGATGACGTCACGGTACTGAAGATTATTAACAATGTTGCAACAATTGTAGGATCATTTGGTTTTATGTTAACAACATTTTGTTAACACAGAGTTCATCGCATATGACTGTTCTCTTCCTCATACATACATGGGTAAGTCTATGCGGAACAGTGTTGAATGTACGACAGTAGACGATTCAAAGTTTGTCCACATCTTGTGACAAGAACATGTGAAAGAAATGCAGTGAATTGCGGTTATTTATAATGGATTCAGTCTCACTACAGAAGCTGTCTTTCAATCATAAGAGAACGGTCTGTGACATTACATTCTCTATATAAGAGCAACAGAGTATGGGCGCTGTGAATCTATGCGACAGTTTAATCATCACGGTAACTACGAAGACGATGTACCGACCGTGGAGACGAGAAGATGTGATACATCAGTGCCAACCAAAGTCAACACAAATCTTTTCCCAAAAGAGACCGACTTTAATTGGGATTTAGTTGAATTTCTCTCTTCTTTAAACTAATTTGTTCTCGTACCATTACCTCGTAGCCTTCTCGGTCCTTGCCACACGTATACAGAGACAGAAAAAGAATTGGAGATTTTTTGCAGCAACATAAAGAAGCAGAACAAAGTTTTTTCCTTCAACAACAAAAGCAACAAGAGATAAAAAGAAGCAAACGACAGGAATAAAAATCAGCACTAAAGAAACAAGGTATAGGAGCCTTAGAGATTTGGGCTCAATTATGGAGTCTGAAACAAACGTAATAGACTTCTTTATTACGCCCAAGAGGAACATTTATGTCCGAGCCAAACAACCCAACCATATTTCAACGCCTGAAATACCACAACTAGTGATTTCTTGCAAGTGATCGACGGGTACAAATCCAGAAGACAGCTCTGGTGGTGGCAAAGGATCAATGCATTTGAAGCTGATATCTTCCAGTTCCTGTGTTTGTTTTTATTAAGAAAACAAACACCCAACGGTCCTTTCCAGGGTCGCAATTTCCTTCGAAAATAGATAGTTATGGTTTTGCCAATATCAATTAAACTCAGAATCCCATTTTTACCCAATGATGTACGTGTTTGAGTGCGTGAATGTAGGTCATTCGTAAAAAAATCAAAACCAAGAGACTACGTTTTTTCCTATCTGGACTAGTATTGAACAAATGATACAATTGAAGTCGCAACACAACACTTTAAAACATTCATATATTTCTTCCATTTTTGTTCGCTCTCTGTTGTTTGAATTGATTCACTGTTAAAGGTTTTTAATTATCTTGTTCCTCATTTCATCTCGTCTTCTTTGCACGTATTTCTGAACGTAACGGGGTTCTTTCTTTGGATACGTACCTCTTACTTTTCCTGTTTGAGTTCGGAATGCAGTGTTTCACAATAATCTGAAATGGGTCCGCACAGCAGTTCTCCGCAATCTCTCCTTAACCGCAACCTGCTCTAAAAGATATGATAGTGAAGGTCAGTGGATAGAGGACACTAATCATTCGAAAAGGGTGTGTGTGGGAACAACAATAATCAATATTCAATACAGATTTTGTATAAATAGTGCTTGTAATATTCTGTCCAGTTCACCTTGTTTGTCTATGAAGAGAATATTTTTGTGTAGATACATTTTTCAGTGAACACGTAGCAAGATTAATGGGTATACGTGTTGTTAAATAGCTCATTCAATATTGCAGGTGCGTATTAATCAGGGAAATATTAAAAATAATTCTTCGAAATTGCAATTATATTATGCTTATTGTAGTACATATACATTAATTGTGTATTCTGCTATGCATAAAGTGCCTTTGGATGGACAGTATTACGAGTAAAGGTAGCACATACATTCCTTCAATACAACTCTAAATAATATTTCACTATAAACAAATAATCTGCATCATTAAGGCAGTCGACTACTTTTGGCACCGTATAAATATTTATCAGCCACTGTCGTGGTTATTTATAGAAGCTTTATGCTATTTATAAGTAAACAACAAGCCACATTTTTAATTATTTTTGAATAGTGTAGTTACCATCAGTTGTTATTTTGTTTGTGTCGTTAATCTCAATATCTTATCTTATCCAGTTGTAAATGTAACACACATCAGGTGGCCATGGCGGGAATAGGATAATAGGATAAGGAACTGTATGCTCTTACTTATTTATATCACTGTAAGGTTATCATGGTTAAGTAAGTACTTGACTTGTTATTGAGCTGATAAACAAGCGAATTACGTCACGAGCGATGTATTTATCTAGTCTTGCACATTCTACAAGTGCTTTCGATGTGGATGCCACTAAATTTAGGTGATTCATATATTCATTTATTCTCTTTTCTATTAGTTGTGTGCAACAGTTTCGTTCTGTTGACGATATACTATAGTTAATACTCCTGCAACAATTACAATAAAATACAAGACGAAGTCTTGCATAAAATGAATGTAATTAAAATATAACTGGCGCAAAGTATACAGATGAAACACATAAAAGAGCCACGCCGATAACCGAGACAAGATAATGATACCAACATGTCGGTTCCAATACACTAAGTATGTCATTCATTAGATTTCGTATATTATATATTCTCTCTCTCTCTCTCTCTCTCTCTCTCTCTCTCTCTCTCTCAGACCGACAAAATTACCAACATGCACCAATACAATGGAACAAATTAAGAAATATGAAACGTCGTTGCCGTCAAATTCCAATATGTGTTCATCGAGGAGACCGAACATTCATTCCATGCTAAGACATGTAATGACATTACTACTCTTAATCATCAGGTATTGCCCCTCATGGACAGTCTCAGCAAATATCTATAAAATTGAACATTTTATTTTCAATGACGTTTGTAAGGTTAGCCGAAACTCCGAATTTGAGGACAAATGTGATAAAGATTGGCAAATTTATAATCTAGACGAAAAGTGAAAACATTTCAGAAAGAAATCCACAAATGTGGTTACAGTCTCTTTCTCTCTCTGTCTCTGTCTCTGTCTCTGTCTCTCTCTCTCTCTCTCTCTCTCTCTCTTTGAAACAATATTTTGTATAGTCCCTGTATTCTACTTTCGTTCTTCGTCTCTCTCTCTCTCTCTCTCTCTCTATCTCTCTCTCTCTCTCTCTCTCTCTCTCTCTCTCTGAGAATAACGTTTTTCAGCTAGTGGTTTTATATCTTTAAGGTCGTCTAGCGTCTTCAGAGGAGGCTCGCTGGCTGAGTGGTTGGCGTAATGAATTGGATACAAGAAAGTGTGCGAGTACGAATCCTACAATCGGATAAAATTGGATCGGTACCATGGTTTAATCCATGGCCAATGCAATCTACTGCTATTCTCCTGACACTAAATTATCCATTTGTGTTAATGTGGCGTAATGCACCAATCCTTTGTTACCAAGAGTATTCTGTGTTTGATATTTGATATTTCCTTTTGAAAAATTACTGCTGAGTTTACGATTGTTCATTCTGTACGTACTTGTATAATTAATTATATTCTTTCTAGCACGGAGGAAATAAATATATCAATGAAACATTATACAAAACTTATATTTATTTTGTGTCAAACGAGTGAGTATATATCTCCCGTCAAAGGCTTGGCTTTGTGTGTGAATCTAAACTTTGAATGGGAACGTGTGAGAAAACCAATGGGAGAGAATACGTAAATAATGTCCGGAATATATTCATATTGTTTATATCTTCACAACGATCGTACATGTTAATGTCCGCGGAAAAATATAATTTTTTTGTCATCCGTCTATTTCAAAAATATTTAGCTACGTCATCATATTAATAATTCAAACACGACCTGTCCTTTAACAGTCGATATTGGATGTAATGATTTTTTTCAAATTTCAAAATTAGCTAGTAACTTAATAAATTTACAGTTAATAAATAGTAGCTGCTGGTCAGCAAATAAACAGCATGAAAAAACCCATAGTAAATTAGTCGAATGTGAATGTTTGATAAAACGAATAATGATGAAATTGTCAAAAAATTCGGAATTATATGCACGTTGATAATATTCATATCTACACAAATCATCATACAAGTGCATGACCACGGATAATAGCTGACAAGAATGAAACGAATGACTTGCGTGGTGGCTTTATTTTAACTGAGAAAAAGCTGCGCAGTTCGTGAACCTCACTCTCTCGACCAAACCGTTCTAAGTCCAGCAGCATGACAAAGCCTAACTAACCGAGGTTTATTACGCGACGGCTACCCTCAGCCTGGTTTAGCCGGCTAGTCATAGGTCATTTTAAGGAATATGGACGCTGCGCATACCACAGCTTCTTGGAGCCACAGGTGAGAGCTCTGTCATATCATTGATAGCCAAAAACTCTACCAGTGAATTTCTCTTTCCCCTACACTCGGAATATAATTCATAAAAGAAAATTGACTGCCCCATGAATTTGATGGTAGGTGATAAAATAAACCACTGTCTGTAAAAGCTGAATCAAATTATGGTTACTACAGAAAAACGACTGTGCCAAAAATTCAAACCATTACCCTGGCAAGTCACGTGAAAGCAGCCAAAATGTACTTTTAAGGTAATCATGTGATTGAAATACATTGTTATTCCCATTTGATAAAAATATGCGATACAAGAATGAATCATACTTGAACAATTTAAACCCTTGAATCTGGGTTTCGGATAAGAACTTGGCAGTCTTCCTTGCCTACGCACACACAAAATATTCACTCTTTTACTTAATATGACTAGACGACTATCTCTTTTCAAAAAGATATGTATGGCTATGAAGAAGGCTGTTCGATTAGGGCGCACACAAAACTCACGGAACTATACCAGTAACTCCTTTAATTCTCTCATTTATTCGATTCCAACTTCTGCTGACGTCATCGTTTTGGCACTTGTTTTTGCTGCTTTTTGTGTTGATTGTGTGAGAAACTTACAAAAATGGTACTAACTGCTGCCTCGGTTTGCGCTCAGCGTTAAGAGGTTAGTGTTAGGACTGATCGGCCTGGTGTCAGGATAATGTGACTTGGTGGGAGAGAATACGTACATCATGCTACATCATGCTACACGTCTGCGACATGATGCCACATTGCTAGGCATCACTATAAATTGCCACACTGCAGACATCATAGCGATATGACTGAAACATTGTTTAAGCTACGTTACAAATCCAAATCACACACAAACATGGAATTATCTACCATTATCGATACGGTACTATTGTATTAGCAGTACTACCTGATTGTGAAGTCATGAAGTCAAAGTGGACTACCCATCGCATTACAGAGACAGTTGTTGTTATTGTTGTAGGGTTTAACGCCATTTTTCAGCACGTGATAGGCTATACATGGAGGCCAGTATTAATGGTGGAGGAATAGCCCGGGAAAACCCAAGGAAAGAACCAACGACCAACGAGAAATCTAACATATCCACATTGGCCGAATCTGAGACTCGAACCCACCCAGACAGACGTGAGATGGGAGTAATCGGTAACGGAGAGCGCTTTAGACCAATCGCGGCCCCCCTACAGAGACAGTAGTATGGACTACTTTGAGCTAAAGATTCAACAAGTGTGAATTGGGTTAACTAAGTTGCATCCCCCCCCCCCCTCCGCAAAGACATATGTTTAGGGTATGTATTATTTGTTAACCATATAGAATAGTCTTTAGCCCGTTATTCGAATTCACAGTTTCTTTAATATTTGAGAGTATACTCCGTTTCTTTGTATACCGTCTATACTCTGCTTATAAGTCGAGTCATACTGCGAACAATAACGATCATCATCTGCCAAAACATATTGCGGTTGCTGACCAGGGTATATGTTTGTTCTACTGATTACTCATAACAAACTATGCAAACCCATATATTTCGGTGAATTATGCGAATGCGGATTTCAGTGTGTGGTTTTCAGTAAGGATCGACTTATAGGCGAGTACAAACGGTATGTACTATATTCAGGATTTTATTTTTGTAGTCCTAAGTATTGACCATCTTGCCTTTTCTGGTAACTTCACGTCCGCATTCAAACGTTGACCAAATGAAAATAAAAGATACTTAGAGATGACTTGGGGATTCCGCATATTTCTTTTTTGTAAACATCATTACTTTGTGGTATGCCTGTTTAGCCACGTCGACGATGTGTTCTTTCACCTTACCAGTTGACAAAAGGGTGATTTTGTCTTTTTAAATGAGTATGACCAACGGCACAGGTAAGACATGCATCATTACAAAGGTCATGTAGCTGTCTTTCATTCAAAAAAGACCCACTAAAGGGAATTGTAGTTGAGGATGAGCGTAAAGTTGTTTTTGTTTAGATCAGTAATGAAGACAATATAAGTCGTTACCATTTTTTTCCTTAATATCACTATGAAAGCAAATGATATAATTTAACAAATGAGTCAGATATGATAGTGGATACGTAGTGTCACTCATCATTCGAAAAAAGGAACTACAGAATATTAGCAAGCATATAAATTGATCACGCTTGACAATGATCGGGTTTTTGTTTTTTGTATCGTACATCATTGGGACACAACCAAATAAATATCCTTGTATCTTTGGATTTATTCGAAACACCTTTGTTTCAGGTCCTCTTGAAAGCAACAGCAATATTTTAATATGCCGTACTATTGTTTTGTTTTTTTGCGGTACATACTTTTAGATTTTTGATTATTATGAGCATTTGATGGCTGGCAGAAAGCATGTCAGAGATATATTTATAAATAGATTATTGGAATGCAAATAACTTTATACAAAGATTGTATGGCGTTCTTTAACATATTTGCCTAGACATTTGAGTAGATATAGGCTGTGAGGGTTTCAAGGTTAAGACTTATCTACCAATATTACGTTAATGCTAACACAGTCCTTGTTTCCTGACAATGGATTTCCCATTTACAGGTATTTTGACTATGAACATGTTATACACGTGAACTCTCAGCGATCTTTAGGAAACTTGTAATAAAGATATGCATTTGTGCATGAATATGATGCGAACAACGGGTCTACCTGAAGGACAATACTTCCGTTCAATAATTTCTACCGAAAGTATGGCGATGCTTTCATTTGAATAAGATTAAGTACGGCGAAACTTTCATTTAAATATGATTAAGTAACGCGAAGCTTTCAATTGAATAGGATTAAGTACGGCGAAACTTTCATTTAAATATGATTAAGTAACGCGAAGCTTTCAATTGAATAGGATTAAGTACGGCGAAACTTTCATTTAAATATGATTAATTAACGCGAAGCTTTCAATTGAATAGGATTAAGTACGGTGAAGCTTTTGTTGTAATAGGGTTAAGTTACTCAGCATAGTTAAATGCCACCGGCAACGGATCTCGTAAATTAAAACAGCATATATTTGCTGACTCTTGCCACAACTTACTAAATAAGACATCGTCAGCAATTATCGTTTGTCTGATGCACCATGTCTCTTTTCAAAGATTTTGTCATAAAATGCAGTTTTAAAGATCTTTTGATCAAGAACATTTTATTTAATATAACTTATTTGAGCCTACTATCAAATATTATAGCCATCACACAAACAAAGAAAGAAGCAAAATGTAAAATCTGTTTTTGTTTCCTTATTCAACATCTATTTAAATAAGGCAGACTAAATTCGACTTATAGCGTCTTTGTAATCCAGAGTGCTAAGCAACTGTTCTTGCATATGGGTTTTATGACCATATCAGACATAGAATATAACTCAGGCCAACTTAGGTGCCTAGTTTCTGCATTATAAATTTTTATCTTCCCTCCTCAATAGTAAAAACTTCGAAACACTTAATTTCTAATGTGTAACAGTTTAAAAATACGGAAAACTTACGTAATTGTTTATATGAAAGGAGGGGGATGGGGAAGACGATGCAATACATATATTTAGTTTTTATTGAATGAAAGAAGGAGATAATTGTCATAGTGACCAAAAATGCTGAACTCATATATCTCCCGCAAAACAATGTTCGTCTAATGTGACAATACTGTTCTTGTAGCCCATACTTGTTTAAAACATAGATTGTCTTACAGTTAATTCCTTCCTGACCATCTAGATTTGATTGTAGCAGCAGAGGGGGCGAATCGGACAACTTTTTATAGGCATCTTTTCGGAAACTTAAGGGTTTCTCGAAAAGTAAATCGGACAGGTGTCGATTCGGCAAACCAACGCTTGTTCGAAATCGTAAAAAAAAGGAATATTTGAGATGCCATGGTCGTTGTCGCCGCCCCCTCTGCTGCTATGGGTTAACAATTGCTTTTAAGATGAAAATCATTTAGGACTTCACAAACAGACTAATTTGTAAAACCTCGCCTTGTAAATCAATTAGATTATTAGATTGGTCAGTGAGTTTAAAATTAATTCTCGTTAACGAATTATTATGACATCGCATATAAACTGGATTAACCGGAGACTCAATGATTAGAAACCCAGGAGGAGCTATTGGCGCAAATGAATATAAAATATATCCCTGCTGAGCTTGATTTGATCGCTCGAGATTTATTTGATAGCTTCCTTCGATAACATCAGATACTAAATTCAATGCTATCACTGAGGTTATATTCACGTTGAATGGAGCAATGTGCCTACCGCCTCCATCTGGGTCATTATTATGTTTGAGGATAGTTGTTTGTGGTTGTGGTGCTGTTTTTTTCCATGCGTCATGGATTTTTTGGAAACCTTCATCGATGGCATCATTGAGAGATTTTTGTAGTTCTGAGATATTATATCCGGGTAGTTTGAATGTGGGAATATCTTTTACGAGTATACTATTTTCTAACGCAAACTGCGTTCTCGTTTTAGGATTATCGTCACCTAATATATCTTGAATAATTTGCAAATGAAATATTTCCAAGTCATTGATGATTTTGTTACATGTTTGTATGACGCTGATAAATTCATCTCGGGTGAGAGTACCGGATGTAAGAGATATTAATAATATCGAAATATCGAAATTGAGTGATGTGAAATTTTCAGTGATTTTATCCTGATCGGTTACGTTATATATTTGGCGGCTCTCTTCTATTACTGTAATGAAAAAGTACAGCTTATCGTAATCTCTATAGCTTTTTATTGGATTATCGGGTTTTATCCTGTCGGTGATATAATCGGATTTTTGTGGTTCAGGTGGTATGTTAACTTGTCGAGGTGGATTTTCAGGCAATCCTAGTACGGTTCTTATAGAACTCTGATAGATATCTACGACATAACTAGGTGAGTTTATCTCGATCGCGGATGATAACGTCGGCTCATGAACCGTTATAGCGATTTTCGATTCTGCTCCAGTAATTGATTTTATTCTACGCTGGAATTCAGTATTGATTTGTTCGATTTGGTATGACCCAGATGGTATCGAAACAACGTTCCAGTCTGGAGTTCCATCGGGTTTATTCTTATTCGCAAATGCCAAGGAATTATTCGGTTGTTGACCACCAAATGCTACCGACCTGATATTAGGCCAACTGTGATACATTCGTAATTTTGCTAACGCGATTTCCTTCACGGGGACGGGGATAGGGAAATTTACACTGAATTCAGGATTCGTTGATGTTATTGAGATCATGCTGGTTTTCGGGTTTGTGTTCTCCATTGTCCGGGCTGTGTTCTCCGCTATTTGTTGAAGTAGTTCCTGCGGTGTTGTCATTGTTATTATACTTATGTTGTATTTCTAATTTTGACATCGCGGAATCATAAATACTTACCATCGCTGAGAACTCACTATCGGATATATATGTATCATCGAGCGACGACGATATCATCGAGAATAATTGCGAGTACGCGGTTGATACAACATGAAATTTAATTAAATAATCTTGCAGTTTACGCTGGCTGCATGATGATATTTTTTTTGTTATAATCGAAATTATTCCCGCGATTGTTGTCGCTGCGGATATACAAATTGGAACAGCTATCGGAGCAATCATTGTCACCGAAGATATTATAATTCCGGCTCCGGCGATTACACCACTCACCGAGTACACGGTAACATCAATTGCGGTGATTCTTCGTCGGTATTTTTTATATTTTTATTCGATACTCCTCAGTGAGGGTTTTGAGTTTCATTGAAAATTATTTGACTTGATCATAGCGGTATTGAGATACTGAAGGTACCGTTGATGACGACATTTCATTTCCAAATCAGTTTACGATTTCAATTGAAACCGCTAGTGAAATTGTTTTGTAATTTCCAATCGAAGATTTTCAGTTTAATTGTTTACTTAAATCCGCTACGAATTCCACATACCATGATACCGAAGCCCTAACCAAATTTTTATCAGTGGATGTTATCGTGAACTGTTCGGTTATATCCTTGTTGATGATCGTTGATATCATATTGTTGACCCCAGATGTACTCGACGATGATATATTAAATTGAGTCATTGTCACTAGTGTTAATCGATAAATACCTTTGATGGTTGCAGTGATATCTAATTTGTTGTTTGTGGGTGTCCACATGAATGATCCGTGTTGGATCGTGTATACTACGTTTTTTCAACGATTGTTATCATCCTCGTTGCATCCTCCTTGATTGCCTCGATGGTGTTTTTCATTTCTTCGATGGATTTTTTAATATCAGGAAGTTTCATGTCAATTTTATCCAGCGTGGTTGCAAAGAATTTCTCGATGATATTTTTACGAAATGATGTAAACTTTTCAACGTGATCTGCATATTTGCTTTGAAGTGTTGCTAGTTCCAACATAGAATTTTTTATCGTTGTGAGCTTTGGTTTGGTTTAACGGTTTGTCAATATTGTTAATTCGTTCCAAGATAGTTGAAACAAGTATGCCCGGTTTGAGTTTACCCTGATCGGAAAATAACGCGATAGTGCCTTCGGTTGCGTCTCGTTGTTTAACTAAACTATCAAGGGAAACATTACTAGATTTCAATTTACCCTGATCGGAAAATAAAGCGATAGTGCCTTCGGTTGCGTCTCGTTCTTTAACTAAAATATCATCCAGGGAAACATTACTAGATTTCAATTTACCCTGACGATCTTGAAATACAACTATTTCATTAGGATCAACACTTGCTAAGTTCAACGTCTCAGCGATTTCATCTTCGATTATTTGTTTTTATATCATCGGTTGCAGTGCCATCGGCGGAGGGTTTCTTCGATGGTAATAGAGGTCTTACCCAAATATCAATCATGTTATTGTAAAACTCTTTCTCTCTCTAAAATCTTTGATTTCCAGCGATTGCTGGTGTATTCATTTACGACAACATGTGGTAGTTTTCCAGATGTTGAAATAGCATCAAGGACATTCAATATTTTGCTGCCACATATTGGTGGATCATTTATTTGTTGTGTTGGTAGCGTAGAATACCAAGTCTTCATTGGAAAAGTTTTTAAGCGGTTTATATAGCGGTTAAATTCCTTCGGCGGCGCTAATCCATATGAATCGAAATAGACGACTGCATGTGGATCAATTGCGTATGCAACCCAGTGAGTTCCGGGTCCAGTGCTGTTATCGAGATTAATGATGCCGGTTTCAACGCTGTTTGGTTGTGCCGGTAATTGATCTTTCATAAAGACAACTCTGAAGTTTTTAATCGCAAGTTTTTTTAGCAGCATCGAGGAAATCAAAATTGGACATTGGAGTCAAAGACTCTACAACCAAAGGTTCCTCAACTAGTAAACCGGTCCTAGTCTTAGACCCTTTCCGCTGTAACATGAATACGGGGTTCCTGGTAGTCTTAGACCCTTTCCTTTTTTATATCCTTTCCCGGTTGCTTTCTTTAGTGCCATTCATGCCGCGGTACCAACTGCTCCTAACGCCGCCGCTTTAGCCACCGCTGGGGCCGCTGCCGCAATCAACGCTGGTAACGCAGCTAACAACGGGAATATACCACCTGATATTTTCATGTCGCTGATCGCAGCTGCAGAGAGAGTAACATGAACGCCTTTTTATCCTTGAAAGCATCATTGAAGTGTTTTACTTGACGAGTTGTCAGTGACAATTTATTCGCCCCGCCAGACATCTGATTGGGTTTCAGCGTTATTGCAGTTCCATTTTTTTTTAATCGATTCCGATTGCAATTTCTTGAGTTGACCGGGAGTTAGCGTACCACTAATATGACTATATGACATTATACAATAACAGATTGATCTAATTGTTACATATTTTCCACTGGTGCATCTATCACTCTCATTCTTCCGCCAACACCTTCGAGTAGCATTGATTTATCGCTGAGAATGACAGCAATCGCTCTGTAGTGGGGAATAGCATGCTCACCAATAACAACGCGGTTTACATTGGCTCTAAAGTTTATATCAACGACTGACTGTCTTGTTAAATCAAGATGTTCCAACGAAAATTAATAGATCGGATATAAATTCTTAAAATCCGACTGTGATATTTGCAGACCAGTATCGACATTTTGATCGCGTGCCATGAATGATAACAATCTATGATACACGCGGGCAATATGGTTGTGAAAGTAATCAAGTTGTATATCCTCGGATGGTTCCTGTTGGCCGTTTATTCTCAGTGGTACGTCACGGATACCAAGTTGATCAAATATCATATGGCTGCGTAACTGTGAACTAGTTCGTGCGGTATTCTGTAACGCAATAAATATATGACGTGGGGCTGAAACACCTTGTTGTGATGCTAGGTTCCACGTAAATAACCCATTAACATCTGATTGCTTAACATCTGTAGTCTTTGTTAGCCAACTCAGCAATGATTTTCCTCCTTGATCCATAAATGATAGTAATTGTTCTTCTGCGGTGATTGATGCAGTCAACACTGGCATCCACAGTGATAGTTTTGTTAAGACGACTTTACCGGCATCATCATCTACATGTGCTGGATCTAAATTTGCTGGAATCCTCCAAATTGCATCATTGTCGTCACCCTTTCGCACGAGTGATACAGTGTGCTTTGCTCCATAAATAACTTTTCGAACATTTCTGCAGAATCCAAATATATGATGTAGTGGAATCGCGCATGAGAATGATCTACGCGCTCCCTGTAACATTGACATACGTGTTGCAGCTCCTAAATTGAAATTGGGATCCTCTTTTATAAGCATATCTTCGATACCAGCAACATCAGCAGGGTTAACAGCACGATCCTTTGGTTGTCTGAACACAAATGGATTTTTTCCAGCTGTATTCCTATTATCCTTTGCAAACATCATAGAAGGGCCTGCAGATCTTGTATAATCGTCAGAATATCTCGCTAACCCGATTATTGTTGTAGCCACATCAACATCGCGATTTATCGACTCAATTTCTTTTCAATCGATGAGATATTTTGCACTCTCGAATAACGCCATGATCCCATTATTGACAAATCCGACTTGAGTGTTATTTGGATATAATGTATCATTTGTTCGTATAATTTCTCCTTCTACTTCGATAAACGCTTCACATGGTAGAAAGTATTTACTGGTATCATGAACTTGAAGATCAATTATTGATCGACTTTTTGAGTCTATTGCATGATAGGCATAAAATTGATAATCGCGTACAGAATCATCCTTGCGTACTGGGGCGTTCATATCAAACGCTGGATCAGGTGACCTTTTGAACATTTTATTATATATGTATTGATCTAAATTGTAAAATCGGTAGGATTTTCATCGTCGTGGTTTTTTTTTTAAGCCGCTTCCCGCTATCATATTTGCGATGTTGCTTTGGTCGTTGGTGTATGACGGAGTCATCAGCGACGCTAGTTTCTGATCCACTGCGTTATTTATAATTTTACTAACACTCGCGGGCATTTTCGCTGTAGATGGTAGTGGTCCCGGTTTCTTTCGCCGTCAAACTAACGCTGTTAGTTTATCCCGAGCAGCTGAAAACGCTTTCCCGGCAGCATTTCCAACAGCGCTAATACCCTTATCACGAATAACATCAATAGCTTTCATCGATAACTGTTTTGCTAGCGGCGCTACTTTTGGAGCCATTCTTGCAAATAACCCTGCAATTGTATTACCGAGACCATCACCATAGTACGTGCTATTAACTGGAAACCGCGAGTTTACTACATAGACGCTGGTTGGTTTATCATGGTTGTAGTGTATGATCATTTCTTATAAAACACTAGTGTTTTCAAATGAATATTTATCTAATGTTGAAATCGTAAACGATTTCCAATCCAAGAGATTTTCAGTCATGGTGATTAATCACTATGGTAACCATCCGTAGGATTTTCAACTAACTCATCAATGAAATCTCGATATGTTGCAATGTTCATGATGCCACCTTGAAATAACCGCATGCAGATATCAGATGCTTCATTGATTATTTCCGGTGAGTTATTTCCAGCTGGTTTTCCTCCGATGAGAACTTCTAATCGTGCTATATCAACGAGAATATTACCAGGACATTGAATTAGACCACTACCTGAAATTCCACTCCCAGAAAATCCCTCCCCGTTTACATCCTGTGTTTCTCGACTTTGTAAATCACTAAAAAAAATTTCAACATCATCTTCATCTTGATCAGATGGTATATTCAATGGTCCAAGCGAAGCTTGGGGTGGTAGTTGTTGTTGAGATTCTTCTTGTTTTCTAGGCGAGAAAGATATTTTCTTTGAATACTGTTGTCGCTTTTTTGCAATTTTTGCGGTTTTTGCTGTTGTTTAAACTCTTCATATTGATTATACACTGTATCCACCGCATTGATATACCCTATGTATGATACATCTCTATTCTTATAAATTTGACCTTTTTTAGTTTTGATTTTGTAGAATACATCAGCCCAATGAGATATATCTTTTATATACTTATGATGTTCCGGTTTCAACATTTTTTTTCTGTTTTCATAAGTCGTAACAGCAAACTTAGGAATTTCTGCTAGATCAGTCTTATCAAGTGCTGCTAACCCTTCCTCGTTAAATCTCGCGCGTAAATCATCTACTGTTCTTTTTGATTCAGGTGGTTCACTAACATCACCGTGGAGTTTTTGTACAGCTTGCTTTGTTTGTTCAGTTTCCGTTGCTATTTTTTCAAGTTCACCAATAAGAGGTTTTTCTTTTCTTTTTTCCCCCGTCTCGGGAATATCTCCCCATATAGCACGCTCAGTAGCTGATATTACTCCCTTCGTTGCTGTGGTTATTGGTTTAAACAACTCTTCAGATCCCACAGAAAAGTCAGTTTGTAAACTCTGTCTAGCTTGTAGTTTATTTCTGACAGAATCGCGGATTGGTATATACTTTTTGATCGCGACCAGTCTCTCACGAGCCAATCGGGTCGTTAATGCTTCATTTACCATTATTGAAATCGTAAACAATTTTCCAATTTGAATCTCGAAAACGTCGAATTCATTGTTAAGTGAAAAAGTCTACGGGAAATCCTATGTTAAATCGGGCATTTGACCCGACCGAGACCACGTTGATATTTTGGTCATCCGTGGTGATATTTTGGTCGAATTTACTGAATTTTGTTAATTTTTTTTAAAATTTTGTCAAGAAAAGCGCCGAATTTAATGTTAAGTGAAAAAGTCTACGGGAAATCCCATGCAAAATCGGGCATTTGACCCGACCGAGACCACCAAAAAAAAGCGTCAAAAAACCATCAGCGCAGACAAAAAAGCACCAAAATCAGACAAAAAAGCATCAAAATCAGACAAAAAAAGTATTTACTATGAACATTTCAGTAATAAAAAATATTTTACAACTTCCTTGTAGTAAAACATCCTTTGATAAATGTTAGTATATAATTTCACTACTATTGTTGACAAAAACCGCTGTCTAAAAGGGGTTTCTCGTTTTGTTCAATTAACAATCTTATATTTCTAATCTTCGAATTAACCTCCTTTTTCAATTGATAATCCCGGCCTAATTCTTTTCGTATTCCTTCCACGATAGTAAATAACGGGACAAACACACTTACGTCACTACAGAATGCAATAGAGTCCCGAATAGAATTCTGGATTTTTTTTATCAGCGCATACTTCTTTGGCAGCATATATTTGTTAGTGTTAATACCGTATTCTGTATCTTGAAAGTCAGACATAATTTGGTCAGGATTTAAATTATCAGGCAATTTAATCTCTTGGCTTTTCAATTTTGAAATTTCAGTTATAATCTTATTCATATTTTCAGAATTCATATATGATAATACATATTTCTAATACAAAAAATGGAGTCAATTTTGAAGGATCATATCATAACAGTTCTTGGAATTCATATCGCAGTAGTCTTTGGAATTCATATCATAACAGTTCTTGGAATTCATATCATAACAGTTCTTGGAATTCATATCATAACATTTCTTGAAATTTTATATAGCAGTTCTTGGAATTCATATCACAGTAGTTCTTGGAATTCATATCACATCAGTTCTTGGAATTCATATAACAGTAGTTCTTGGAATTCATATCGCAGTAGTTCCTGGAATTCATATCGCAGTAGTTCTTGGAATTCATATCGCAGTAGTTCTTGGAATTCATATCGCAGTAGTTTTGGGAATTCATATCATAGCAATTCTTGGAATTCATATCATAACAGTTCTTGGAATTCATATCGCAGTAGTTCTTGGAATTCATGTCGCAGTAGTTCGTTGAATTCATATCATATCAGTTCTTGGAATTCATATCATAACAGTTCTTGGAATTCATATCGCAGTAGTTCTTGGAATTCATATCATATCAGTTCTTGGAATTCATATCATAACAGTTCTTGGAATTCATATCGCAGTAGTTCTTGGAATTCATATTATAACAGTTCTTGGAATTCATATCGCAGTGGTTCTTGGAATTCATATCATATCAGTTAATGGAATTAATGTCATATCAGTTCTTGGAATTCATATTATAACAGTTCTTGGAATTCATATTATAACAGTTCTTGGAATTCATATAACAGCACCATATACCTTTTGTGTATGAAACAAAACCGAATACTTGAATGAAAAAAAACCCACTAAAACACAATTATTTGTAAAACACTTCATATTTTATTTGTTTTCTTACAAAATATATTATATTTCCACTGAGAAATAATCGGAAAACCCCATTGAGATCTGTAACTCTTTCATAAGCATTAAATATACCCACACGAGTTATCTCCCTTGGTGTTATATAGAATAATGCAAAACATGATTAGATATACGAAAACTGAATCTTGTTGTTAAAACGATATGAAAAAGCTGATCGGTTTCTTCCCTTTGCTACAAACCATATTGAGGATTCACAAATATCGAAATATCTACCGGCTTCATTCATAGGCTAAAATATTATTTCTTCGTTAGTTGCTGTATTAAATGATTTTACAGGTCTCTTCCCAACTGTTTTACAAGTGCCAGTCCTACCTCGTTTGGAATTCTCACTATGAGAAATAGCTTGCAGATTATTTAAAGAATTATTCCTTGGATTAGAATCAATGTGATCGATAACAAGACCATCTTCGATCAATCCATTGTGACATTCGAACACAAATCGATGACAGTAATATTTTTTCTTTCCAGCACTAAACTTCAAAAATCCCATACCATTGTCCCACCCAACTATTTTCTTCAATCTACAGTTTCTGATAATACCATCACAGGACGCTTCATAGTTATCAATCACAGGGTGTGGTCGGAATTCTTGGTTCATTTATATACTATACTATTGTTTGTCTAATTCATTGTTTGGTTGAATTATTACATTACTTGGAAATCTTCCGATTGGATCAAATCTGTCCAAACTGCTTAAGGCCGGCCACGCGTAAGATAAATGTTTTTCTCCAGAAGGTATTCAGAGTGGTTTTACGACAGACTGGTTTATTTTACCATGTTTTCGTTCGCCATCATACTGGGACAAACTTTATATCGCTAATATAAAATCTTTCAAGATCAATCCAAAGTGCGATATAATTGTCTGAAGTATTCTGAATGGAACAGATTAGTTTCACTAATCGATGGTTTTAAATATATAGAATCTTCTGTGACCTGGACTTTAAACGGAGCTATTTCATAAAGATATAGAACACCCATCCCCATTTCATAAATAGACACAACACCCATCCACATTTCATAAAGATATACACCCATCCCCATTTCATAAAGATATAGAACACACATCCCCATTTCATAAATAGACAGAACACCCATCCCCATTTCATAAAGAGATAGGACACCCATACCATTTTTCATACATAGACAGAAGACCCATCCACATTCGTATTAAAAATTATAGGCATAATATGATGGGAAAAAGAAGTAAACTATCTTTCTATAACGTTGGGATGAGCGAGTAAAAAAGAATTCTTGAAAATAAAATTACAGAAATTAATTCGATCCCACCGCGAGTTTGGAACTTTCAACCACCTCTTTGACAACCGGAATGCCCAACTATGCCATAAAAATAAAATGAGACAAACGTGAGGAAAAATAGCATGAGCGAGCGTGCTTAATATAAACATTGAGCACAGCAATACAAAAAGTGCTTTAGAAAGTGTGAATTCCATAGCGAGTTTCGAAACCACGACCTCTTGTTAGGTGGGCAGGACTTAAAATAAGATAGAAAGAGAAATGTAGCTTTTGCTATATAAGGTTTGAAACATGCATATATCAAAAGTCAGAACTATACTTTGCACTAGTAATTGAAATCATACGAATTAAAATTAAATATCATTTCCGTCACTTTTGGGTACGTTTGTGTGTGACACTAGAATCTGTGCTAGAAATACTGGATGCAGCAGGATGATGATATTTTCATCGGTCTTGCTGTCGTTATTCCTTTCTGCGCGGTAAAAATATGGAAGGGACAAATGGTGGTGGGGTAATATTGTCCCTGCGTACATTCGTTATATCTTGGAAAATATTTGCATTGTGCTGAGTTTATTAAGCACTGCTAGTCCCAGAGTTGTTTAGAGATGAGTGCATCAAGACATTATCACAAACAGGTTAATGTAACTCATATTTCAAACTTCATTGACTTTTTACGTTTTGCATTGAAGTCACTTTCTCCAAACTGTTAGCCAGTGATGAAAATCTTCAATATCTTCATGTTAAGTCCAAAAATGACCTTAACTTTAGGCTTCAATAACATCGGTTAAGTGTTGTGTTTACTGAAGTTTCTTACAGTTTGTTAGTTACAGAAGAAAGTACTGCTCCGGTGGCCTAGTGGTTAGAACGTTCGCCGCGGAAGCGAAAGGTCGTGGGTTCGACCCCCGGCCGAGTCATACTAAAGACTTACAAAAATGGTACTAACAGTTGCCTTGCTTGACGCTCAGTATAAAGAGGTTAGTGTTAGGACTGGTCTGCCTGGTGTCAGGATAATGTGACTAGTTAGAACATCATGCTACATGTATGCAGCAAGATGCCCCAGTGCTATACATCAATATAACTGCCACACTAAAGACATCGTAGCCAAATGACTGAAAAAGTGGTAAAGCTAAGATAAAAATCCTAAACAAACAAACAGAAGAGAGTACATTTCTGCGTAGATTCCATTGAGTACATTTCTGCGTAGATTCCATTGAAAACAGCTCTGTTCTCCAAAAATTAAATTCAGTGTGACCAATGTTTCACGCTGCAGCGACTACGTTTAAATTTTACATGTAGGTCAGTATCTCAGGAAATATTAGTAATAAAATATATCAACCAGCTTGGTTTATGGATGCATCATGCTGACAATAACACATGCAACACAAAGTAGGTCGCTCTGTTCTATATTGTATGCATCAATTATCATATTTAAATTTGCGGTTATCTTAGTTTCTCATGCACATGGTGCTCATAGTCGTTCAAACACCGGATGATGTAATGTTCTCAACCAGTCCTGTATATTGAAGCATCAGGGGGAATATAATGCCATACCATCCAAAATATGTATATCACACGCCAATCAACATATTTAAGTTTGCTTTCGATTCGTTTCTCATTCATATGAGACACATTGTTCTGTTAACACATTTTGTATTGTATTTCCCTTTCTTTATTTTTCACATCTGTTTAAAGTCCTTTACCCTGTTTTGGAGTTTCATTATTTAATAGTCATATTTATCTACAATGGCTAAACTTCGTATTCATCATTGCAAATTTTGCGCTACAGAATGGTATATACGGTAATTAATCAAGCTACTATAGGTTAGTCACAGAAGCACCCCGATAAAAATGAATACAGCCGTGCACACGTTAAGTGATCAGTTTATCAGTTATCTTCGAAAAGCCGAGTTGCCGTTCAACTACACTAAGTAAGTTAACTATTTGTTCTTGTGTGTGTGTGTGTGGGGGGGGGGGAGTTCCCTCTAAATATTCTAGATCTTTCTTATAGTACTGAGAACATGAGTATCTTCTCCAAAATGCGCAAAGGCAGGTTTAACTCACGAGCGATGTATTTATCTAGTCTTGCGCAATATACAAGTGCTTTCGAAGAGGATGCCACTAACTTTAAGCGATTCATATATTCATTTATTCTCCTTTCTATTAGGTGTGTGTCACAGTTTCATTCTGTTGACGATATACTATAGTGAATACTCCCTCAAAAATTACAGTAAATTACAAGACGAAATATTGAATAAAATGAATGTAATTAAAATATAACTGGGGCAAAGTATACAGATAAAACACATAAAGGAGCCACGCCGATAAACGAGACAAGATAATGATACCGACATGTCGGTTCCAATACACTAAGTCTGTCATCCATTAGATTTCGTATATTATATTTCTCTCTCTCTCTCTCTCTCTCTCTCTCTCTCTCTCTCTCTCTCTCTCTCTCTCTCTCTCTCTCTCTCTCTCTCTCTCTCTCTGTTGTGTCTCTGTTTGTCTATATATCAGTCTCTCGTGTCTTTGTCTGTCTGTTTCTGTCTCTCTGTCTGTCTGTCTCTGTCTTTCTCTCTCTCTCTCTCTCTCTCTCTCTCTCTCTCTCTCTCTCTCTCTTTGGGATACGGGTACCAAATACGATACATTTCCTGTTGTCATCTACGATATGATAGTAGTTTTCTGTCTTTAAGGTTCAAGTCAAATTTCCATGTTGTCATCTAGTGTCCTTATTGTCTTTCCAGAATTGTTCAATGAAACGAATCCATCCGAGTAAGTATTATGCAATCAGTTGTTGATGTTCTACTACTATTATAATGTCCGAAGGACTTGGTTTCGTACACGTAATTTTTCAGAAAATATTTTCTTGCACTTATGTTATTTATCCTCGTGAGTTCTTGTAGTACTTACTCTGTTTGACATAAATATTTTCTATATAGCAGGTGGTCATTTTTGTTCCTTATATGTACCATAATGAAATGGATGTCTACTACTGTCTTTAGACATGTACACTTTTAATTGTTTTGTTTGGTCAAGATGTATTATAATTAATTCATATATGATAACATCAATCGACGTTTTGAATAAATCGTTCCTACACTCGCTGCCTTGGAGATATACAATTGGCCGGATGTACTAGTGACTGAAAAGGGCAAAGTCAAATCCTAATAATGGGCCATCCGAGTTCGGCTACCGTTGTCCGTCCTTGGGAAAGGCACTTGACCGCATTTGCCTCGACACCAAATAGACTACATGTATGAATGTTCCGCATATCAGACCTATAATCAATGCACACAGCTCAAGGCCAGATAACCAGTTTAATACACATAAACAAACAGGACAGGCGTTTTTTTTAATACTTCCCCAGGGACCTGAATACTCAGCAAAGGTTGCAGTCTTCTGAAATCGCAAATGTATCCTTAAAAATCAACAAATTTAGTATATATAAAAAATCAAGATAACACCATTTTCGTTATCTGCTTCTACCTAGCACTATCATGAAAAACACAGGCAAGGTAATACCGTGCTAATCATTATACTAACACTATAACAGCATATAGTTTTGCATCCAATCCAACCAAGTTCATCTTTAGAGCGATTTCGGACACAAGAACCAAAATTTAAAATTCTTACCAGTACATCCATTTACACCAGCAGCTTGAAATGACCAGTACCCTGTCTGGAGATGGTCGCCTGACTTTCAAGTCGCTTCCTCTATTGCCTCAGACGGACATAAATAAGTGTGCAACGCGCTCATTAAACACGCTACTATAAGACAATTCCAAAATAAATGAGTAGCGAGTGGCATTATGGTGCCAGAATCCTCACACAATTTTGGCAAGAGGTCGACATAAATACTCAGTATAGCAGCTAGCAAAAGCAGGTAACTACATTTCTACACACCTACCATTTTTGCCGAAATTACCAGAGAGGAAAATAGGACAGCGGATAAATGTCACGAAGCAGAATAAAACTTGGAACGTTTGCTTAAAACCATTCTAAGGGCGACCAATATTGCTTCTTATCTAGGGAAATATTTTGGCCTGGTGTCCAGTTTCAATAAAACTATTTTTGTACACTTGTAAAGGTCTCTTGGACTAGGTTCGCTTAGTTTACCTTAGGTTGTGGTGGGGTACTCCAAATATTATATTTCATGATTATAGAAGACCCACCCTGGCTCGTTTTTGTTAAAAATGGAATAATTGATAGAGAGATGCAAAGCTCCGAGCCCCGAGTCAGCGATTCCGATAGTTAAATTACTGAATACACAAAAGGTGAAACTCAAATAAACAATAAGTTAATACCATTTAATAATAGATAGTCATTTCGCAAATGAAATTCAATATTCAAAACCCTATCATTCGTCTTTCACTCAACCACGTGACGGCCTATTTCATCATCTGATTTAGTGTGATATTTTTTTTCCCCTATCCTGTAATTCTACTTAGTTAGATTATTTCTTTTCCCTGACCTGTACTCTAGTACCCTTTCAGTCCATCAAACGTCTGCCTCCATTTTCTCATTTTCTTATCTTCCAAAGACTCGGGACCAACTGTGCTAGGGTATTTCCCTTTTCTGCCTCCTATCCTTTAAAGCTTCCTGTATGAGCACACACGGACATTTAGCATTTTCCTCTAGCTATCTAGACTCAATACTAAACAACAATCTATCATAAGATAAGTCATTACCTTCTTTGGTCAGGCATTCGTTCACATCGAAATACCCATACTTTCTAAAATGGCATAAACGGTATCAACTGTTTATTATGCATATATCAACATATTTCGACACATCGGTATATGTAGATTCTCAATCTTATCATACAATTCAGTATCACATAATCAGACGCGTTTCTGTACATTACACATCTACAAAGTGTACACAGATATCCACATATCGAATTGGTGATGTATCCTTGCACATTATACTCCTACAAAGTATACACAAATAGTCAAATATCCCTATTAACTATTGTTGCACACTGCAACCATGATACAAAGTTATAATTCAATTTAACATTTGCAGATCTAGAATATCACATGCATAAATGCCAGAGGTTACTAAGAATTAATCAAATAGAGAATTACAATATTAATTCCTTACATAAACATTGATCATATCTAAAAATATGCAGATAAATCAAACACTACAAATGAATCAAGGGGCCGCGATTGGCCGAGTCGTCTAAAGCGCTCTCCGTTACATATCACTGCTATCTTACATCTTTCTCCGTGGGGTTTGAGTCTAAGATTCGGACAATGTGGGTATGTGATAAAGCTTGCCAGTAGTTTCTCGTAGGTCGGTGTTTTTTTTTCGGGAGTTTTCCCCGGGTTCTTCCTTTACCATTAATACTGGCCGCCATGCATAGCCTCTCGTATGCTGAAAAATGGCGTGAAACCATACAACTGCAGATGAATCAAACCATACAAATGGTAATTCTACTTACAAATGATTCAAGTAATGAAGTATACATACTACATAAAATACAAGTACAATTACCGTGCCGTAATAGATTTTAACACTAGAGCAAATAAGTCACTGACCTGTCCAAAGCTCCTTTGTAAGTCCCAGAATAACATCGTTTCCTGCCAATTTCGAATGACATCGGAGTAGCTTCTAACTATCCTTATATAATTTTCGCAAGATGGTTTAGCGACTTCTGCTTTCTTTGTTCCTTTCATGTATCTAATCTTCAGCAAGTACTGCTGTAAGAACCCCGACCATCGCATTAAGCGTCAATTCAATCATTTCGCTTGCGATAGATGGGCGAGGAGATGGTGGTCAGTTTCCAATACGAACTTGCGCCCGTACAAGTACGGCTCGAACTGTGAGGTTCCGAACACTTTCCGTGGCATTCCTTCTGCAATACGGAATAGTTCTCGGCAGCAGACGATTTCAGACTGTCGTATGCGACAGAGAAAAGCGTCCTCTCAGGGTCTTATAACAGTACTGCTCCCAGTCCCGTGACCCGTGCGTCAGTGCGAAGCACAAAGTCTTTCGACAGATCTGGTTCGGCCGACAACCGCGTCAGATGTAAGCCTGTCCTTTTGCGTTTAGAAAGCGTGGTCGAACATATCCGTCCATATTAATTTTCCAAGGGCCCGAATCTTGGTCAGGTCAGACCACGGCCCACCAATCGCTATGAAATTAGCAACATGAATCCGGTAATACCGTGATAATCCCATGAATGATCGCACCTCAGTTTTCGCGGTGGGCCGTGCGGTGTTTTTAGCTTCTCTGCCTGTGAAACTAGCAGCTTCGTGTGTTCTTGGGGCAACAGCAAGAACACTTTGTCGACTACGTCATACCAGCGTGGTTTCGCACGCTTGTAATACTTCGCTTGACGCATCTTCGCTCGCTTGAAATTCTCCTGTGCGAGCAAACAAGCTTCCTCTAGTTTGTTTCTCAAATCCGTGACGTACTGATAGGTAGTACGTACCCCTTCTACATCGTGATTGTCCGTCCACAACTATCTCAGTACGGCGATTGGGCCACATAGATCTACCTGTACAAGAGTTCAAAGGGAGAAACCCTGAACTTGCTTGGGGTAGCTCCCAATATGTGAAAATGATTGCAGTAATGTACCGATCTCACTCTTCGAGGCAACCTTCACACAGCTTCTTGAGCGTGTTCTTCAGTGTCCCGTTAAACCATTTGACTTGGCCGTTACATTGGGATAATATGGAGTAGTCGTGAGGTGTTTATCGACATCAGTCGGTTTACCGCTGATATCACGCGACTCATGAATTGTATCCCTTGATCGGGCAGGAGCTTGTCAGGCACTCCTACTCTTGATCAAATTTCAAACAGTGCCTCAACAATGGTTTCCTAATCAATATTACGCAATGCGACGGCCTACATATAGCGTGTAGTGTAATCTACGACAGTTAGAATATATCGATGTTCGTGTGAGAACGAGGGTTTTATCGGTCCGATTAAGTGCATCGCGACGCGTAGAAATTGTTGATCGATGTGGGGGGTGGGAGTTACATCCCAAGAGTACGGGTCGATGATCCGTTTTCGCATTCTCTGACACTTGTCACAGGAGAGACAGAACGGTTCGGCATCACCCTTGACCCCCTGCACGTACAAAATATTTGACAAAACGGTCACGTGTATTGGCAATTCCCATATGTCCTCTCTTGTGAAATTTATGCGTAAGTTTTAACACTTCGCCTTGCTTCTTTTAACGCATGACAACTCAATTAAAGTGTTCGCTGACTTTCGTGGCGTGACGATATATTATCCTTTCTTGTACTCAAACTTCACTGCACCATTCTGAGTTTCAATCTCCGCTTCCACTTAAGCGTCTTTGTGCAACTGGGCCAGAGTTGCGTCTTTCAGCTAAAGCGGTCTCAATTCGACCGGAAGTACGTTAATTTTCAGTGACGACGTAACTTCCATCGGAGTCGGTTTCGACTGTCGACGCTTGGACCTGGTTTGCTCAACACTTACCGGCATCCGTGTGCAGGTTTCGGGGTTTGGTTGTGGAAACACATACCGATATCCCAGTATGACGTCATGCGACAGTCCAGCGATGCACACAGTTTCAATTTTATCAATCACGTACGGTGAATCGAGTTAAATCAAAGCTACTGGCTAAGAGTTTCACGTGCTGTTCTCGTACTGGATTTCAATTACCTCCCCTGTGTAGTCATCAGGCTTCGCGTATTGTTTGTCGACAAGGGCTGGAACGCTACACCCAATGTTGTATAAGACGGTAACTCATTCTCCCTTGACAGTTGCAGACGGAAGGTTTGCTGGTTTATAGCTTGTTTCCGGCTCCCACTCCTTTCTAGCAACGGCATTCACCCAGGACTGCCTGCCCTTGGGACAGATCCTGGAAAAATGCAAAGGAAGATTGCAGTTGAAACACGTCGACAGCCTTCTCTGACCTGCATGTCCGGTTTCGTGGGTGGCATCGTTCGACACCGGTCATCTGCACCCGCTTTCAATAAACCATTGAACGCGGATGTGGAATTGAGAATGCGACACCTTTGTCTATCTCGTCGAGTCCCGAAAACGGTACGTTTCGTCAGTCATCCGATAATGGCAAAGAATGGCTTTCATGAGCGCATCGTAGTCATCAGTCTCGTCGGCAGCTAAGTTGTGGCCAACATCGCGAGCTGCACCTTGTTAAAAGAGTGTCGTTTATCGCCCAATGCAGTGGCGGCATTTTGTGAGTTTCTCAAATTGCACGAGAAAAACGTTCATGGACTAGTCTTTGTCGTTGAATCGCGGCATACTTATCTATCCCATTCAGTGGTCGATAAATGAACGTACGATTACCCCAAGTATCGTAATAGAGTCATACATACCGTTAGACTCAGCTCCAATCTTTACCTTTTCCATTTCGAGAGCGTGAGTGAACTCTCGTTCTTTTGTGGCTCCTGATATCCTAGACAGCTCCTTCTCTTTCTGGGTTTCTCTTTCAGCGGATATTTGGAACAGCCCCTGCTCTTTCTGGGTTTCTTTTGCGGCGGATATTCGGGCCAGCTCCCATTATTGTATGCGTTTTTCTTTGAACGCTGCCTGGCGATACCATCTGTCGTTCAGTAGCCATGGTAATGTTATACTAACAAGAAGTGATACCTTGTCACAGCTTACTAAACAAGTGACAGATTTTAATGTTTCTTAAGAAATACTTACCTGTCGACCCATCTAACTTTGCTCATGGAAGATATTTGCTCGATATCAGTTTCAAAATTATCGTTAGTAATCGAAGTATACCCAATATGCAAATATCAAAATATAACATACACAAGAAGAAAAATCAAAAAAATTCAAGTACACAGGTAAATTCAAATAGACAGGATGGAAAATATCTCACACTATTCACAACTACTTCATAACAATATAAACCTTAGTTTCTAAAGATAATATTTATGTCTAATTCATATCCCTGAAAAGAGCACCCATATTAAGGTTACATGGACGAGGTATACTTAGTTTACCTTAGGCTGGGGTGTTGTGCATCCAGTATTATATTTAATTATTACAGAAGACCCACCCTGGCTCCTTTTTGTTAGACATTGAATTAGTGATAGAAGGATGCAAAGCTCCGAGCCCCCAGTCGGCGATGCCGACAGTTAAATTACTGAATACACAAAAGGTGAAACTCAAATAAACACTAATTTCATACCATTCAATATCAGATGGTCATTTCTCAGATGAAATTCAATATTCAAACTTCTATCACTCGTCTTTTACTCAGCCAAGTGAGAGCCTATTTCATTATCTGAATTGGTGTGATAGATTTTCCTCATGTCCCGTATTTCTACCCATCTGGATTATTTCTCTCCCTTGACTGGTATTAAGGTACCCCAACAGTCCATCGAACGTCTGCCTCCGTTTTCTAATTGTCTTGTCTCCCAAAGACTCGGGACCTTCTCTGTCTCTTACGGATCATCCGGGCCTTTAAAGCTTCCTGTATGTACACACAATGAAATTTGCTTATTCCTCTAAGTATATAGATTCATACTACCCATCAATCTGTCAGCACGTAAGCTATTACTTTCTTTGGTTACGCATTTGTGCTCATCGAAATACCCATACTTTTTTTTATATGGTATACACGGTATCAACTGCTTATCATGCATGTATCTATAGATTTCATCACCTCGTTATATATATTCTCAATATAATTATACAGAACAATATCACATAATCAGACTTATTTCTGTACATTACACTTCAACAAAGTGTACACAATTTTACAAAAGTATAAATCAATTCAACATTTGCACATTTAGAATATCACATTAATAAATGCACAACATTACTAGGAACTAACCAAATATGGAATTACAGTATTAATTCTTTACGTAATCATTGGTTATATGTCAAAGTATGCATGTAGTTCAAATAATACAAATGAATAAAACACTAAAATGAATCAAAATAAACAAACTATATTTCTACGTACTAACGATTCTAGTCACGAAGTATACATGCTGTACATAATTCAGTACAATTACCTTGCCGTAATAGATTTAAAAATTCGAGCAAATAAGTCACTGACATGTCTGAAGCTCCGTTGTACTCCCATAATAATAACATTTCCCGCCGATTTCGAATGACATCAGAGTAACTTATAACTTCCTTTATATAATTTCCGCAAGATGGTTTAGCGAATACTGACGTTTAGTTTTCAAGATACTAGATTTAATCTTGCGATTCCAATTGTGACAAAGCCTTGCTCAATTCCGAGTGTATGTGGATTCACCCATGGTCTGCATAATTAGCAGACATTGCCCCCTCCACAGCAGTCTGTAAAGGTTGGATGTACGACCCCCACTTGATGTTCATTTCAACCCAAAACAGGCGATTCATGTCACTTACCTGTGAATCGCACGCAGCATAATAAGGCGCCAGTGACAAGTTCCTATGGCCATGTTAAACACAACTGGCATTTACTCATCATTGTTCGCAAGGCCGACATTCGTAACATTTATGAAGTGGAATAATGAGCCTCGGGGTCTAGCATATACACATTGCAAATTGGATATTGTTTCTTACTTACAACGTGCCAACAATAGCTTGATCCTTCAATTCGGCACTTCATAATTAAAACCTTTTATGACCTAACAGTGACCACACTACTTTTATTTCGCTCAGACATATTAGTTATTAAAATTGTAATGGGTCTGTACAACGTACGCTGTGTGCTAGAATATTTCCGATTCTAAGAACGTAGGAAAAATGGTACAACTTGTTTTGATTTGACCCAATTGCACATGTGGCTAACATATTATTGCATATTTGTTATTGTCCATTAGTACAACTCGACTAAATTGTATTACATTCATGGCCAGGCTGGCTTGCCATCTTTCCTCTCTCGGATATCGTATAACAGTTGCGATGTGGAACAATTTCCACCGCCTAAAATTAGGTGTCACTATGTGACATTATCGTTGCGACCAATTGCAATGGGCGTTACATACAATTTGGATCGGCACCTAGTACCGTGAATAAATGGGCAAAATCAACGTCTGTTAACATAAGGGTGAGTTGGACCCATTCCCACTCAAGAAAGCCCTTCATTCATAGTCCTACGACTTTACGGCTTCGTTAGCAGTCCTTCTTGATCACATAAACGCCTGGGGGATGTGGCACCAATTCCACCCCCAGAAACATAATAGCATCCCGCTTTGCGAAAATAAACTCGTCGCACATGTCCTTGTGTGTACACTCAATCGATCAATCAATGCAGGGCCAGATTATTTCATAGCAGTAACGGATCCAATACGGAAGGCCTACGTTTAGTATTTCAATGGAAAGTATGGGATTACGTCGTCGTCGTCGTCGTTGTTGTTTTTGTTGTTGTTTTAGGGTTTAGCGCCATTTTTCGAGAAAAACCCCGGAAAGATCCACCGACTTGCGAGAAGCTACTTTCAAACTTCTCACATAACTACATTAACTGAATCTTAGATTCGAACCCACGCAGAGTTGAGTGGGCAGTGATCCGTAACTGAGAGCGCTTTAGACCAATCGGCCACTCGGGGCCCCCGGCTTACGTCGTAAATATCTTTATACTGCACGGTATAAAATAAGCCATTAGAGGGTGAGTCATTGGAAAATTTCAATACGAAGAGTTTGAATCATTCCACCTGTGACAGTGTAAAAGTTTAGTTGTTGTCCTTATTGTTTTTTTATTTTATTGCTATGTTTAATAACTTGGATTCGCAGAGACATATCACGGAGTTGAGTGGAAATATTTATTAAACAAATTGTTCCGTAGTTGCAATCAGCTTTGGTATGTATCAGTGTTTACATATCAACTTCAGCGTACGAAGATGGAATTGTATTTGGATCATTCGATTCTTCACATCCGTTACTCGTGTCTCTTGCTTCTTTCAAGTGAGTTAAGACATTCAGTTTTGCTTCTTGCTTTGTTTGCATGGCACAGTTGTATAGCTCAATAACATAAACAGGGTATTTTGTTTGTTAATCACTAGTATAAACAGTTTTTTTTATGTATTCCGTCAATAATTTAAAAAAGCACATGTCATTTGTATGTATTAAAAGGTATGTTTTATGTATTCCATTAATAACATGAAACAGTATAATTTGCCCATGATATTCAGAATATTAGGCCCAATCAGGTTCATTGTATCTTTCTATGTTTGGTTATGTAACCAGTCTTGTACGTTCCCTTTATCTCATTAGTTGATGTATTCACCTCAGGTTTATGCCGCCTTTAACGATATGCGATGTTATGGACACGTCTTAATGAAGTTCGATTTCTTGTACCAAAAAGTGTTTCCTTTACGTAAATTGTGAAAATGAAACAAATACATACTTCACCAATACGTGCCAAATATTTGTGATCTGATGAAAACAGCAAAAGTTTAGTATTTTAGTTTAGTATTCCCTGAAAAATGTGAATTCTCCATCAAATATTTGTTGTTGTTTGCTGTTTAACGCCATTTTTAAATAAAATCAGGTGGAGGAAGAAGCCCGGGAAACCTCAGAAAGAACTACCAACTAACTGGAAGCTTTCTCTTATAACCACGTTGGTTGAGTCGGAGACTAGAAACTAGGTTGACCCCGAGTTGAGATATGAGTGGCCTGCAAAAGTGAACGAATTACACCGTCCACTCGGCCACTGTTACTAAGTAATACAAATTTTCACGACGAAAATCACTTTCTAAGATGTAGAAAATGTGTCTTTCTCCACTAAAATAGTGCTCGTAAAAGTCGATATTATTATTCATACGGAAAGCTACTAAGTAAATAATATTCAGTCACACACACACACACACACACACACATGAGTACGTAACCAGCATTAGGGCGACACATGTCACAGAGCAGCATTAGGGTGATAGAATTACATCATGTTGTGTTATTAAACTGCAGCACGTATTTGTATATGAATTCATCAAAATAATTTATAATTCCGACTATCAAGCTGAAATATTCATGTTTTAAACAGAAAATAATATTTACAAATGAAAACACACATATGTCGCCTTAATACCGTGTCGCCTTAATGTCAACACACAACTGCGATGGTCACAACAACCTTATGGCGACAGACTCTTCACACACATATTGTCTAGTTCAGCATTAAGGCGACATTTTTTCTAAGTGCAATATTGTTATTCCAAACAAAATATTAAACTAAAATTATATATTAAGATGATCAGATTAATAAATATATGCCTTTTACAACTGTAATACGTATGTTTATCCGCATCGCTATGGTTTTATAATCTTCACACACATATTCTGTCTAATCCAGTATTAAGCCGACAGTATTTGTAACTGTCCTTTTGTTATACCAAACAAAACAAAGGAATACAATTACAGTATATTTTCAGATTATCAAAATCATAAATATATGCCTTTAAAACTCAACGTCTTCTCATCCATTTGCAAACGTGTTTATTTTTATATTTTATTTTTAAAAATGTCATAGGCAGTTAATACACTATAAGACCGAAGCTGCACTATTGTTTTCAAGCCACAATATTTTTTTACTTCCTTCTAAAAGTGTGTGTTCATAAAAGTTTTTGTACCAATGAGTAGATGAAAACAATCCCCCTCCAATCCCATATATTGAAGTGTCCTCAATTAGAAATATGCTTCAAATGAGCTAATAACCGGCATGTATAATCGGGTTGATACAAATATATTTTAGTGCAATATGTCTATTAATCAATAAAAGCAATCAAATGTACTTAATTCATGTTCTAAAAGTTTGCTCCAATATTTATCACAGGTTGAATTCGCACATTTCTTGCAGCATCCCGCGTGATAATGAAAAGTGTCTACCGTTTATGAGCTGTATGTGTTTGTGTACATTCACATAGAAAATATTGCCAGAACTCATACTTCTCCATCTCATTGCAAGTTATAACAGCACTTAAAAAGGTGAACAAAGCAAGATTTAAAAACAAATAGCATGTATATTGTTGGATTTTTACTCAATTCGATAATATGAGTAATGCCATATATACGTATAGACCACTAACGTGTTTTTAAGGGGTGGTCTATTGCGCTTTCCGTTACGGATTACTGCCGTCTCACCTCTGTCTGCGTGGGTTCCAGGCTAAGATTCGGCTAATGTAGTTATGTGAGAAGGCTTGCCAGTAGCTTCTCGTGGGTCGGTGGTTCTTTCCGGGGTTTTTCCCAATGTTCTTCCTCCAATAATACTGGCCGCCATGTATAGCCTATTGCGTGCTGAAAAATGGCGTTAAACCCTAAAAAAAAAAAAACCCACACAAACTTGCTTACATATAGAATATGTAAATTTCTTGGACAAAATATTCTTAATATATATATATATATATATATATATATATATATATATATATATATATATATATATATATATATATATATATTGACGAGCAGTGAAAATTCGTATTCCAATAGAGTGAATTATCAAGAAAATTACGGTTTATAGTAAAATAAAGATGATATTTTCTTGGTACAAGTGAATAAAATATATATTTCATCAAGTGTATTTTAACAATTGACGAAGTAAAAAGTTCATTTCATATTGAATATCGATTGTTTAAAACTATTTTAATTTTCAGGTCAGTATTATTAAATGCATCTAAAAGTTACCAATTCGTGTCACACAAAGTGCTTAAAACGAAATTAGGTACTTTTAGTTACATTTAAATTTGAAATTTGCCGAGTTACAGATACGAAAAATTCGCTATGAGGAACGAACTATGAGATTTTCACCGGCGAGATTAAATATATCGTTTATTTACCTATTCATTCAGACCAAGCAAATTTTATTTTAATTTTATGCTCAGATGTATTGACTATAAATTTTATAAGATTGATAGCAAATTTCTTACTGTATCCCATGAGCAGCACAGTTGGAGGGGCTTGGGGATTGGGTTGGCCGAACTTGGGAGAGGGTGCAAAGATTCATTCCCATAAGACCCAATTATATATCTGGGCCCTGGTTGATTTATTATTTACCCAAATCCTCGTTTGCAAGATCTAGCTGGTGTTTTGAACTCCATATGGGCTAGACCCATAAGTGGATTGGGGGAAGAGCTAAGACTAGAACTGGTGGGTCAGCTGACCTTTCTTAAGCCTCCTCCCACACTTCTGACAAAGCCCCGATTCTACAATCGGGCCATGTAAAAAAATAGATTTATTTGTTGCCAAAAGCCAACCCGAACCTTGTATATAAGCCTGGTTGGTAAGACTACTGTGGGTTTTTTTGTTTTGTTTTTGGAAGGCACCAGATATATGTCCCCCCCCCCATTTAATACATTTACTTTTTATTTTGAATTCTGAATTTCCGGCAACGACCGGTGTACTAAGTCTTAATTTTTTTGGAAAAAAATTACCAAAACATTAAAAAACATTGTTTTTAATGACGATTATATTGTGTCGATCTTTGTCCTTTTTATATTTATTTCTTTTGAGAACGACTGTGTTCGAGACGGGTCCGTACATTTTTTAAATTTAAATTGTACATTAACCGCCTCGAGTTTGGTCGTCTCTATTAATTTATATTTAGGCTCGTAATTTTTTTTCTAATCGTTTATTTGGCCCTTTAAACAGGGCTCTCTGTGTAGTTCGGGAGCTACAAAGAGAAAGAGAAAATGCAAGATTGCCTGGTTTTGAATAGTACTCACCAGCGACTTTTACCTTGTTTTCTTTCAGGGCATGCGTAGTGGGAAAACACTTCAAAACTCTTAGGCTACTCTATACTTATTGTATTAGTGTGTTGTCTGCATCATGTTTCTCTGCGTGGATTTTTTCCCCCCGACTCTTTCACGGGCCAGTCCACTTCGTGTAGCGCCATGTGATTAAGCCCTTTGACTTCCTCATCTCGTACTTTCCACTTAAGGTTCCCTGTCCCCCCCCCCCTTGTGCTCCTACCCTAGTTATGTGTTCCAATAATTATGATTTGCCCTCATAGTTTCCAATATAAACTATGTGATGTTGTATAATAATTTCTTGCTAAAGTTTCCGTCTAAATATAGTATGTTTTTTGTTTGCATAATTGAATTATTCTTATTTTTAGTGTTATGTCAACTCTTTTCTTTCTATTCTTATCACATTCAACCATGACGTATTTTTTGGGGGGAATATGTGAATTTAATTTTTACACAGTGGACATTTGGGTGATACTCAGATCACATGCCGTCTCACTGCAACCTCTCCCGTCAACCACGCGTCATGCATTTATTTGAAGTAGAGGCTTTGTATTTTTAATGACCCTAACTTGACCCAGTTTCCCCAGTCACTAATTGATGTTTATGTGTTAATGTTCGACTTTGTTTTTTTTAATCCTATTTATTGTGCTATCTGTAAGCCATTTGTGTGCTGTTTTTGTATCTATTTCCCATAGTTCTCTATTTTCCCTATATTTATTTAGTAGTTCTTTTATTGATCTTAATTTTCGTGGGTCTTCTAGTAGTTTCGATAACCTATTGTTTTTATGTCATTTCTCTGCTTCATTGAGAATCCGAAATAATATATGTACAGAAGATGATAAGGTATTTTTGGCTCTGCTTTCATTTCCTTAAATCTGTTTAGAATGTTTGTGTATTTTATAAGGACGGGGTTTGGGAAGGCCAGGCCTCCACCCTCTTTCTGTCATTATATAATGTGTCATTGTTTATGTAGTGCGTTTTAAACCCCGATAAATATTTAATAATTTCATTATCTAAAATTTTTAGATCTTCGATTGTTATGTCTATTGATTTTAAAATTAAGTTTAAGTGCACATTCATATAATGTTTTTGTTACTTGGGCCCATTCCATTACGCAAAAATGGAGTAAGTTCCCAGGTTTTGATATTTTCATTTATTTTTTCCCTGATTTTCTTGAGGTTTTGTTTTTCCACGCCCTTTCCAAAATAGATCTATAGGGCCTTTACTTGGTCTTTAACTATTGGGATTGGTAATCCGTGTTGTTTGCTTCTCCAGTTTCCTATTAGTAAGATTTCCGTTTTCTCTGGATTTATTTTCGACAATGATACTTTTCCAAATAATTCAAATTCCCGTAATAGTTTTACATTGGAATTATGGTCTTGTACAAAGTTAGTGCAATCATCTGCATCTTGTAGCAGTTTAACCTCTTCTCTGATATTTGGAACTTTGATCCCTTTTATTTCTTTATTGAGTCTTTATTTAATAATTAGAATTTATATCGCTATTATATATAATAGCATCGATAGTAGACAACCCTGTCTCACTGATCTCTTTATATAAATTTTTCATGTTCTCGCCCCATTTACCTATACATACGAGTTCATGTCTCTACAGGATTTTATTCCACTTTTGGTAAACTTTTTAGAGACTCGTCGAAGAGGGCTACCGAAACACACGCGCAATTTCATAGTCGAGTACGCGTAATTTTTTTATAAATGGATAAAAATGTCTGGCACAGCGTTAACTTATGAGGAATACGTAAGGAAATTTTGAAGGGGCACGTCCTAAGTATTTACAGAAAAGACTTAATTGTGTGTTTTGCGGAGCGTGAATTCTCAACCTTGGATGAAATAAGCGTGATGGCGGAGCGCTATGAGAGTGCGAACTTGCGTCCAGCCACTTGGAGTGGTAACGACCGACCTGGAAACGCTGAGCATAGAAGGACCACTGAGGTGGCACCCCAGAGACGAAGTGCTCAGAATGGTGGGAGGCCAGGGCCGAAAATCCTAGTCAAGGACATTTCCCAGGGTCGGAAAAGGCTCAGGCTCTAGAGAAGGATACCTCGGGGAGGAAAAGTGAGCCAGTGTGTTACGGCTGCAACAGACCAGGCCATGTCGTTAAGAACTGTAGAAAGTATCGTCCGACCACGATAAATCTGGTAACTCCGAATAATGATAAGAATCGAGAAACAGTGCAGTTGACTACTACAGCGATAGCTACGGTTAACGGTGAGAAGGCAACAGTACTGTATGATACCGGCTGCAGTTATCCGGCCTTGGTAGATAGTACGTATGTCAAGCCTTGAGATTACACAGGTGAGGCGGTTGAAGTCCAATTGCTAAACGGACGAAGGATTCGCTTCCGGTCTTTAGCATTGACCTTGATTCGCCGTAGGTAAAGGGACGAATTCAAGCAGCGTGTATGTCGGGACTGTCTCATGACGTAATATTAGGGTGTAGGTATGTATTGCCTCAACCTAACCTTATGACGTGTATCCCTGCACATGTCGGGTCAGTTTAGACGAGGGCTAAGAAGCGAAGGTCAGGGTCAAAGGCGATAAGACCCATGCCTTCGCCCATAGACAATTTGCTACCTGGTGAGTTGGGGAAACTTCAAAAGGAAGATTTGTCTCTCAACAAGGTACGCAGGTACGCAAAAGATGGGTCCATATGGAAATTGCCAGACGGTTAGGTGAAGTTCGCGACGAAATTCGGTACTTTGTATCGGCACGCCAAGAAAGGGACCGATACGTTCAAGCAAGTTTTGGTGCCCGTAGCGAAACAAATAGAGAAGTGCTTAGGCTGGCATATGAGGGTCTTCTTGGAAACCACATGGTCGTGGCGAAGACCAGAGATAAGTTGGTGAAGGAGTTCTACTGGCCAGGTGTGCATGAGGATGTTCCCAGGTTGTTTTTTTGTTTTGTTGTTGTCATGCGACAAGTGTTAGCGCGTGGCACTTAAGACTTAACAGGATCATGGAATTCCAGGTAGAGCTTTTACCTCACGTTGAGTCCATTTTTGCCGGAGTGACCAATGAAAAATATTTTTCAAAAATCGATCGTCCAAGGGATACTGGCAAATTCTAGTTCGAAGTGAAGACAGAGCAAGACTTGGCTTCGCAACTCCATATGGGACCTACGAGTGGGTAATCATGTCATTCGGAGTCCAGAATGCGCCTAGCGTCTTCACCAGTATGATGCGTAATTTACTTGAACCATTAAGGGGGACTGGAGTTTCGAACTTCATGGACGATTTACTATTAGCGACATCTTTATGGGACGAACATATCATTTTACTGAAAAACGTTTAAGAGCGACTTCAACAAACTGGACTGACAACACGACCATCTAAGTGCCATATAGGGTTTAGGAAACTAACCTACTTAGGTCGTATCCTTAGCGAAGAAACGTTGGCCCCAGATAGTTCAAAGGTCGACAAACATATGGACGCAGTACGACCGACCACTAAGACGGAAGTTCGATCATTCTTGGGATTTGCAGGGTATTATCGACGATATGTTGCTAACTTCAGCGCTATTGCAAGCCCATGGACTGACTTGACTTGGATAAATGCTCTGACGAAATTAGTATAGACAGACGCATGTGAACGAGCATTTTTCAGACGTTAAAGGACAGACTGACGTCAGACGCAATTAGTGAAATTGCCTGATGTGACACGAGATTTTGTCTTACGTACGGACGCTTGTGATAGAGGTTTAGGGGCAGTGTTATTGCAAGAGCATGATGGATGCTTATTCCAAGTTGTATACAGTAGCAGGAAATTATCAACTACAGAACGTAATTATTCGGTCTCTGAGATTGAATGATTGGCTATTATCTTTGAGATATCTAAATTCCAACGCTACCTGTATGGCCGAAAACTTATTTTGGAAACATACCACCAACCACTCGCCTATTTGGCTCAAGCTAAGTTGACAAATGGACGATTAATGAGATGGTCACTATTTCTGCAACTATACCAAATTCATGTACGGTATATTAAAGGCAGCGATAATGTAGGGGTTGACTGCTTAAGTAGAATAGGGACGTCTGAGGTGAAGGGGTCACCTGAGGACGTGTTACTGAACCAGATGATATCTCCACAAATTTGGAGAGTAAAATACCGATTTTATTCTTCAAGGAGGGGCCTATGTGAAGGGGCAAGTTTCTGGCGATCTATCAAGAATACGTTAGTTGAGACCAGAGAACCATTATTTAGATTTAAGGAGACACGCGCGTATCATATCGCTATACTGCCGCGTACGGTATTGTTCCTTTATAGTGTGACTGTTTGTCTAATTAGAGTCGTTGTTTATCCAGCAGCCAGACTGACTGTTAGAGACATGGTAGACTTCATTTTCATGGGAAAGTTGTCAAAATTAAGAAACCGCAGAAATTCTGCTACTTAATACTGCCAGGTCAGGCTGACCCGACTTTAGCGACTCTGAAAGAAAGGGCAGCAAAACTATTTGATAGTGATTGGTCACGTTAAATAAGGGATGTGTTTTCACACAAGATTAATGGGATTTAATATCGCCCTTATTGAAATTGAAGTTTTTACTGTGAGAGCACAAGATATAAAATTCACTACAGGCTCCGAGCGGAATTTGAAAGAGATTTATTCGTAAAAAGGTGTTGGTCCAGGCAAGGGGTTACTACTGGCTGGGTGACGAAACCACAAAGGGAGAAAATAGCTTTTTAGACGTATTGATGTTACGTAACCTGAGACGTATGCTCAGAAAAAGAAAGAGAGGGAAGTGCAGTGAGACGTATATACATGTGAGGAAATTTTGCCTAGTGCTAAAATTCTAACGTGTTCAGATTGTATCCCGAGACGGATATCCCGAGAGCAAGTATCATCTTTGAGATCTAAAGTTCTGATTAGCAAGAGAGGAAGCGGAAAGCTGAGGACTAGCAGATTATGAAATCGTACGTTGCGTTGACTTCGATTGTTTAACTCGATCCTATGATGAACTAAAGCTATCAGTAACAAATCGGCTAGTTCATTTAAATCTATTTGAGTTTTATTGTAATTCGGTGGAAGTTGTATTTCTAAAAGCAGAGTATATTCTTAATGAAAGGAATTTTCACAATTGTTTATGTAATTGATTAAATTGTTTATCTCTACGGGGGCTCGTATTTGTTTGTTCATTATATATGCTCAGATCACTATATCTATTTCCATCTATAAGTTTCACCACTTATCTTTACTCGAACCTTGGTAATTATATCGAGGGCGGTCATCTCTTAGATAACGAGTAATAAAAAGGGGTGGGTTATATTACTTCTTATTATATTTATGCAACCCCGTGTCAGTGGGCAACACAAATATATAAATCATCATCCCTGCGCCATGACACCTCCCTATCTCATTTCCCTTATTTTGCTGAGAGCCCATCTCTACCTGGTGATTTTTTTCCTTCTTAATTTCCTATTGTTCTTATACTGTTTTCTTGCGTGACGAAATATTCACATATGTTTTTATGTTCTGTGGATATCGTCTCGCATTTTATCTCTTGTAAATATTCGTCAATTTGTCACTTTATTTCTTGTGATTTGTAGAGTTCTCCGTAATAGTCTTGTATATGTTTTAGTATTCTATTTTCTCTTTTGTTATTCTTTCCCCTTTAATATTGAGCGATTCTAAAGATTTTTTCTTCTCCCAATCTTCTTAGTTCTTTCCTTTTATATAGACCCTCTGCAATTTTGTATAGTTTTGTTAATTTTCCCGCTTTAATCTCCCTCCCTTTATGTTCTTCCTTTTTCTTTTTATTAAGCTTTTCCTCTGGTGTTTATTTTTTGTATTCTGTATTTACATGTTTTCATTACATTTTCTATCGCTTCTTTCTCTAATTTTATTTTCCCTATCCTTAATGTTGTATAGTATGTTGCTATATTTTTTAATCTCCCTTTTAAAGTTTCCAATTCTTTTATTATGTACAAATTCCCTTTATTTGTACAAATTTCTATTTCTTTCTTAATTTCCTGACCAAAGTCTATGTTATCTAATATCTTGTTGTTTATTTTCCATTGTTCCCTGTCCCATTTTATCCAATTTATTTTCCTTATTTCTACGTTAATTAATTTATAGTCCGAAAGTTTGTAATTTATATTTACTGCTTTTATATATTTATTTGTTCCCGAAAGTGTCCTACAAAATGTATTTATCCTACTCCCCTTATTATCTTTGTAATCGAATGTGTATTCTATGTGCATATGCAGTCTCCTGTATGTCAATCAGTTTCTTTGTCGTCAGTATGTGTTCATTTTGTCTTTAAGCCTTATGTCATCTGTTGTTAGTTGTCCTGTTCTGTCTATGTTATCACATACACAGTTTAAATCCCTCCTAGTTTCAAATTTCCCACAGTGTATTTTTCTAAATATTTGGCCAGTTTGTCAATAAATTAATTTATTGTGCCTATTGTTTGGAACGTACACATTGATAAAGTTTATCCCACCCATTACAATGTGTATTAATCTCCCCTTCAAATGGTTTCCCTCCTCTATTCTTTCCCATTTAACCACTCTTTTATTTTTAATAAAACCGGCCACCCCACCCTCTCTTATATTTTTCCCTATAAAGTCGTTAGTGATTATCAAACTGTCCATACCTCTTTCCCTCTCAGTTTTCAGTCCATTATGTGTCCCCTGTATAAATAACATGTCATAGGTTTCTAATGTTTTTAATTTTTCTAATTTATTCCTTTTTATCCCATTCACGTTTATAGACAGTAAAGTTTTTGTCCTCCATTTTTTGTCTATCCCAGGTTGTCGTATTATTTTTTTCAGATTATAATTGTTTTTCATTTTTGCATTGTCTAACTTTTTGTGTGTGTGTGATCCATTTGTGTTCATATATTTTTTTCTGGGGAAATGCGGGTCATCCCATATCGTATCATTGCTAGTTCGCGACAGGTAAAAATCGCTTGTTCGACGAGTATAGTGTGTCTCTGTTCGTATTGTTTCCCGTTACTCTTGTTCCTTCGGATGCGCTATCATTGTCTGTTCTCTCCGTTTTCCTTAGACTGTTCATTCTCCTCCCTTCTTTACTTTTGTTCGCCCTTTTTTTCCTTGGCTTGTTCTCTGTCTATTTCTTCTTCTTCTACCGAATTTACCGCAACGTTTTCTTTAGTGTCCTTAATATTTTATGTTGATGAAGTTGATATATTACTAACCTTCTTTTTTAACATTCCTTTTCATTGGTGACATTGGTGTGGGTGTTGTAAGGGGTATCATTCCTAGTAGATCCCCCTTGTCTTTCTCTTCTTCTATCTCCGTTCCCTTTTCACTCAGTACATCAAATATGTTGTGGTTTTTTTGTTGTAGTAATGGACTCTTTTCCTGGGGTCTTAACCATTGTGTTTCTAGGGCTTAGAATATCCCTCCACTTATCAGCACTTGATTGGTTCTGTGTTATTTCCTCCTGTCTTATTTCATACGCTTTTGTTGGTGGGCTTTGTGGATTTTTTTTGTGGAGAATTTATTACTTGTGCCGCAACGGCACCTGCATAAGTCTTGGGGCTGTCGTTCGGTTTAGGTGTTCCCTCTTTGCAGTCCCATAGGCCTTGACCGGTTTGCCCGCATCTGGGGTACTTTCGATCGTCCTCGCACCCCCTGTACCAGCCTTTGAGTTTAAAGCCCAATACGTAAAAGAACATGGGGATTTTCTTAGCCTCTTGTCTGGTTATTGTTTGTATTCTGTCTCCAGTCTGAGTGGGGGCAAAGCCCCAAATGGTTGTCATCTTATGATAGTTTACAGTGGCTCTCAACTTTTAGTTGGGCTGTGCTAACTAGTTCCCACGTGTCTATCTCAAGCGGGAGTCTGTTCACATGCACTTCGACAGTCTTTCGGCCCACCTCTCTCTCTCTCGAATGGTGGGATCTCCCTTACTATAGCCTTTGCTCTTTTTACCTCCAGCATCTTTACGGCTATAAAAGGTGTTTATAGGTCTTTTGGATGCAACATATATTTGTTTAGATCCGCATTCTGGAGGGCCTCAATATTTCCAATCTAGTATTTCATCGCCTGTAGTGTCGCTAAGATTTCCGCCTGGCGTGGCACTCTGCTGTTCTCCAGTAGTTGACACCTATCATGATGGAAGACCAGCAAGACATTATGCTGTATTGTAGTTCTGAAGTATTTGTTCATCTTTGACTTCAGTGCTTTTGGCGGCACATCTACTCCTCCGGTGGCCGCATTAAATTCTGAGTTTATATCCAGCAACTGCTCGATGTTCATCCCGTCTGAAATGTCAATGTCGGTCATGGGTCTCACACTACTACAGATCTGGTCATTGTTATGTTTTGCATTTTTCTTTAAAACAAACCGATCAATGTATGTGTTTAACTGCAACATTCTATATATTCCTACTTTAACTTTTAAATTGGGCAGATATGTTCTGTCCAAAATTGCATCTAATTAAGGAATCTAATTTTTTTTTCTAACTAGCATAGTTGGTGAACAACCTGTACTTTGAAAACCAAAAAGACTGATCTTTCTTAATCTGCACAATTTTCTCAACTCAGTGCAACCTGTAAAGAAAGGTGAACAAATCTTTTTCTTACTTCTCCGTGTGGGAAGTCCGTAATCCTTATTGCGATCATAAACACTTACTTTGCTTTTAAACAAAGTTAATAGAATTGTTTTGAAATCCACACAAGTCAAAAGCCATAAATTGTGACATGAAGGCCCAGATAAGGTATCGTGGTGCAAACAAAAATTATGTTTGCGCATGTCGCAGCGTTTACTGCATTAACTGTTTGATGTGCATTTAAGTATATCCGCAGACCTTGATGTGTAACTGAATTGCTGTTGTATTAAGAATAATAATAATAATAATAATAATAATAATAATAATGTTTCTGCGCTAACGATGGAATATCTCACACCTAAAATAGCTCGACATTGACTAGAAATAATTATGAAATATCTCCCCGTCAGTGATTCTATCAAATAGCAACTATAGCAGCTTCAAGAAGCTCAGGTGGAATTTTCAGAAGGTACAGAGCAGTTATCTAAAATAAATGTCGAACCAACCAAAACAAATTGTTACGGCAACTGAGGCAACAAAAAGATCTTAAAATATTACCAGAGGAAATTGCTGGTCATCTTCAACACATTCCAGCACCTCATTAACCTCTTTAACCACAGCCCGGAGCTCGACCACCGCCACCACCAAAGTTAGAACATGATAGATACATTTACTGATGAAGGTGTTGCCGCTATCGAAGATGCAGACCAAATACTTGATATTGCCGTGTTTGGATACGGGGGTAGACAAACGATACGTAAAACCAGAATATATTAAAACTCTAAAAGCTGCCTATTGGGTTAAATATTTATACTGTGTTGCTTTTAATATTCAGCAGATCACATCTGATAAAGATATTAATAAGTTTGTTATCAATGACTGGAGAGCAAAGGAACATACTGCAAGAGTAAACTAGAAAACGAAAGAAAAACAGGAAGAATAGAAGCATAAACTTGAAAAAGCAACGGGGAAAGGATAATATCAGGTGTAAAAACCAGATCTGAAATAAGGATATAAAATGTAATAGCCGAGTCAGAGGCATCCGCCTTAACCACAGATACTACATAGTGCTCAAGACTGAACGAACTGGGACTACATTCATCATTACTTAAATGTAAACGGAAGCGAAATAAAAACGTTGTTTCAAAGCCGGCCGGCGTAGAACAGGAAGAAGAATTCCCGTTATCTCCCTTTCGTCCGTAACAGATAAATAATTTAAAAATTCTGCCGTTAATTTTGATAACATGGTTCAAATTCCTCTTAAATCGTCAACCGTTGTGTCAACTGTCCCAAGGATACCACTACGTATTGCATTATTCAATGCTCAGCCAGGAGGATCACCGGAAAAGCGCACAGAAATAGTTAATTTTATCAACGACCAGGATATCGACGTCTTCTTCCTGACAGAAACATGGTTACGATCATCATGCGATGAACCTAAGTGTGCGGATTTAACACCCAGTGATTAATTCATCAAGTCGTTCCCCCGCAACTCTCGCGGAGGTGGAATTCCTGTAATTACAAAGAATTCCATGATCAAATGCCTTAAGTACAACACAACCTTAAATTTCTGCCATACATCGTTTGAACAGATCCAAACAACGCTCACACTGGAACAAAGGTCAGTCCATTTTTTATTTCTCTACCGCCCTCCTCCTAGTAGAAAAAAACAAGCTGACTGAATCTCTCTTTTCAGAGCAGTTTCCAAATCTTCTAGAGTATGGAAATTCGATAGGTGGTAACCTAATTATTCTTGGAGATTTCAACTTTCACCTTGACTGTCCTGGAAAATCATACACGTCAAAACTCCTAGATTCCATTCATGTTTTCAATATTAAACAGTCAGTTAACCAACCCACCCATATACTTGGTCACATTTAAACTGGTTTTTTTTATAGATCTGATGATAATATTCTGTAATCCACCCTTGTATCCCACGAACTTGCATCGGATTACCTCTGCATTATATGCCATCTCGACGTATCAGTCCCTGACCCACCACCTCTATTTGCTACAAAGACAAACCTCCGTATGATAAATAGAACCAAACTCATGCATGACATCCAAGAAAATCTAACAACTTTCTTACATCCGATAGCGGAACAACTTGATAACTGCATGCTTTCATTGCTTGAAAAACACGCCCCAGCCACCAAATACAGAGTATCAATTTTTAAAAAAACGTCTTCTCCTTGGTATAGCAGTGTTAGGGACCAGCTTCGCACTGTTAAAAGACATTGCCGAAAACCAGAGAGGCTTTGGCTTTCCACCGGACTCACTATTCATAAACAAATCTATGAAGCCGCTAAGAAAAACGTCACAAACATAGTCCATTTAGACAAATTATCCCACTATAGTACTTAGATCACAGAGAGTTCCAGTTGCAAAGAGCTCTTGGGCATGATTATCAAACTAATGTCAAGGAACAAATGTACACCACTCCCAACAACCTTCTCTCCAGTAGACCTTCCGGACCAATTTGCAAATTTCTTCCGTGACAAAGTACAAACCATTAGAGATTATCTTGACAGCACAATTTCAACTGACTCGTCACCATACAGTTATGATGCAGAATTTCAGCGACAACTGTTAGGAGCATTTAAACCTGTTTATATTGATTTAGTACGGACAATCGTGATGAAGAGTGCACCAACGTCTTGTGAACTTGATCCAATTCCGACATCACTGCTGCTTGAGTGCTTAGACCCAATATTTCCTTCATTAACTGATGTTATTAATATCTCTCTCTCTCACTGGGGAAATTCCCATCATTTTTCAATACTGCCATCGTAAGCCTCTGCTGAAGAAACCAACACTTGACCATAACGATTTAAAGAACTACTGCCCAGTTTATAATCTCCCATTCACATAAAAAAATCTTAGAAAAAGTTGTTATAACACAACTTGTATCTCATTTGAATTCAAACAGTCCTTTTAGCAATATACAGTCTGCATATCGCCCTCGCCACAGTACGGAAAATACTCTTCTGAAAGTATTTAATTACATTCTCTTTACTTTGGATAGTGGAAAGATTACAGTGCACTCTCCTAAATTTATCTGCAGCATTTGACACAATAGACCATGATATATTACTTCACCGTCTTCAGCATGTCTCTGGCATTAAGAATATAGCCTTACAGTGGTTCAAGTCCTACTTAGTGAACAGGACACAAATTATATCTGCAAATGAAATACATTCCAGCCCAGTTGACGTATGTTGTGGTGTTCCACAGGGATCAGTTTTTGGACCTGTTCTCTTCATTCTATACACTCAGCCGCTCTCAAGAGTCATAGATCATCACCCAGTGTCGCATCAATTGTATGCTGATGACACCCAAATATACAAGTCTAGCCACCCAACTGAAGTTGATGCTACCATCCATGGAGTTGAGAGGTGCATTAATAATGTGAAATCATGGATGACATGTAACAAGCTGCAGATGAATGATGATAAGACTGAGGTTATTCTGATGACAACACAAAGACTTTTTCATTCACATCCTTCATCTCAGACAATAAATATCAGCAATACCAACATTAAATTCTCACAGTCAGTGAGAAACCTAGGCGCTACTCTAGACAGCACTCTCCCATTGGACCAACATGTCATGAATATATGCAAGGCTGCATATCTTGAATTGAAATGCATCAGTTCCATTCTCCCATTGCACCAACATGTCATGAACATATGCAAGGCTGCATATCTTGAACTGAAACACATTAGTTCCATTCCTAAATATCTTTCAGTTGATGCCACTAAAACACTTGTGTTTATTAGTACTTTCAACTACTGTAACTCAATAATGTCTGGTTCATCACAATATTTACTCTAGAAACGTCAAAAAGCTCAAAACACAGCTGCACGGATCATCTTTAGAGTACCTCGATCAGAGCACACTTCACCACTGCTCTGTACCCTACACTGGCTATCAATTCGATACAGAATCAAACACATAATTTGTTCTCTGTGCTATATTTCACTGACAGACTCCAGTCCAACATACCTATCCAGCCTCACCCATGTGTATACACCAGCTAGATACGTACGCACTTCTTCTGACTATCGTATACGCATTGTTCCCACGGTGAAAACAAAGTCATATGGACAACATTCTTTTGCATACCAGGGCCCGGTGACGTGGAACGAATTGCCCATTGAAATTAGACACAAAGACACAGTGGCCCCTTTTAAGAGTGCTCTTAAAACTCACTAGATTTGACTGCAGGGACAAACTTAGAGACCTAATCATGTTTTGTATCTTATATGTTTTCAGCATGTTTTTATGTTTTCAAATTTCATTTTTTTGTCATTTGTTTTTCTGTAGTGTAGTCATATCATTATAGATGGTGTAAAGCGCTTAGAGCTTTGAAAGATTAGGCGCAAAACAATGTCCTCAATATTATTATTATTATTATTATTATTATTATTATTTTCATTATTATTATTATTATTATTATTATTATTATTATTATTATTATTATTATTATTATATGGTTTGGTCACACACACACGAAATGTTAATGAAGACATGTCTTTAGCGTAATCCACGTAGGGGCGATAGTACCAATAGACGCTCGCATATCCATCTGATGTATCGGACGCTCTCTAGTAATAAATTAATTAATTTCGACTGACCTTGGTATACGGATGGAAACAAAGCTGTTTTATTTTGACCCATTACGTAAAATCCTTAAGAATAATACCCACTTTTTATTATTAATCCCTGTCAAAACGCAACACATATGTATACATCTATTAATGACCTTAATTATGTTTATTGCTGACGCATGCATTGAAAGCAGCATCACCCAAGGCAATGGCAACTGCTGTACGTTATCGCGAGGAGCATATCACACAAAACTGACTTCTTGTTGTTGTTGTTTTAGGGTATGACGCCAGTATTAATGGTAGAGGAAGTACCCAGGAAATACCCGTAAAGAACAGACCAACAAGAAGCTGCTAGCAAGCTTTCTCACATACCCACATTGGTCGAATCAGAGACTGGAACCTACACAAACAGACGTGAGATGGCAGTGATCCTTAATGGAGAGTGCTTCAGACCACTCGACCACTCATGGTCCCTACTACCCCCCCTCCCCCCCACGGTACTCACTAACATTTGGGATGGAATTGTGAGAAACAGAGAGTGACATAAAATCTAGAACTAACTGCTATAATACGTGTTTTAATCTTAAATGTCCTTAATTTTAAAAATATTACAAAAATGCAAATGTCCTCAAACAAATTTGGGATTGACATTCAAATGGACATCATTTTTATACTTATTGCTCCCTATCTGAGGGCAAAAAAAATGAAGATGGTTTGAGATGTTGAAGTGAATCGTACTTTTCTGTCCACTGTTAATTTCCATATTAATGATGCTCACATTTATGTTAAGATTGACAGGCAGACATACTATGATGAATAGAAAAATAATTTTCATTAACTACATGTAACTCAATTTCTCTTGCAAAGTAAAAGAAAGAAATAGTGTGTTAGAAATGTGTACTTTATTTAACTGCCTGTCATGTGAAGGGAGACACAGAAGTGTCAAGAGTTAAAAAAATAGGATGCATGAATTTGAAAAAAATATTTCAACATAGAAATAAAAACAATAAGACACACTTGATAAAACATTTAGCATGTATATATATATATATATATATATATATATATATATATATATATATATATATATATATATATATATATATATATATATATAACTTTAATTATTCTATTTCTTAAATGTAAGATCTTTTATAATAGGAATCTGAAAAATATCAACCTTTATAAACAGTTTTTTTTTATCAAATCAATAAATTATTTACTTTTCTATCAAACATTTTAAGTTTAATTTTAAAGCACAAAAAAGTTTAAAATTTAAAAAGTTTGGCGAGAAAAAAATAATTTCAACCTTTGCCTTGTCGACACCAGCGGACTGGAAACGGAAACATGCTATTTGGAAAAAGCTACTATTGGGGCAAGTAGGGGTGTTGGTAGTTCGAAGAAGAGTCCATCGTAATTTGAGCTCATGCCCGACATGCGTGAAGCTACTTAAAACGTCATTAAATAAATTGTAAATAATAAAAAAAAATTTAGTGGAACTTTTATTAAAGTTGCGCATTTTGATGTGACTTCATATTTCTTAAACACCCCCGTCCCCCTCGTCACAAATGTGTGACACCCCGACACACATCCCCGTAGGTGCGTGACATCATTTATGGACGGCCCCTTATTCACTTGCAAGTATTGCTGGCTATTTGTTGCAATTGTTATATAATTATGTGCAGGTTAGCTCTGCAACTAACACTAATCACTGGTAGATGTTACATAACTACACTGCAGTCAGCAAATAACAAAAATAACAATGTATCACTGTTAACTGGTACTACTGCTCAGTTATCAGTATTATGTAATTCATGTTAGCCTATTTATATTGCTGCTTGTTGTTGTTGTTGTTGTTGCTGTAGTGTTTAAAGCCATTTCTCAGTACATGATACATGGTTGAGGAAGAACCTGGGAAAACCCCTAGAAAGAACCACCAACACACGAGAAGCTACTGGCAAGCTTTCTCACCTACCCACATTTGCCAAATACGAGACTCGAACACACACAGAGGTGAGATGGCAGTGATCTGTAACAGAGAGCGCTTTAGACCACTCGTCCACTCATTGCCCTCTTGCTGGCTGTTTGTGAGTGCCATTTATTAGCATCATGTTAGCACACTGAATTTAAATTTATCATACAAGGAACAAATAATTAGATTTCATGACATCACAAATGATATTATTAAGTCATGCAAACGAAATTGGTGCCTATCTTAGCCTCGTTTTGGATGCGTTGACCCAGGGTCACATGAATACATGAATATATTATGAGAATGGTATATAGAACACAATCTATTGCAGTTTCTTCGACTGCATTTAAAAAAGTCGAGTGTGTTATGAGTTGTCATTGAATTTGATCTTAAAGAAAACACATTACAAAGTGTTAATTACTATTTTAAATCATTTCATTAAATATCCGAAAAATATTACTTGACTTTGATAAAAGTGGAAGCATTTTTTAAAATGTCGCCATAATGGTTATGTCGTGACGGTGGGGCTAAACACAACCTTAACACACCTGTAAATTTTTGCATAACAATATTTAATAACTAGATGTATATCTTGAGTAAATAACATCAAATACTAGTTAAAGGCGATATTATAATATTTACATGAACTTCTGTATGTGAATAAATCAGAAAAGTAATGTACAGCACGAGAGCAAACATTAAGGTGACACAAATTTTGTCACCCTACTGCTACTGACGCCATAATACCCAGTGACAATGAACTGTTTCCATAATGACGTGTTCGCTGTAACACACACACACACACACACACACACACACACACACACGCACACACATGTGCAACGTTGATTTATCGTGAAGGTCGATTTTGGGTTGGGTTTTTTGGGGTGGGTGGGTGGGGTGAGAATGGTCTTTTACAGATTGATGAAAAAGTTTCACCAAAATAGTAACCTTTTGTTAAAAAAGTTAGGATTTACTTACAAAAAGACCAAAAAACAATTTTCACTATGATTATCAAGATTTTGTGAACAGAAATGTTATTAGAACAATTTATTTCCGTACTCTATTTTTAACGCAATCCCTTACTGTACAATAGAGTGACCGCTTTTTCTTTAAAGATTTTGTTTGGATTGTCTTTAGCTTATAAATATTTTTCGAAACAAGTTATTTTTGTATTTATACTTTCTTTTAGCTTCACAGTAGTAAAAATTCCAAACAGAAACGATTACAATTACTGCAAAGTTCAAACCTCTTCAACGTGATGGACACTCTATAGTCATTTATCCTTGGCTATCAGTTGCATATATGCACATTTCAATGGTTCTCATAATAGCAACACGATATATCTAGTTATTGGGTATTTTGCTAAACAAGGAACAGTGAACGCGTATGAATCTTTACTTAATTTTATTTGATACACATAATAATTAAAGCAATCAATTATTGTGTATTACACACACACACACACACACACACACACACATGTACGATGCCATATATATTGATTAATACAGTAGTTTTCTAAACACCTTTTAAGCATACAAATTTTATTTTTCCATTTGGTTTATTAGATTAAAAAACCTATTACGAGAGCCGGTCCCGTAATGGTAAGGAAGGTAAATTATACCATGCACAGTAAGAGAGTACCATGAGAACATCTACTTTTCGGTCTCCTTTCATTTGAGCTTTATGTGGTTTAGGGTTTCTTGTTCATCATTAATCTGAGCTAATTTTCCTTGCAGTGTTCAGAACATATTCAGCGCCAAGCAACGTGTTTTGGCTTCAAACACCAAACTCGGATCTGCACGAACCTCTGGCAATGAAACAGCTGAATCAGTCAAAGCAGTCCCGAAAAGTCAGATTCTCGGAATCAGCGGAGATTATCGTCACAGATCCCATTACAGACCTTGAGAAGTTTAAGAATAGAGAGGAGACAACAAAGGGGGGAAAGGAAAAGGACAACGACAACAGTGGTTAGCTTTAATCTTTACTGCCATTTGGCGTCTACGCCTTTCTTTGCAAACAACACAAAATATCAACAACCAAAGAAACTAATCTAATACGTCCCAACAAAATACTACTAAAAGCCCACATAAAAAGATCAACAAAGTATCACATAAATGAAACACCTTTTTCAACATTTCTGTCCAAGACTCTGTCACTAGCAGCTATAGAATTAGTGATGATGAAAGATTTACCGTTTTTGTATCGTCTGTAAATAATGCAAGATGTTGATTTAATACACGTCAGATTATATTTTGTTTAAATGTGTGTTCTTCCTGTAAGAAAATATATCAACAGGTCTCACACCAAATGTGATAGTAGCTACAGCCAATTAGAAGAAGCGTTTAATTCTATACCTCAAGACCTGTCCTTCGAATCACACGAAAGTGAACGGTTGACGCTAACCCTCACCCCCAAACCCCATGGACGCCCACAAACGAAGTTACTGCGCCAGGTGCTACAGTTAAGTATGAACACTGATGTTGCTACCTACTGCTTCAGTTATTGATCTCGGCTATACTGTATGAACTATATATAATGAAGATATTTAGCAGAACATATTATCACTGATCGTGACTATATTAAAGAACATATTTCAGGGATAATGTTTTCTTTGTTGTGAGAGAATAGCTTATACTGATTGTGGCTACATTTCTATGCAAGATAGTTCGTGGTGACTGTATGGGATGTGTAAGAGGATATTAGATTGGAGCGACGGAAACCTATCCGCGCGTAAATGTGGAATATAAATAACCAGGAGGTGCAAAAGAAGCAGATTTACTTCCGCTATTACGTGTCACAGTTGAACCACGTCTGACTGTAAGAGAGCTCCGTACAATAGCAGCACTATTAACTGTCCAGATTTCTTTGTGGAACAAGATTGTGGTGTGCCGATGAAATTTATTTTTAATTAGGTCGATATATATGCCGCATATATGCTATCACCCGTACCCTTAACAATTAGCGTAGTCAAATCGTGGCTTTAAGTTACAAATAATTATCAAATGAAGCAGAGAAACAAACTGAGTGCGTAGTAAAATATATTGGCATTAAGTAAGTTGCTGGCGGCCGCAGATGTTATTCAGTTTAAATGACTCGCATCCATCCGTGTGGGTACATAACCGTTTTTGGTGCTTATGTAAAAGATGTATCATTACATATAGGTGATGGATTCTGAACCTGGTGATGAAGATGCTAATTTGCCGACGGAGAGTTGGATCGTCTGACTTTTGATACCAATATTAATGGTGATTTTGTACCACTTATCGACCAATATCTGCGTCAGAGAGGTATTACCAGACGTCCATTAAAGTTGAAATATAATCTTTCTAAGGGCCGAATAGAAAGTAAACGTTAGGACAACCCTATTGTACCAACATCAACTCCAGGCCTCCTTGAAGTGGTCGCATTAGCGCGCAGAAACGCCTGATCGCTGACTGCAAAGCCAGACTTAAAAACACGCAGATTGTTTCCTCACTGAGGACGTGGAGTTTACCGACAAATTCACATCGGCCGAATTCCCCCTTTTGATTATGTTGCACCAACATTGACTCAACTAAGAAGAGAAAATCGACTGTTATTAAGTATGGTTGTGGGCTAAGACGAGAACGGCTGTTTCAGAGACAGTCCAGTGGGGTAATCGGTATGGTTTTATATGAACGTAATGCCAGACACTGAGAACGCATTTTTTGCTGGAAACTGAAATATTTGCCAAGTAGATAATTTTTGTTATTGTATGTACCAATTAAAAAGAAAGATTATTCAGAAGAGTTCGTGTTGCACATGTAGAAGGTAAGTGTCCAGCACTGATACTTAGTGATAAATCTAGAAATTGATCAGCTTTGATTGCGAACAAGTAATCGAAGCGGGTCACAGCTGATAGCTAAAATTCACAAGAGAACCGTGCTACCAGTTAAACACGAATGCATGTGTGTTTTCTTCAATACAAATTTTAGAATCGCAGTGGAATCCACTGTTGGCCTTGGTGTGGCTGTAATCACGACTGCGAAAACTACTCTAGCTATACCAATATTAGAGTTGGAGCTATATTAATAGTAACTTGTTTGACTGTCGGCGCTTGTACATAATTTCAATACAAAATCGTTCTAGAATATGAGACAGTTCTAAACTTCCTGTGACAGCACAATGTATTATAATATATATTAATATACTCTGCCAAATAGCTCTCTAGGATAAATCGATTAAAACGTAATTACGGAATTAGAAAACCACGACGAATTCCTGCACAGATACGGAACGGAGGCGTTAGCCACCCAAACAAATAACTGATTTTCACAAAGTCCAATATAGAGTAATATTTTGTTGTTGCATATCAAGTAGGATTCGCCCACGGCAGTGGAGGTGGGGCGGGGGGGGGGGGGGGGGGAGGTTACTACGGGTTTGAGCACGGGTGTAGAAGACTTTGACGTATATCAGTAACAAAATCCCAAAATGATACTACTCAGGTGGTACGAATCGCAGTTCAGTGCAGAATCATATGTTACAGGTGAATATCTCTGGAATGCTAATATGATCAATGTACTAACAAGAACATTTACCAGACCATGAGTTGTCAGTCTACATTACATTTCGAAATGTAATAATGTTCTATTTATCTCGATTCTAAACTCATTGAATCGAAAGGTTTACATTGGGTCGTTTGGCGATAATTGTAAATTGAGTCATTCGACATGTGAAATGGATGCATCTTATCATATAATTAGTTAGTGTAACTACCTTTCTCATGAAATTATTTGAATTCAAAAGATGTTATTACGAAAGTGTTTGTATTAACATAAACCAAAAAATAAGCAACAACTGCAAAAGACAATCAAAATAAATCCAAATCATAACAACCAAAATATATGTAACAATCATTCGTGTTGTTTGTACCTTTTCATAGTCACATAAAATAGCAAAGATAAAATCATGTCATGGTTGCATGATATTGAAGCTATATCTTCATGAAATAATGCACGCAAGCATCATGCTAGAAGCGCACTTATAAATTTCCATCGAGTTTTTGTTAAAAATAATTCACAAGTATCACTTTAATTGTCTGTCAGGTGCCCGTGTCACATTAGTGTGGTATAGGTATCTGCCAATGTATGAATTCTTTTGAAAGCATGAAATATCATTCTGGTCTATGACACTGCATAAACAAGAAATCCAAGAGGACCTAACAAAGCTTGCTTGGCTTAAAACCTTAGCAGTTGATCACTTCACTGAGCAGGACTGTTTGTTTGTTTGTTATGGTTAACGCCATTTTTCAGCACAATATAGGCTATACATGGCGTCAAGTATAAATGGTGGAGGAAGAACCCGGACAACCCCCGGAAAGAACCACCGACCCAGGAGAAGCTACTGGCAAGCTTTCTCACATAACTACATTTGCCGAATCTTAGACTCGAACATACGCAGACAGAGGTGAGATGGCAGTGGTCCGTAACGGACAGCGCTTTAGACCACTCGGCCACTCGGGGCCTCTGAACTGGGTTGTGTAGTACTGTAAGAATTATATATACAGTCGGCTCCGCGTATATCCATAGCCTCGGGACAGATGCTATGATATGCGATTCGGCGGCGTATGCACTAAACCGGCGTGCATGTTATGACGTGTATCTGGTGCAGCAATATGCATACTGATACCCATTATTTCTCCGAAACAAACCCTCATTTGGCCTACTTCATTTAAACGTGACGCGATTTGCTCTGGTATCGTATGGTGGTAAGTTCTGTCAGTAGATCGAGGAGCAGACTTGTGGTCAGCGCTCCAGTCTTAATCTATGAAATTTAATGACCAGACTGGATCGGATTCTGAACGAGGGCGATGTGAATTTGTATTAAAGCTAAAGAGTGTTAAAGCCGTCGACCATGCTTTTTTAATTATAATAGTTGTCTACTATCGCGGTTCCTGGTGATCAACAGAGAATCAGAGAATTAATGCCATCTTGGTAATATGTATGGTTATCTACCGTAGCGCCTCCTGGTGACCAACGGAGATCTAATAGCTGTGATGATGATATTAACAGACATCATTATTCAACCTTGACCGCCAATGTTCGGAATCGGTTTCTTTTCGTTTGAAAGGAACAGTTTTGAACAATGCAGTTATCTGAAGCAACTTAACACTTAATAATGCATTGTGGCTGTTTTATAGTGATGCCTAGCACTGGGGCATTATGTGGCAGACATATAGCATTATATCTGACCCAGTCACATTATCCTGACACCAGGACGGTCAGTCCTACCACTTCTAATGCTGAACGCCATGCGATGCAGCTGTTATTACCAGTTTTGTAAGTCTTCGGTATGACTCGGCCGGTGATCGAACCCACGACCTCCCGCATCATTGGCGGACGCTTTACCCACTAGGCTACAAGAGAGGTCCAATCTTATCAAGGGCATCTCATTAAAAATTGCGATCTCACTTTTATTAAATTCTGTCCATGAGCCGTAACAAGTTCAGGATATGAGATAAAGATTTCATCATACATATTTTGTGTAATTAATCTCTAGCATTATGTTGATAATATAAAACAATTTGACAATTTGAGCACAAATCTGATAAGACATGTATTTGCTAGAGAGTACACACACTCGCACAATCAAAAGCAGGACCCCGTCATTCAAACGCACAGATGTCGCACATCATCATACTCACCAGAGATCTTGATAAAACCGTATATAAGCAATGAACACGACCATTCAAATGCAAAATAATATGCCAGATATTCATTGGTCATGTCTCTGTTTAAACAGCGTATTGATAAAATTAGCATATTTACTGAAGTTCGATTAAATTTGGGTATGAACACCGTATCTCGAAGAGTAAGGATCTCGAAAAATTAGAAGTAAAATCATCTTAATAATATACTTTGCCGTGGATATCTAAATTATACAAATATATTTTCTTAACGTACCGGAAAAGTCTGATCAGAGATCGAATCGCAAAGGTGTTGACAAGCTAGACTAGTCAGTTGCAAAATCACTTCATTAATTTGTCCGGATTTTACTCAGAATCATACGCAACTGACGTCATGATAATTGAAAGCTGTTTAATAGTTTTCTCGAAGTAGGATCAGGAATTCAGTTTTTAGGATGGTAACAAACAATAAGGTACAAGATACCTTAATAATTTTTGTGCGTTCCGCTCATTAATTAACCCATGTGAGATCTTGATGAAACCTGTATTATATATTTATCAAAATCGGATAAGAAATATGTCATTCAGAGTGTTAAAGTGCCCTGAACAGCAGATGCAAAACTATATGTTCTTCCAATAGCTTGATCGTATAAGCATGACTTTAAAGTCTGACCACAACTGGGTGGGAAATATGGTCCAGAAAGTATAGCATAGCTTAGAAAATAAATTGTAGGTGTGTCTGTCTGTATTTGCTTTGTCAGCATTTGGCCGCTTTGGTAGAATATGCAGAGCTCCTCTAGATTAAAACAGATCTCAGACTGTGTGCCTTCAATAGACCTACGTTGAATGCACTTTACATTTTTCGAATTTTAATGATTGCTTATTCATTGAATGTGTCATATTTGTGCTGAAAAGCAACAAAACTCACTTTTGATTTCTGCTGCTAATACTGAAGAACCAAGAATTTGTTTTGCAAATAAGTGTCTACTCGGCAGTAACGGGGATAATGTCCGAAATCGAGTCGCCTTTTACTGACAAATATATATTGTATCTCATTATTAGTTTGCGATAAAGGACAGAGCGGTTACATAAATGAGGGAGAGTGAAGTTTCCTTAAATACATTTATGTTCATTAAAATAAAAATAACAGCCTAGCCGAGAAAATGAGTAGGCAAAAACATATCACGTATTGAATTTCTAATGTCAGATAAACAATTGAGTTCGTGCTAAACTGTCGATCAAGCGTTTGATGCTGATTGAATGACTCATTCCAAAAGTGCATTTAAAAAGACATGGACTGTGACATGATATTTACTTCAAATAATATTAATAATAATACTTTATTCATTAGTTCAGGCCACCAGCCCAAATTAAAAAATGTAATGCAGGTAAATATAATGTATATATTTACTTTAAATCTTACATAGAATAACCGCATTGACCGCGATGTTCCGAATTTCATGCACGAGTTTATATGCTAATTCAACCTGAAGTTAGTTGTCAGCAGCTGGAATTAGATCGAGTCAATGCCTTATATGAGCAGCTCAGGTTCTGATAAACCTTATTCTTGTGACATCGATCTTGTCTGTATTCACGTTCCATTCACACGAAAGAACAGGCTGTTATATAGACACTTTTAACTTTGTACGTCTTCTGTTGCAGATAATATTGACTGCTCATTGAGCAGACAGACCAATGACTACATCGTGTGTCCGCAGCAGATGCCAAAACGGATGGCTGACGATGGTTGTGATTTTGATCAAATTATTGAGATTGGACATGACAATATTCTGTTTGAGTGCGATAACGATGTAATAGATGAAAAAGGAATGTACATTGAAAATTCTTTTGGTCGGAAAGGGAAAGACATAGGGGAATTCCGTGAGGCAACAAGTGTTTCTCAGGACTCAGAGGGGAGGGTCCTGGTGACGGATATGATCAACAATCGGGTGCAGCTATGCAAAAATAACGGTAATACAATCAAAGTGTATTCTGTTGATGAAATGATAGAACCGTTCGCAACGTGTTATACCCATGAAGGACACTTTGCGGTGACATCAAGACGCGGCAAATGTGTATTTGTTATATCAGCAGATGGGGATATAATAAATAAATTTGGTAATAACATTTTCCAATGTCCATCAGGAATAGCCATCGACAAGTCGGGAAGGTTCATTGTCACCGATATCGAGGCAGACAGAGTGTCTATCCATGACATCAACGGAGAATTTATTCAGTATCTTGGAGACCCAAACGATACTAGACAGAAATTTTCCAAACCTAGATACATCCATTGCTCGGTGAGGGGAGATTATATTATTTCCGATTCCGGTAATCATTGCTTGAAAGTATTTGATTCATGTGGAAATTTTGTATCTTGCATTGGAACGTTTGGTAAAGGGGACGGAGATCTAAAGTTTCCATACGGCGTTTGCACGGATCCTCTCGGTGATATATTGGTAGCCGATCACTATAACAAGCGAATATCTATGTTTAGTAGAGAGGGGAAGTTTGTCCGACATATTGTCACGTCAAAACATGGACTCCATCGACCGCAGGGGTTAGTGTTGACTCCTGACCTACGACTTTTTGTGTCACATGGTATGATCCAGGCCAACGAAATAGTAGTATTCAAATTATTTGGTTACTCTGGGAATGAATTTCAAACCGCCATGACTTACGTGTGACTTAGCAGCCTTGCTTGTTGCCGCATCTAGTCGATTTATTGAAATCCCGTTTATAAAAGTTCGATTAAGATACGATAAAATATTTTTTTTCTTCATTTTTGTTGTACATGTATATATTTATTTAGTCCATAGTCGCTTACCACTGATTCTTAATTAAGACACTGCAGAAAATCTTCTGGACTGTAATGTATGTTTGCGGAACTTTGCCATATTTAATTCTAGTAGGAATAATGAAGACATTTTTTCTTTCTCCCAAATCTTTCTAACTATTTTTATTAATAGAGATATTGATGTGCGTTTCACGCACGCACACACACACACACACACACATATAGTAGTTGCTTTGTCAAAATTTTAGAAAGAAAATTAAGTGAAATTGTCCTTTTAACAATTGTCTGTAAGTTATGGTTTATTAGTGATCCACGTTGACGTTTAAGATAAAAGATTGTTGGATGCCTTTGTTACCTAGGGTCTTCTTAAATTTTTTAAACCGTACCTTGCTCCGTCTGGACGAACGTTTGTAATTTGAAGAAACAAATTACTTGTTTATGGCGAAAGGCAATATTCATGCTATATTTAGGATACGGTGCAGCTGACGTAGATGTTGTGACGCGGACTAACCGGGACTTAAATACACAATCCTGCATACGTGTTTATGTCTGAGTCTGCCAAAAGAAGGTGTTTGGTTGGGTGCAAATATGCGTTGAGAACATCTGAACATATTCATAACCCTTCACGACTTGGACGAAAACACGAATGCCATTTTATATTTATTACATACCGTTTTTCTCTTTTGTAATCAGTTTAGTTAAACGGCACGAATGAAATTCAACAAGAATTTTCTTTTAAAATTTCGATTCTAACGACATGGATAAATTCATATATAGTTCCAATCTGGATGTATAATATCGAAGAAATGATTATGTATGAACGCCAGATGAAATAAGTAAAATGTAATGAGCATGCAATAAAAAAGATAGGCAGAAACCGTATACTGCAAACACAGTGCATGATGACTACAGTTATATTAGGTGCAACTAAAGTAGAAGGATGCGTATTATGTGATATATAGTACTGCTGTTTTTAACGTTTTAATACTATTTACGTTCTACTTGCTGATGTTAATGACGTAAACGGTGTGACCCTATAAGCTCATGCACGCGTCGCTATGTGTATGGACTTGAAATATGACTATGTACTTCTTTGCACATCGCTAGCTGTATAATTATATTTTAGATTTGTTTAGAAAACGTTTTCATGTTTGGCTCTTGAGTTAGCCATGTATTTAAAGGAGGGGATACATAGTTACGGACGACATGGATAATTTTAGAATCAAAAGGCACTGTAACGTTGCTGTAATTAAAAATGTAATATTTTGTTTAGGTTGCCGTTACATTATCTTTGCGAATCTTAATATTGCGTCCATTTTACTATTTAAAATATTGGCGAATCAATTAACTGTATGAAATTTATTTTTATAAAAAAACGTCTTTATCCAATAACGTATCTCGACTCATGTGTTTCCAATAAATCCCAGATATTTTTATACTAGTTTACGTTATGTGATCTGTAGTTGTTTAGTATGATGATTTGCAAAATGTTCAAATTCTGTCACTTTGTCAATAAAAACATTTGAGGATGGAATCGTTTGGTGTTTATGTTTGTCTTAGAAATAGTTGTGTGTGTTGATGATGAAGTTGAATTATAGTGCTGTATCGCCCACTAGGGACATATAGCACTGTTTTAAGTTTCCAGCAAAGCTGGATGTTTAATTACTCCTGGGGGGACAAATGGTGCCGCTTCCCCCAGGCATTTATGTACTCAAGGAGTACTATTTAGTTTGGTCGTCAGGTCAGGGATGCTATTAAGTAACCATCGACCTGAATGGAGGACCCTGGGTGAGTGGGAAAAGACCCAACACACTCAACCCTAATAGCCAATTAGGTGTGTTAATGGTGTGCAATGGCACAAGTGGAGGTAGTGAAAATTAGTTTCAGATCTCGGCCATTTGAAGCTATCCCAGTTGTGGCAAGAAAAGAGAGGTACCATTAAGTCCAATGATGTCGTACAGCCCGCAACGTCGTGATTTCGTGCTTGATTCAAATTTGGTCCAGTTATTACTAATGAACAAGAAAACACCAACAATGAGTGAGCCACCTATGCAATTAAATCAAATCCATGGAGTCCTAAAATATGCTTAACTATCTTAACTTTTCAATATTTCTAGTATAAAGTGTACATGTATCAAGTCACTAACAAGTTTGAATACTAAGATGTATATGCGACATAAATAAGTATACCGGTAGTCACTGTTTGGTAAAAATAGGTTGTTAATTTTGAACGGTGTGCAAAAATGATCAAGTCAGGTTTCGTGAAATAGATCGTTCGAAAAGGGTTCTCGTACCATAAGAGGACCCTGTTAAACATGCAATGAAAGCAATAGGATTCTTTTCTGTGTTGTTTTCTCTTGTCTGTTTGAGTAGCCCCTAATGTCCTGATAGTCTTGGGATTTTAAAATACCTTATACTGTATACTATCGTGACAGAATTTTGTGATAGTCTGATTTCAGACCATCTGCTGAATTTCTAATTTGATTTGTATTGGTAATTATTATTTACTGTCAATGAGGCTGTATTGACAGGAAAGAAAAAGAAGGTAATAGGAGTGATGGTAAGTTCCTATACTTTTTATGGGATGCTTATTAACCTATTTGTTGTTATTTGTTTGTTTATTTCTGCCTTTTACATGGTGTTTATTTATCCCTAATTGTCTTCATTATCTGTTCGTTGTGATTTGGATACCCCTATTACTTTATCTTTCATCTATTTTGTTGACTTGTTACTCGCGTTTTTATTTTTCGGTTTGGGTGCTCAGTGTATGAGCCTTGGTGATCTCATGCCCACCATAGTGTATGTACAGGGTTCGAAACTAACGTATCTCCGTTAGTCCGCGACTAATAGTTTTCCTCACGGACTAATAAATATGTTCCGATACAAGTCCGCCTGACGAAAAACAACTGGATGCATGTAATTATGTTAAAGTTTGCTTCCATTCATTAAAGAGGCTTTCTATTTGGTTGCATACCACGGGAGTATTCTAGTACTAGTTTTTATGTAATTCTTTAGGTCTCCTTATTGTGTTTATATGGTTACTCACATCTTTAATTTCCAGTTTGGTTGCTCAGTATACGAGCCTTGATCATCTCATGCCCACAATAGTGTATGTGTGTTCCAAGGATGGTCTAGATCTAGATGCTCATTCCTGGTGGTGCTTCCATCTCTTAAAGAGGCTTTCATTTTTGATGATTACTTTTGGGTTGGTACATGGTTTTTTCCTTAGTTGTTTTTTTTTCTTCTGGGTATGTATATGGGGCGGCTATAATTTGTTGTTTGGATCTGAATTTGACCATTTCCTTCTTGGTTATTCTACAATCATTGAAGATGTGTAAATCTTCTGGGGTGTAACAATTGTAGCAATCTATGTTATGTGGGAAGGATCCTATGTATTTTCCTAAGCTGTTTGCCCGTTTAGTTTTTCCTAAGTGAATTCGATTGATTATTGTTTGTTCATAGCCTGTGAACCTAGGTGGTTTTCTATTTCCTTCCTTGATGATATTGTATAATTTTCCCCCTTTGTGAGTTTGAATCCAATCGGTTTTCTATTTTTATTGTTAATTAATGTGTTGATTAGGCTGTATAGTTTATGTTGACTATATTCGAGTGGCATGTAATTTGGTTCATCGAGATTCTCTTTAGCTATCTGGTCTGCTAAGTCATTTCCTTAGATATTGATGTGGGATGGAATCCATATATATTCTATGCTTAATTTGTTTATATTTATTTGTTTCATTATTGTGTTTGGTTTGGTTTAGGAGATTCTCTATTGATTTAGTAGTGTTATTTTGGATTGAGGTTATGACGCTAAGCGAATCGTTTATTATAACTGTCTTCTTTGGTTTGTTTTTCTCAATCCATTTTAGTGCTTCTAAGATGGCCCAGACTTCAGCCGGTTTATATAGAGCAGTATTCAGGTAGACGCCACCCCATTTGTATAATCAGCTCAGGTGTTACCATTGCTACAGCTGTTGTGCAAGGATTTATTATTTTGGATCCATCTATGCATATTCTGAGGTAATTTTGATATTTGTTGTTAATTTCTTCTAAAGCTAATGTTTTTAGATAGTTTGCTTGGTTTTCCTTATTTTCTTTAGTTGAAAGGGAGATATTTACTATAGGTTTTATATTACACTATATAATATGTAACCTAACTTTCTGCTATATTGACTATTGGTGTTATGTTATTCCAAGGCTCCATGTCATATGAGATAGTATTTTCGGCCTGGCATAAGGTTATTGGAAGTTGATGTTTTAAATCATGAACTAGTTTTCCCATAGGAGGGGAATTTTTTCAAAGTTGCTCTGTAGGTTACATAACAATTGTTTATTGCCTATAACGTTTGGTGACATTTTGGGTGTGTTGAAAGTCTGGCTGCATATTTTAGGATAATTTCCTGCCTTCTTAGGTGTAACGGCAGTTGTCCGGTTAAGATTTGCAGCTCAGCTAGTGAGGTACATGGCAGCGTGCCAGTGCCAATCAGTGGGGCTTTTCTCTGAATTTTATCTACTTTATTTCATTGACATTGGGTGCCGTGTTGTATATTTGGCAGCCATAGTCTAGTTTAGATCTTATTAAAGCCCTGTATAAGGTTAGGGTTGTTTCTTGATATGCTCCCCGCTTGGTACCTTTTAGGTTTCTTAATAAGTTTAAGTCCTGATTACATTTTTGTATTAGTTCATCTGTGTGATGTGCCCATTTGAGATGTTCATCATAATACATACCAATAAATCGGACTACTTTTAAAAAAATTATTTCTTGATTTTGTATGGTTGGCTTAGGGTATTGTTTTCTATTTCTGTTACATGGGGTAAATAGTACTCCTACCGTTGTTTGGTACGGTAGTTTGAATCCCCATTTATTTTCCCCATTCTCCTATATTATTCAAACTATCTTGAATATCTCTTATATTTTTGTGGTTGGATGGGTTTCCTGCTCTCCATAGTCGACTATCATCTGCAAATTGCGATATTGTAACTTCGGGTGATGCCAAAGTTCTGTCAAGGTCGTTTATCATTCTTAAAATAAGTCCACAGTATAGTTTTCATTTTGGTGTCACCCTTCTGAGATGGTGTCACCCCCACCCCCCGCACCCCCATAGCGACGCCACTGCCTCTGAGTTTTCTATATTTTTTTATAGATGATACAAGTCATACTAAATACACAAATATGGGTGAGTTAGATATTTGAGGAATAAGTTGCAATGTAGAGATGAGAAATGAATGAATGCCAAAAATATTATATTTGAAAAGCTACCTCCAAGTGAACGAAATTCATTTTATCATGTCATTATGTTTTCGTTGTTTGAAGTTAAAGCCATCAGGTTCAAACCAGCATAGAATGTGGTGTTTAACTTGAATAAGGATAACCTTTAGAATGAACTGTATGCTCTTGCCTATTAATATCACTGTAAGGTTATCATGGTCAAGTAAGTACTTGACTTGTTATGGAGCTGATAAACAGGCGAATTATGTCACGAGCGATGTATTTATCTAGTCTTGCACATTCCACAAGTGCTTTGATGTGGATGTCACTAAATTTAAGCGATTCATACATTCATTTATTCTCTGTTCTATTAGGTGTGTGCAACGGTTTCATTCTGTTGACGATAGACTATAGAGAATACTCCCCTCCCCACCCCCACCCCCCAAAAAAATTTACAATAAAATACAAGACGAAATGTTGCATAAAATGAATGTAATTAAAATATAACTGGGGCAAAGTATACAGATAAAACACATAAAGGAGGCAAGCCGATAACCGAGACAAGATAATGATACCGACATGTCGGTTCCACTACACTAAATCTGTCATTCATTAGATTTCGTATATTATACACACACTCCTCTCTCTCTCTCTCTCTCTCTCTCTCTCTCTCTCTCTCTCTCTCTCTCTCTCTCTCTCTCTCTCTCTCTCTCTCTCTCTCTCTGAGAATAACGTTTCCAGCTAGTGGTTTTATATATTTATTGTCGTCTACCATCTTCAGAGGGGGTTCGCTGGCTGAGTGGTTGGCGTAATGAATTGGATGCAAGAAAGTGTGCGAGTACGAATCCTAGGATAATGTGGTGTAATGCACCAATCCTTTGTTACTAAGTGTATTCTGTGTTTGATATTTGATATTTGCATTTGCAAAATTACTGCTGAGTTTACGATTGTTCATTCTGTATGTACTTGTATAATTAATTATATTCTTTCTAGCACGGAGGAAATAAATATATCAATGAAGCATTATACAAAACGTATATTTATTTTGTGTCAAACGAGTGAGTATATATCTCCCATCAAAGGCTTGGCTTTGTGTGTGAATCTAAACTTTGAATGTGAACATGTCAGAAAACCAATGGGAGAGAATACGTAATAATGTCCGGAATATATTCACATTGTGATAATGTTTATATCTTCACAACGATCTTGGATGTTAATGTCCGCGGAGAAATATATTTTTTTTGTCATCCGTCTAATTCAAAAAAATTTAGCTACGTCATCATATTAACAATTTAAACGCGACCTGTCATTGAACAGTCGATATTGGATGTACTGATTCTTTTTAAAATGTCAAAAATAGCTAGCAACTTAATACATTTACAGCTGAGAAATAGTAGCAGCTGGTCAGCAAATGAACAGCTTGAAAAGAAAAACATAGTCAATTAGTCGAATGTGAATGTTTGATAAAACGAATAGTGATGAAATTGTTAAATTATTCGGAATATATGCACATTGATAATATTCATATCTACACAAATCATCGTACAAGTGCATGACCACGGATTATAGCTGACAAGAATGACTTGCGTGGTGGCTTTTGTTTTAACTGAGGAAAAGCTGCGTAGTTCGTGCACCTCACTCTCTCGCCCAAACCAAAGCAGAATGACAAAGCATAACTAACCGAGGGGTTATGACCCGTCGGGTACCCTCAGACTGGTTTAGCCGGCTAATCATAGGCCATTTTAAGGAATATGGACGCTGCTCATACCACAGCTTCTTGGAGCCACAGGTGAGAGCTGAGTGCAAAGTAAGGACCATAGGTGGGCGAGCTACCCCCTAAGTAATACGACTGCTTAGCCAGCCAGTGGTGTTACCACTCCAAGGACACCTCACACACCCTTCGGTTAATAGCTGCGTTTTATCAGTCATCGGTCTAAGGGATGTAACTCGGAAATGTATGGCAAAATTATCCCGGTAGTAGTACAAACGCGGCATTATCATTTGGCATTCTTTATTCAAAGTAGTGACATTTTCAATTACAAGATGTGTTAATTGCTCAGTAAGTAATCCTACAATTAATTTATATTAGTAGTCTCTCAGTAAAGAATCCTACAATGGTTAGCAACTAATCTGTATGAAGCAATACATGGTCATGATAGCTGATTACAGTCATAATAGTAAAAAACAGTCATTACAATAGTGACTACTATATAATTTAATCCTTCTCTGTCATATCATTGTTAGCCTTGCCAAAAACTCTACCAGTGAATTTCTCTTTCCCCTACACTCGGAATATAATTCATAAAAGAAAATTGACTGCCCCATGAATTTGATGGTAGGTGATAAAGCAAACCACTGTCTGTAAAAGCTGAATCAAATTATGGTTACTACAGAAAAACGACTGTGCCAGAAATTTAAACCATTACCCTGGCAAGTCACGTGAAAGCAGCCAAAATGTACTTTTAAGGTAATCATGTGATTGAAATACAATGTTATTCTCATTTGCGATACACGAATGAATCATACTTGAAAAATTTAAATCCTTGAATCTGGGTTTCGGATAAGAACTTGGCAGTCTTCCTTGCCTACGCACACACAAAATATTCACATTCTTTTACTTGGTATTACTAGACGACTATCTCTTTTCTGAAAGATATGTATGGCAATGAAGAAGGCCGTTCCATTAGGGAACTCACGGAACTATACCAGTAACTCATTTAATTCTCTCATTTATTCCATTCCAACGTCTGCTGACGTCATCGTTTTGGCACTTGTTTTTGTTGCTTTTTGTGTAGATTGCGTGAGAAACTTACAAGTCATCACTATAAATTGCCACACTGCAGACATCATAACAATATGACTGAAGCATTGTTTAAGCTACGTTACAAATCCAAATCACACACAAACAAGACATAGGTTTACATGGAATCATCTATCATTAGCGATACGGTACTATTGTATTAGCAGTAATACCTGATTGTGGAGTCATGAAGTCAAAGTGGACTACCAATCGCATTACAGAGACAGTTGTTGTTATTGTTGTAGGGTTTAACGTCACTTTTCAGCACACGATAGGCTATACATGGAGGCCAGTATTAATGGTGGAGGAATAACCCGGAAAACCCCACGGAAAGAACCAACTACCCACGAGAAATCTAACATATCCACATTGGCCGAATCTGAGACTCGAACCCACCCAGACAGAGGTGAGATAGCAGTGATCCGTAACGGAGAGCGCTTTAGACCAATCGCGGCCCCCTACAGAGAATGTAGTATGGAATAATTTGAGCTAGCAGCAGAGAGGGTGAATCAGACAACTTTGTAGAGGCGTCGACAAGGCAATCTAAGGCTTCCTCGAAAATGCTTTATAGAAGTGTCCATTGGCAAAATAGCAGAGAGGGTGAATCAGACAACTTTGTGGAGGCGTCGACGAGGCAATCTAAGGCTTCCTCGAAAATGCTTTATAGAAGTGTCCATTGGCAAAATAGCAGAAGGGGTGAATCAGACAACTTTGTAGAGGCGTAGATTCGGCAATCTGAGGCTTCTACCAAATAGTTTAAAAAAAGCGTCGATTCGGTAAATTGAGGCCTCCTCGATGACTTCGTCAACGACGCCATTTTGGTTGTCACTCACCCTCTCTGCTGCTGGAACTTTTAGTTCTGAGTTAACTGAATATTTTATCGAGTCCGACACGATATCGAGTCTGAGGGTCTTATAAATTTATCGTTACAAATCCATGTGGAATTGACTGGGCGCGGCTAAAGAAATTTCTAAATTGGTTATGATCCATATCACCGCAGCACCAAGTTTGCCAAATATTTCTAAGAGTATGAGTATCAACTCCATTAAATACACATAATAAATTGCAGTTATCTCTGATCACCTTCGGAATTTATGTGTATCGTTGAGTAACATATATCACATCGGTGTTTTTATGTCTTCGTCTGGAAAATATCCTAGCAGGATTCTTTTGATTGTCTAACATGATATCATCATATACGACTAAATTGTTAATACTTCCATCGATATCATCAATGCTCGGTGCTTCTTCGATATCGGTTATAAACTCAATGATACCATCGCCGTTAATTTAAATTGCTTTCTCGTTAAAATCCTTTAGCACATCATAGCATCGTTGATCGTCTACACTCGGGGCAATCAAATATAACTTATTCCATTTCATCCATCTCGTTATTAAATTAAGTAGCAATTGTGTCTTGCCGGATCCAGATGGTCCGATTATAATTGCGCGAATAGAGTTTGGTAACATTGCATGATGTTTAATAGGCTGCCGTCTTTTCGTAGCTGAATAATCAATTACATTCATGCTGTTATATATAAATTATGGATCTATATTGTGTGAAATGTAAGGCGCGTACTGGCACAAATGACTTGACGACGATTACAACTAAAAATAACCGAGCAGCGCTTTCTGGTAAATGTGTAACGTGTGGTACAAAAAAATTTAAATTTATTTCCCTTGGTAAAACCAAGGAACCTTTAAAAAAAAAACGAGGAGGTGATATTGCAGCCAAGTTAGCAAAACTCCCTGGAACACCGTGGGCAAAGTATCCATGAGAAAAGCACCTTCCAGGATATAGCTACTGTGGCCCCGGAACACGATTAGATATCAGACTCGATGAACAAAGCCAACCCCGACGTGGTGAAGAACCAATAAACGCTATTGATAAGGCGTGTCATGCTCATGATGTTGCTTATAAAAGCAGCAATCTTCAACACAGACATCTCGCAGATGTGAAATTAATTCATACATTAAATGCTATTCTTGACTCCGTCAAGGATATATCTTTCAAAGATAAATTGGCTTCATGGTTGGTAAAATCAGCTATGAAAGGCAAACTGATGATGGGTGCTGGTAATTAATAATATGGAATCTATTTATTATTCTCCAAAAGGATATTGACGGGGTAAAGCAGCAATCTGTAAACTCGCTAGCGCTGCAAAAGTGAAAAATACTACAGCGGCTAATTGGTTATCCAAACAGGCGATATGGCAAATTTATCTACCACCGCCTAAACAAATTCACTACTCGCATTTTGATGTGACTATCCCTAATGAAGTTCATCAAGCTGATATACTATTTCTGCCACATGATGGTGGTTACAAAAACGCGTTAACTGTAGTTGATATTGCGAGTCGATACAAACAAGCAGAGCCGCTAAAGACAAAATCAGCAACTGAAGTGGCTTCTGCATTCGAAAGGATTTATCAACGAGGCCCACTGCGTTGGCCAAATCTATTACAAGTTGATCCTGGCAAGGAATTTCAAGGTGTGGTTCTATCAACAATGAAGCATCATAATGTCACCATCAGACGAGGGCATACTGCACTACACCGCGATCAGGCAATTGTTGAACGGTTTAATCGGACGCTTGCTGAGCGTTTATTTGGATATCAATACGCGAAAGAATTTATTCAGGAAAAAAGAGCTCGTGAATGGGTCAAAAGATTACCAGCTGTGATTACCGCGCTCAATAATGAGATTACTAGAACAATCAACATGAAACCTATCAACGCGATTAAAAAGAAGTCTATACCTAAAATGGAAATCCAAAGGATTTCACAAAAAGATTTTTCTAGAAACGCTAGCGTTTCACAACCAATTCTTGGTAGTAATGTCACTGTTAGGTATTTATACGAACCAGGAGAGCTCGAAGGGGGCACAAAAAGGGCTACTGATCCTATTTGGAGTGTTACTGTACATAAAATATCCGGCATAACACGATCTACGGGTAGACCGGCAATCTATAGACTGGGTTCAACTGCCCCTCAACGAGGATTTACTCGACAACAACTACAAGTGATACCCGAGGATACTCAATTACCACCGCGTGGTCTTAACTAGCACACGATGCCAGAGGCATTGTGCTGGCAACCCGGCGTCTGTTGCACTCAAGACATGTTAGCATCACATTGTCTCTTGTATGACCAATACTGCTATTTTTTCTATCCACGGTAAATTGGCGAGAATCTTTATCCGACCAACACCAACTCATTACACAATTGCAACTCGCACAGTGATTATTCTGTTGCTGTTTCAACTTCATAATTAATTCAACATCAATATCAAATTCTCGTTTATATTTTTTATCCTGTTGTTTATAACCAGAAAGTTTTTTTCTGATTATCTCCTTGACAGAGTCCTTGACAGAGTCAACGCTGACAGTATCACTTATTGCATTGTCATTTTCAAAATCCGTAGGATTTTCAAGGACAAATCTTCGAAGTTCATTTATTCTTCGTACTTTGGATACTGCGAGATAGACTAAATTCGACCATTCGATGCGATTATCCACCATCCAAACAATTGTATTTGATATAGTCAATCCCTGTGAAGAATGTATCGTTGCTGCGTAACCTAGCGTCCACGGGGAATTATTAGCAACTAATGCATCTTCAACGACGCTGATATCAACCAGCACAATATCATTTAACACTAAATTCTGCTTTTCACGCCCTGACTCTGTCAGGCCTGGAATATCAACTTTGATATTCTGCTTTCGTGTATCCGAAGGCCTATAACACAACAGTACTGGAAGTGTTGCCAATTTTTCTTTATGCGTTTCAAACAACTTCATCTGAAGTGTGTCTCGGACTATTTTTCTACTTGCTACTATCAAATCGGTTGGTTTCCACGTTTCCCAAAAATCATTCATTTTAGTTTCTGAAATTTTTTCACGCGCTATTTCACACTGGATTTTATCCGGTTGTAATCTAATTAGCGCTTTGAATTCTCGTAATTGTTCATCAAGTGATCTATAATCAGTGTTAATTTCTTCATAATAGTCTACAAAACCCTTTAGCCATTCATGTGGGGATGCACCGACAAATGGTGGTGGTTGGCCGTGATCACCGCACATGATGACTTTTGTATTTTTCAATAACAACCACTCAAGAAATTTTTGTAATACTTTCAACGATACTGTGCATATTTCATCCCAAATTATGATTTCAGGAATGAATTTATCGCCCATTCGATCAGGAGTCCATTCATCGCCTTTCCATCGAAAGAAACTATGATAAGTACAGGCATCTACTCCCTCGTTGTTTCATCTCTCTGGCGAGTCTGTGAGTTGGTGTTAGCACAATCATGTTTGATGCGTGAAAATCCGTAGGATTTTTCCTACGAAATAATTCAATTGCACGAGTTGTCTTTCCTGACCCACCACAACCGTTTAAATAAACTGTCTTGTATCTACATATCGGATCAGATACCGGTGGTGCATTAGAAAATTCTGATTGAATCTCATCACACTGTAAGTACTTATGATCCATGGTAACATCTGCCGATTCACAATACTCATGTAGCGTTTCCTTTTTAAATCTCCAACATCCCCAATTTGCCTCCGGATCTGTGAATTTAGCTACATCTGATCTATATTTCTCGTGGATATACATATAATCAGTGGCTACTCTGACCGCGGGATTAGGAAATCTATTTATCATCGAAAATAAATTGATAGAAGCATAAGCTACCATAGAACTTCTCAAATGCGTATATTGTTTACTTTATCCATCATAATAGGTAACAATTGTACCTAATCGTGTTCCATTGGATAGGAAAGCGTCTTTACGATTTACAAGTTTTCCCTGTTTCGTTAAATCCGTTACAATAAAATCGTATTCAGCGACGTCTATGATCAACCGCGAAGAGTATTTTGCGTTGTCGTATCTTCCACCCTGGGTAAATTTACCGATTATTCTTCGTCCAAAATCCTTTGCTTGTTCTTTTTTAATTTCAAATAACTCCTTAGACCAACTCATGATTTGTTCTTCACTGAAATCGGGAAACTGTTTTTGCTGTTCGCTAATTATACGATCTAGATCGGGTTGTGGTAGCCAAACTTCTTTCTGAGCTCGATAGCATATGATAGCTTCGGAAACAATCAGCGATATCAGCATACCACAATCAATCATATACCGTAGTAACACTATTGGCATCCACACCTTTTCAGATATATGTCTACCAAGCCAAACCTAACTACACGGATGCAACCCTGTAGCGAATTCGAATGATATCACACGAGCGAATCCAGTTAAATCAAAATCAGGCAATGGACCATTAATCGCAACACGAGTCATTTCATGCGTGGGGTGTCCAAATCGTTTAAAATAGTTACTACATTCTCCATATCTGAGAAAACTCCCGGGATAACATGCGTGTATATCAATTGAAATCATACCGTCACGATGGTATTTTGTATTCAACAGCCCTCCATGGAAATATTCGATGCAATTCAATTTAACATCTTCGAGAAAATCACTTCGTGTTGGACGCCATGAGTTTTTCTCTCTTGCGAAGTGAGCTACCACTGATGGAATAGTAAAACTATCCGTTAATAGTTTTTCCGTTGGATTTTCCGTTGAAAAATCATTAGCGATTTTTCTCATTCTAGTATCTAACTCTTCAACGCGATATAATTCACCATTTGGTCTTACAAATTGATCAAATCCTGATTCGGAATCAGCACTACTAAGTAACCACACTGACACAGGATCATCTTTACACAACGCATGAATAGCATCAAATAATTTCTCTTCATAGAAAACATCCCTGAGGAATTATTCAGGGATATATCTCACGGATCTATCTCGTGGAAATATTGTTACTGCAGGTGCCCACGCGTGTTTGTTATGATCAATAATTTGTATTGGCGCTCCTTGTGATTGATATTTCGGTTCGTGTAATACTTCTCCGGTTATTGTCGCTACTGGTATTGGAAATCTTAATAATGTTTCTAACTTAGCTATATCCTGAATTGTTGCACCGTGCTGTTTCACCGTTAGCCCCCATTCATTTATTTTTTTGCGTCTTAGATCAGTCAATTTATTTCCCCGGGATGCATTTGTGAAGTGTTCTATTACCCGTGTTGCTACACAATTCAACGACGAAGAATATTTCATTGGTGATAGTTTTGCAATATCGGGTTTATCATTTAGCGGATATATCCCATAAACAACTGCTGTTACAGGATAAGATCTCTCGTAATACGGTCTATCAATTCCAGTCAGAATTCCTGGTTTGCAATCTCGATTCACAATCATAGTTTTTTTATCCTTAAGATTTGGTTCAAATGTATCCCTGATAATCCATTCTCCTTGTTGGATAATGAATTTTATTCTGAAAAAATACTTTCCCTCGTCAAATTGTGAAATTATCTCAGCTGTTCTTTCGTCGTTCATGGTAGCATAGATCACATATTCGATGTTATGGATAATTCGAAATGGCGACCAACATTGAGATGCACCATCGTGGTAAAATTCATTAAAACAATTACGAATTTTACCCAATATGGTTCTATCATCTATTAGATGCTTTGGTATATCATAGACTCTATCTAAATTGAATTTAGCATGTTTCCAAGGCGTAAGTTTTGATAATCTCTCGAATTGTTCCATGTTATAATTAAAACAAGTATTTAAATAAAGAATTTTTTATATAATGAATCACTGCAAATGGCTCATGATTGGATCAACAACACCGTGTAACAAATCATATAGAGGCGAATTCTGTGGGCACCATTTACAGAGCGTTTGCTACGAGTCTAAAGGCCCTACCCCTTGCCTAATTTGTCACGTTGGGATCGGGGGAAATCGCAATTATGTCTCAATTGTGGCGGCAAACGATACAGAGAACTAAAACGCTACTATGACAAACGAATAAAAAATACCATCATTGACGACAACGTCAACGTCATTAAAACCCCACAAGATTACATTCAAAGACTTATAATTAAAGCAAATAATACATTAGAAAAATAGTATTATGAGGCCGGTAGATGTACAGCCTCAGTACGAGCAGCAGAGGGAATTTATCAAAACGTTTCAATAATATTTATGTGGATTAAGGGAGATAATTCATTTAGGTATATCGGCGAGTACGAAGTTATGTTATCACGTGACTGTATTGGTTTTTCCCACGGTTTGTAAACAAATCAAAATAAACTCACACTGATGGCCACCACTAGTCTATAAACTCACTGATAATACTCTATTGTTTCTTAATTGATGTTTTACATGAACGCAGTCTTTAACATTGAGTGAACTACACATACAGACTTAACAGACAATGTATATGGCTGACGTAGATTTGGAACGCGATCGTATTTCATTGACGCGGGCACACGCGTGACTGTGAGACGCGCTGTTAGATACCAGAAACCTGTCTTGTGATTTATTAGACTTATAAGTGAACATTTATGCAAACGTGAAATTTTCTGTTTGTAAACAAATCAAACAAAGAGAAGAAGTTGTCATTGTTGTGGTTAAGGCGGTTTCGAATGGCATGTAAACGTTAATAAAGGTACTGATATTTTTGTTTCAATGAATTGATAAATAGTACAGCCACTGTAGTGTAAAATACTCAATTTTTTCTCTTTATTACCCATACGCGTTCGTTGAATCTTCGATTTTTAATTTCAAGTGAATATTTACAACATATATATGTTAAAAACTATCATTCTTGTAGACGAGAACAGTGGTCTAACGGTATCGTGTTTGGCTTGTGCACCCGGACAAGTTGTCGATTACGTGTTCGCCCCCATAGCAGACAAATTGCCTGATGGTGAAACGATAGACGTTTTTATCTATTTAATTGAGGGGAGGGAGGGAGACCCCTCTACATTCACATTTACATGCAATCCATGCTATCAAGTTTACGCTAGCGTGGGTTGTCGTTTTTACAACTTATGCAACCATGAATTTGATTTCATGGGTTGCATGTTGATGTGAATGTAAACATAAATGCCCGAAAGTTCATAAAGTGGACATTAAAATAAATAACAACCATGGATGTAATTAGCTGTCCGTCACATTTGGGTAGCCCCGTAGTGCTGTTCGAAATGAATTACCGGCCAAAAGAAACGGTCATAGGTTCAAATCGAAATCGAAGATTAAAAATCGAAGATTCTCAGAGCAATAGAAAGAACCCTATGAAAGACACAGCGGCCTATATCAAAAGGGCCAAATGACTGACAATCGCTCATCATGGTTGTTATTTATTTTTGAAAAATATATTTATTTTTGAAAAATATATTTATTTTTGAAAAATATATTTATTTTTATATACAGAATATTAGCCGGTTATTTATTTTTGAAAAATATATTTATATATACATACATATATACATATATACAGAATATATTTATTTTGTAATTAAAGGTATAATAATTATATACAAAATGAATTCTGAAAATATTAACCGTATTATAAATGAAATAAATAAATTAAAAAATCAAGGAAAAAATATATCGGAGGGTTTGGATTCTGATCAAATATTATCCGACTTTGAAGACATAAATTTTGCACAAATAAAAAATAAATATACACTTTCGAAAAAATATTCTCTGACAAAGCGGATAGAGAATTCTATCCGTGAGAGTTTAGTTTATCATGAAGATATTAGTGTGTTTGTACCATTATGTACAGTCGTAGAAGCTGTTAGAAAACAATTAAGTGCCGAATATGAACCAAAAAACTAATTAATTCCAAGGCGAAACAGATAAAACATCTAATTGAGCAAGCTGAGAATTCCTCTCTGTTGTAGGTAACGCGGTCTAGGTATGTTTCGCGCTAATGAATGACAACAGAGTTGTAAAAACATAGTAATTATTTTTTTTATTTATTTTTGAAAAATATATTTATTTTTATATACAGTTTTTGTAACTGATTTGGGTGGATTTTTTTTTTTTTACAAAAATGGTAGTTTTTTTACCATTTGGGTAGTTTTTTTGACCAAAATGGTTGATTTTCTTACCAAAGAGGTTGTTTTCTTTCAGTGAAAACCCCGGGAATTCATTTAGAGAAAATCAACTTTTCATGTTAAAATTGCAAAACGATTTCCATTTTTCAATAAACTTCTACAGATTTGCATCAAAAATGGCACAAAATGACATAAAATGATACAAAATGACACAAAAAGTTTTGTTTTTTTCTGTCAGTGAAAACCCCAGGAATTAATTTAGAGAAAATCAACTTTTCATGTTGAAATTGCTTAGTTGGAAACTCAAAGTGTTTCTGCAATGAAATCGATGGAAACTCTTTGAATGAAAATCCTTTGGATTTTTAATTTAACAATAGTGTACTCTTTCAATATGATCGGACAATCATTAACCACACGAAACGCGAAAGAAAGATTGAAGCTATTAAATAAACTCCTCCCACTTCGTGACAGTGTACGGGAAAAATTGCAAGAACGACAACTCTTTCAGACCGATTTTTCTACTGATACACAACAGCTTTTTAAACCGTTAATTAGCGCAATTGAAGGTGTAACATCAGCAATTTCTAAACAGGAAGAGTCCTTTCTCCCTGTGTTAGAAAAAATTGCAAAAAGAACTAAACAAACAAAAAAATCTTTACAATCACTTCCTCAGGAAATATCAACTAAATTCGAAGAATTTCAAGTACAACAACCACTAGTTAGTGGACCACCTAAATCAATACAATTAGCGGATATATTTACCGATAGCGCTAAAACAACAAATTCTCAATGAGAATATAGACAATTTAAGTGAATTTGCTGCTAACAGCTATGATTTACAAGAGAAGTTTTTCACGGACAATTATACGGATTATAGAATGTCACATAATGAATGGGCTGATATATTGTATGAAATAAATACTGGGAGTTTAGATAGGATAAGGGAATACAGAAAATTCAAGAGAGAATTTTATGATTATATACAACAAGAACGAAAACGCCAAACACCAAGAAAAAAAACAACACCCATACGATGAGGAGGAGGAAGTTTCCCAGAGAGAGACTCTGGGGAGTGGAATTCCTCGAAACGTCGAAACGTTTCACAGTTGTCCTGGTAATGTTCTCAGTGATATATCACGATTAGAAGTACTTGTAGGAGGTTCGCGGGCCGGAAATAACTCACCGGAAATAATCAATGAAGCAGCTGATATATTGTAACATATCGAGATTTCATTGACGAGTTAGCAGAACACCATCATGGTTATCTCAGTGATTGAAAAATTCGTAGAATTTTCATCACCGTGATTGAAAATCCGTAGGTGAAAATCTTCGATTTTCCATTTCCATTTCAACGCTAGTATTTAGAAATTGCTAGCAATTGAAAACACTATTATTTAGAAATTGCTAGCAATTGAAAACACTAGTGTTTTTACAATAAGATGATCATACACTACAACCATGATAAACCAACAAGCGTGTATGTGGTAAACTCACGATTGCCAAAATACCCAGCATACAATGGAGATGGTCTCGGTGATACTATAATGGGATTATTTGCAGGAATGGCTCCAAACGTAGCTCCGATAGCAAAACAACTATCAATGAAAGCCATTGATGTTATTAAAGATAAGGGTATTAGCAAAATCGGAGATTTCGCTGGTGATCTTGCCGGGAAGGCATTTTCATTCGCGAAAGATAAAATAACATCATTAGTTAGACGGCGAAATTCGAAGAATTTCCAATCCAAAGGATTTTCAAAGAAACCACAAATGACTTCACTGCCATCTACGGCAGTTATGCCTGCAAGTGTTAGTAAAATAATAAATAACGCAGTAGATGAAAAACTAGCGTCGATGATTTCTAACGCCCAAGATAACATAACCGCAAATACCAAAGCGGGAAGTGGTTTAAAAAAAACACGACGACGTCGGTGAAATTCTTTGAAATTGAAACTCAAAGAGTTTCCATCGAAGATTTTCCAAGCAATTTACAATTTAGACCGGCAGATATATAATAAAAAATGTTCAAACGGTCACCTGATAACGCATTTGATATGGATGCCCCAGTACTTAAAGATGATTCTGTACGTGATTATCAATTTTATTCTTATCACGCAGTGCAGCCTGATCTTAGATCACGAATTGAACTTCAAGTTCATGATACCAGTAAATACTTTTTGCCATGTGAAGCCTTTATCGAAGTCGAAGGTGAACTTCTACAAGCAGATGATACACCATACGGTAATGACCCAACTATCCGAGTTGGTTTTGTTAATAACGGGATTATGGCGTTATTTGAAAGTGCAAGATATCTCATTGATGGAAGAGAGATTGAATCTATTGAACGCGAGGTTGATATTGCCACGGGGATAATCGGGTTAGCAAGATATTCCAATGATTATACAAGATCGGCAGGTCCATCTATGATGTTCGTGAAGGATATTACTGATAACGCCGAACACGTCCAGTATTCTAGAGTAAAAGCAACACAAGCTACTGCAGTTGATCCAGCACCAGCCGGGTATGTAAGACCACCTGGTACATTTGATGTCATCAATAATATTCCTAATTACAACCTAGGATTTGCAACACGCGTAGCAGCGTTGCAGGGACAACATCGACGGTTTTCATGTGCGATTCCGTTGCATCACATATTTGGATTTTGTAGAAACGTCAGAAAAGTTATTTATGGAGCAAAGCATACGGTAGCATTAGTGATAACGGGTACTGATGATAATGCAATCTGGCGCGGTGCTGACGTTGCCGCCGGTAAAGTCGTTTTATCAAAATTATCACTGTGGATGCCAGTGTTGACTCCGTCGTTGTCAACAGAAGAACTATTACTATCATTTATGGATCAAGGAGGAAAGTCATTGTTGAGTTGGTTATCAGTGTCCATAGATACCAAGGATTCTAATATTGATGGTACACTTACATGGCATCTAGAATCAAAACAGGGTATTTCAAGTCCGCGTCATATATTTGTAGCGCTACAGAATACTGCGCGATTAAATAATCAAGAACGTTCTCATATGATATTTGATCAAATTGGATGTAATGAAGTCTCGTTGAGAATAAACGGACAGCAAGAACCATCCGAGGATATACAACTTAATTAAGAAAACAATCACGTTGCACGAGTTTATCATAACCTATTGTCGTATATGGCACGCGATCAAAATGTCGACACTGGTCTACAAATATCTCAGTTGGATTTTAAAAGTCTATATCCGATTTATTACTTTTCGCTGGAACATCTCGATTTAACAAGGCAATCCGTCGTTGATATACACTTTCGAGCTCGTGTAACCCGCCCTGGTGGTATTGCTAATTATAGAGCGGTTGCTGTCATTATCAGTGATAAATCAATGCTACTCGAAGGTGTTGGTGGACGAATGAGAATCATTGATGCACAAGTGGAAAACCTATGATTGGAAAATCCTTCGGAATTCAAATATATGTAATTGAAACTTTATAGCAATTAGATCAATCTGTGTTTGTATAATGTCGTATAGTAATATCAATGTCACGTTGACACCTGGTCAGTTAAAAAACTTGCAATCAAAATCCGCTAAACAATGTGGAATCACAATAACGCTGAAACCTAATCAAATGAATGGTGGGGCAAATAAATTGTCACTGACAACTCGTCAAGTGAAACATTTCAATGATGCACTTGTAGCAAACAAAGGCGTCCAGGTTACTCTTTCTGCTGCCGCGATTAGAAACATGATAAAAACCGGTGGTATATTTCCGCTGTTAGCTGCGATTCCTGCGTTGATTTCTGCGGCTGCCCCAGCGGTAGCTAAAGCGGCGGCGTTAGGAGCCGTTGGTACCGCGGCAGGAATGGCACTAAGGAAAGCAACCGGTGGATCCGTTTGCGGATCTGGATATAAAAAAGGTAAAGGGTCTAAGACTACCAGGAACTCCACACACGTGGTACAAGGGCGGATCGGGTCTAAGAATCCCAGGAACGGTTTACTAGTTGAGGAACACATGGTTCCCAAATCTTCGATTTTCACGTCAATGTCCAATTTTGATTTACTCGATGCCGTTAAAAAACTAGCAATAAAAAACTTCAGAGGTGTCTTTATGAAAGATCAGTTGCGTACACAACCAAACAGCGTTGAAACAGGTATCATTAATCTAGATAACAGCACCGGACCTGGAACTCACTGGGTTGCATACGCGATTGATCCAATTGGGATTATTTATTTTGATTCATATGGGTTAGCCCCGCCAAAAGAGTTTGTGCGGTATATCCTTGATTTAAAAATTCCTCGTTGGTATTCCACGCTACCAACACAAACGATGATTGATCCACCATTATGCGGCAACGAAGTATTAAATGTCCTTGACGCTATTTCTAACTCCTTGGGTAACCCAAGGGGAAAGCCACCTCATGTTATCGTAAATGAATACACGAGTAATCGTTGGAAATCAAAAATTTCAAATCAAAGATTTTAGAGAGAGATTATATACAATAACATGATCGATATTTGGGTACGATCCTTATCAGCGCTGAAGAAACCCGATACTGATGGAGTTGAAATCCTTGATAAAATCAAGGATGTAAAAAAAATCATCGAAGATGAAATAGCTGAAACGTTGAACCTAGCAAGTGTTGATCCCGGTGAAATAGTTGTATTTCAGGATCGTCAGGGTAAATTGAAAACTAGTAATGTTTCTCTTGATGATATTTTAGTTAAACGACAAGACGCAACAGAGGATACTATCGCGTTGTTTTCCGATCAGGGTAAACTCAAACCGGGTGTAATTATTTCAACGCTCACATATAAAATTAATCAACTCGGCGATGTCATCGATAACTTCTTTGATGTTCCACGCGTAACCACACCAAAACTCGCCTCGATAAAGGATTCTATGTTAGAACTAGCAACACTTTAATCCGTTTATGAAAAACTCGCGAAACAGTTTTCAAGTTTTCGTAAAAACATCGTGGATAAATTTATTGGAACCACGTTGGATAAAATTGAAATAACCCTTCCCGAGATTAAAAAATCCATCGATGAGATGAAAACAATAGTTGACGTCAAAGATGATTTTCCTAAAATGATCGAACGACTCGATAAAGTAAAAATTTCACATCCCGTAAATAGTATCCACAATATCGTGTATGTGGTATCCCGTGGAATTCTCGATTGGGTCCAAGACACTAATAATCGAATAGATTTTACTCCAACCTTAGCAGGTATTTATCGATTTACGTTAACTACACTTACTGGGGATAATTTTTATATTAGAGATAATTTTGGCGGTGTAGGTGAAGATGAAACCGCTGTAAATACAATAACACATCAGATTAATGCAAATTTCACTTGGACTATTTTTATTTTATCATCTATTCGAGTTGTTAAATTTAGATCGCTAATAACATGGGTGATAGAATTTGTATCAGATTTACCCGCACCTGTCGGTGTTTAATTCAACGATGACATTTCAAATAATGGAATCGCCGTCCAGTTACAGATATAACACTGTGCGGGAATATGCCGCAACGTTGAAATCACTTTCGGAACAATATCACGAGAAAATGAAAAAATACCGTAGAAGAATAACCGCAATTGACGTTATTGTGTATTCGGTGTCAGGGTTATTGGCAGGTGCTGATGTTATTTAATCGTCAGTGACCATGATAGTTCCAATTGCTATATCCGTGGTGACAACACTTGCAGGGCTTTCAACCGCAATCACTAAAAAATTATCATCGTGTTCTCAGGGAAAACTCAACGAGTATACAGCAAAACATCAAATAGCATCTAACGGTTACTCGCAATTGTCCTCATTGATATCATCATCGATTGATGATACAGTAATTACCGATGAAGAGTTCTCCGCGATGGTACGTATTTATGATTACGCGGTATCAAAATTAGAAATTGTAATCAATGATAATAATGTCACTAGAATTCAACGAATTGCAACTACTTCAACGAATAGCAGAAAATACCACTCCGACAAAGACAAGCATGATATCAATAACCTCAACCAATCCAGAATTCAGCGTGAATTTCCCTTCCCGGATTCCAGTGAAAGAAATTGCATTAGCTAAATTACGAGTATACCATAGTTGGCCCAATATTAGGTCGGTAGCATTTGGCGGTCAACAACCCAATAATTCACTGGTGTTTGCGTGGAAGAACAAACCCAATGGTACTCAAGACTGGAACGTTGTTCGATACCAACTGGGTCGTACCAAATTGAACAAATTAATGCTGAATTAAAACGCATAATAAAATCGATTACTGGAAAAGAATAAAACATAGCTATTAAAGTTCATGAACCGACGTTATCATCCGCGATTGAAATAAGCACAGAGGGATACGTCGTAAATATTTATAACACATCCTTAAGAACGGTGTTAGGATGGCCTGAAAATTCTCAACAAACAAAAATCCTGACTCACAATAATGACCCAGGTGGTGGCGGTAGACATATCGCTGTGAACAACGTCAATATATCCACGGTGATTGCATTGAATTTAGTATGTGACGCCATCGAAGGAAGCTATCAAATAAATCTCGAGCGATCAAATCAGGCTCAGCAAGGATATATTCTATATTCATTTGCACCAACGGCTCCACCAGGATTTCTAATAATTGAGGATCCAACTAATCCAGTCATTATGCAGTGTCATAATGATTCGCTAACGAGAATTAATTTCAAACTCACTGACCAGTCTAATAATCTAATTGATCTACAAAATGAAGTTTTGCAAATTAGTCTGTTTGTAAATTCCTAAGGACTTTTAATCATAAATGATTTTCATCGTAAAAAATATTCAGTTAACCCAGAACTGAAAGTTCCAGCAGCAGAGAGGGTGAGTGACAACCAAAATGGAGTCGTTGACGAAGTCATCGAGGAGGCCTCAATTTACCGAATCGATGCTTTTTTTTAAAACTATTTGGTAGAAGCCTTAGATTGCCTCGTCGACGCCTCTACAAAGTTGTCTGATTCACCCTCTCTGCTATTTTGCCAATGGACACTTCTATAAAGCATTTTCGAGGAAGCCTTAGATTGCCTCGTCGACGCCTCAACAAAGTTGTCTGATTCACCCTCTCTGCTGCTGAGCTACAGAATCAGGAAGTATGAATTGGGTTAACTAAGTTGCATCCCCCTCCGCAAAGACATATGTTTAGGGTATGTATTATTTGTTAACCATATAGAATAGTCTTTAGCCCGTTCTTCGAATTCACAGTTTCTTTACTATTTGAGAGTATACACCGTTTCGTTGTATACAGTCTATACTCTGCTTATAAGTCGAGTCATACTGCGAACAATAACGATCATCATCTGCCAAAACATAATGCAGTTGCTGACCAGGGTATATGTTTGTTCTACTGATGACTCATAACAAATTATGCAAACCCATATATTTCGGTGAATTATGCGAATGAGGATTTGAGGGTGCAGTTTTCAGTAAGGATCGACTTATAGGCGAGTACAAACGGTATGTACTATGTTCAGGATTTTATTTTTGTAGTTCTAAATATTGATATCTGGTTACATCACGTCCGCATTCAAACGTTGACTAAATGAAAATAAAAGATACTTAGAGTTGACTTGGGGATTCCGCATATTGCTTTTCTGTAAAAATCATTACTTTGTGGTATGCCCGTTTAGGCACGTCGACGATGTGTTCTTTCACCTTTCAAGTTGACAAAAGGGTGATTTTGTAACACATGCATCATTACAAAGGCCTTGTTGCTGTCTTTCATTTTTTTTAAAAAAAGACCCACTATAGGGCATTGTAGTTGGGGATGAGCGTAAAGTTGTTTTTGTTTAGATCAGTTATGAAGACAATATAAGTCGTTATCATTTTTTTCTTAATATCACTATGAAAGCAAATGATATAATTTAACAAATGACTCAGATATGTTAGTGGATACGTAGTGTCACTCATCATTCGAAAAAAATAACTACAGAATATTAGCAAACAGATAAACTGATCACGCTTGACAATGATCGGGTTTTTATTTTTTTGTGTTTTGTATCGTACATCATCGGGACACAACCAAATATATCCCTTGATCTTTGGATTTATGCGAAACACCTTTGTTTCAGGTCCTCTTAAAAGCAGCAGCAATATTTTAATATGCCGTACTATTTTTCTTTTATATCTTTTTTTTTGCGGTACATTCTTTTAGATTCTTGATTATTATGAGCATTTGATGGCTGGCAGAAAGCATGTCAAAGATATATTTATAAATAGATTATTGGAATGCAAATAACTTTATACAAAGATTGTATGGTGTTCTTTAACATATTTGCCTAGACGTTTGAGTAGATATAAGCTGTGATGGTTTCAAGGATAAGACTTATCTACCAATATTACGTTAATACTAGCACAGTTGTTGTTTCCTGACAATGGATTTCCCATGTACAGGAATTTTGACTATGAACATGTTATACACGTGAACTCTCAGCGATCATCAGGAAACTTGTAAAAAATATATGCATTTGTGCATGAATATGATACGAACAACGGGTCTACCTGAAGGACAATACTTCCGTTCAATAATTTCTACCAAAAGTATGGCGACGCTTTCATTTGAATAATATTAAGTACGGCCAAGCTTTCATTTGATTAGGATTAAGTACGGCGTAGCTTTCATTTAAATATGATTAAGTAATGCGAAGCTTTCATTTGAATAGGATTAAGTACGGTGAAGCTTTTGTTGTAATAGGATTAAGTTACTCAGCATAGTTAAATGCCACCGGCAACGGATCTCTTAAATTAAAACAGCATATATTTGCTGAATCTTCACACAACTTACTAAATAAGACATTATCAGTAATAATCGTTTGTCTGATGCACAATGTCTCTGTTCAAAGATTTTGTCTTAAAATGCAGCTTTAAAGAAGCAGCAGAGGGGGCGAACATACCAACGTTTATAGGCGTCGATTCGGCAAACCAAGGCTTCCTCGTAAATCGTAAAAAAGCGTCGATTTTTATCAAGTCCGACACGATATCGCGTCCGAGGATCTGATAAATTTATCGTCACAAATCCGTGTGGGATTGACTGAGCGCGACTAAAGAAATTTCTAAATCGAGTATAGTCCATATCACCGCTGCACCAAGTTTGCAAAATATTTCGTAACTTTAGACTATTGCAAATACAACTATATAAATGCTCCTTTAATCACATTTTTGTCACGTCTCACTCAGTGCCCGAATTTGATTTATATTGAAATAGGACATTTTGGTTAATTACCAGAGTATGTTAATGTGTTAAAAACGCGCATTCCTTAATAAGTGCAATTGCGAATCATCCTTATATTTTTATGACTGCATTTGTTTCTGCTTAAAAGTTACGTAATATCTCAGACCAGTAATTTTTTTCTCGTTTGTTGACTTGTTTTGTTTACTGGACCTCTCTGGAAAATATTTTGCCTGAATGTTGGCATTCAGACCAGAGTTTCTCTGCCTATAATATCATTAGTTTAGCTAGTAATGTGTTGTAATGCCTTCCCATTTTTATCAGCTATTTTCAGACTAATGTCCATAGTAATGTGTCGTATTTTCTTCCCATTTTTATCAGCTTTTTTCAGACTAATGTCCATAGTAATGTGTCGTATTGCCTTCCCATTTTTATCAGCTATAGTCAGACTAATGTCTGTAGTAATGTGTCGTATTGTCTTTCCATATTTATCAGCTATTGTCAGACTAATATCTATAGTAATGTGTCGTATTGCCTTCCCATTTTTATCAGCTATTTTCAGACTAATGTCCATAGTAATGTGTCGTATTTTCGTCCCAGTTTTATCAGCTATTTTCAGACTAATGTCCATAGTAATGTGTCGTATTGCCTTCCCATTTTTATCAGCTATTTTCAGACTAATGTCCATAGTAATGTGTCGTATTACCTTCCTATTATAATCAGCTATTTTCAGACTAATGTATATAGTAATGTGTCGTATTGTCTTCCCATATTTATCAGCTAGCTATTTTCAGACTAATGTCTAGTACAATTTTCAACTAAAGTATAAACATAATCTTCGCATATTAGCTATGATTCATTCGCTGATATTTGCCTGTTCTTGTAGAGAATTTCAGAAGCTTTTCCAGATAAAATATGCCGTATCGTAAGGTAATGTGACACTTTTCAACGATTTTATTTGGGTAATGTCTTAATCATAATGAATCGTGATTTACACTGTATTTGCAGCATCGGTTATTGTAGCAGGTTTGGAAAAAAGATATTTGTATGTATCGATGAAGTTTAAAACATGGAACGAACACTTTCAAAGATGCAATGCGATGCTCATCGAAGTAATGAGGAAACAAATTGTGTGTGTGTGTGTGTTTGTGTGTGTGTGTGTGTGTGTGTGTGTGTGTGTGTGAGAGAGAGAGAGAGAGAGAGAGAGAGAGAGAGAGAGAGAGAGAGAGAGAGAGAGAGAGAGAGAGAGAGAGCACTTTCAAATAAACAATGCAATGCTCTTCGGAGCAATGAGGAAACAAAGAGACAGACAGAGGTAGCGAGCGACAGTGCAGAGAGACATCCATAGATAGAGACAGAAAGACATACACACAATTGGTTAGTCTTTATAAATGTTAATTAATGTAGAATAATGACTTAGATGAACTGTAAATATATATAACTAATATAATTACCTCCTGCTGGTTCGTCATTTTGTTTGGTTTTTAATCCACTCTAACGTCCACACGCCAGTACGTGAATGTCTGACAAGTTCAGGTTCAATTCACAAGAAGGTAACATTGTTTGTAGTGCACTGCTTTCCTCACAAAAAAATATATTTCATGTTTAATTCGTGGCTACCTTTTTTATTTAAAAAATGTTTGGAAAAAAAATGGACTTTCATAAAAGAAAGAATGAACTTATCAATTTTCATGTGTGATTTTGAACAACAAAACAAATCGTAGAACTACATCTTGTAGCGTACACTCGCAGGTATGTGAGTACATTAAATCGGTCAACACACACACACACACACACACACACACACACACACACACACATATATATATATATATATATATATATATATATATATATATATATATATATATATATATATATATATATATATATATATATATATATATATATATAATACTATACTTTTTTCATTTTCTTTGTAAAACGTGCGATTTTATTTCCAATTAAAGTCATCCTTTTGTCTATCCTCGACTACTGGATGTAAATAGATTTTACTTCATTTTTCCGAAATGGTTCTTGGTTCTATGTGGTGCGGGTCATATTATAGTCATTGTAATCTAGAATAATGTATTTATTATGAACAAAACAAGATTGATATACGAGTCCAAATCATTTGTAGGAGTGATTATTATATCATTTGTTCGTGTGGACGTATGCCATTATTGTCTTATGCAGCAAACACATGTAGATATATCGCAATTAAAATCTAAGCATTTATTAGCCACATGATGAATTAAATTTGTTTTTACTCGAAACAAAATATTATAATTTATTACATTCAGCTACATCTTTATCGGACCACGGAATAACGCTAATTACATATAAATACACCTATGCAATGATATGATTACCATCCTCGGTTCTGATCCACACCCGAATTCTAGGTGAAGACTGAAATGTTACAGCATCGCTTACTTGATAATGACTCATGATTTATGTTCCGTGTATTTTGTTGTTATTATCCTTGTCTAAGATCGGATTGTCAAATCATCATCGTTAATGCAACGTAGCGTGAAAGAAAGTGATAGGTAAAAACCATAATAAAAACTGGAACAGTGGCAAAATAAGGTTGACGTCATTGCCCCCTAAAAATGTTATGATTCGCCACCCGACGATTCAAGGTAAAGTAACCAAGCAACAAAGTACATGAGCTATACATATACTAGTCTTATGATAGTTTAATACTTTTTGAGAAGTATTGCTATCACTCAGGTTAAAGCACACCCTCCACCAATGTTGGTAAGTTTCAAAATGCAACCATACACTTACATTTAATTTCGTCTTTATAGCACACCCATCACTTAGTTGATACATTTAAAATTAATTTTATCTACGGCTAAAGAGAGAGAGAGAGAGAGAGAGAGAGAGAGAGAGAGAGGAGATATGGATTGCCCCACTTGGTATGTGGTGCTTTGTTTAGTTATTGTTATCTGGGTCAGGAGATGTTTGAACAAGTAAATTATATTATTAAATTTGGAATTTAATGTATGGAGTAACGAAAATTCAATCAGTTTTTCACAAAAGAACTATATTAGCCCCATTAAGTAAATTATAACACTTTAATCACTTACATAAATAAAATTATGAATTTGAGCATGCCATTTGAATCACACAGAAATACAGTGCCAAAATTATAAGATCTTCAGTTACCCGTTCTTTCATGCCGATTAATTATTTTTCAGGATAGAATCGAGTGAATGAGTTTACTCGTTGCTCAGCATGCCAGCATAACCTTGTTCCGTGCCTTCCAATGGTATTTCTATTTACTTGCCACGCAATCTTCTCTTTACCTTTTTAGTCTGATACGGGTCATCAGCTGTAAGTTAGATTCATGTTCCTTTTTGTTCTCTGCATGGTGTAAATATGCAACTAATTTTCCTTCAGATAAATAGAACGCATCCCAAATAGCTGTCGGGCTTTGATACGTCAGCGATCGAACAATATTCATCACACATTTTCCGTTAGATTTCGTATTTTCGAAACCGAACATAACTAATTTCAATATTTTTACATGGAAACATGATGAATACATAACACTATTATCATAAAGTTAATGTCTACTTCCTGCTACTCAGCAATCCTAGTTCAACTGCGATACAACTGGACCTCCTTTTATTTGGTATCCGTGGACTATTAAGCTGAATGATGGCAGTCGACATGCGATGATGTTTCAATTAATATACTCAAAAACTTAGTTAAACGAATTAATGGACCACACGTCTTGTTTTAGCTATCTTACTTGCTACCTATCCACTCTTTGACACAAATATAGTTTCAAAAAAATTATTAGCATACATGAAATATTTACGACAAATAAATTAAAACTTTCACATACTAGACAAAACGTTTAAAATTGATAATTCATATTACACTTAAACGAGATGGTTCGAACGACTTCATAGCAATAAACTATTGTATGGCATTTTTACGATACACGAGTCATATACCATTCAAGACACACGATTGCAGCAAATAACTACTAAAATCAAGGAATATTTAAGTGTAAAATTAAAATGAATAAATGCAACAAATGATTCCAAACTAAACTCAATGAAGCTATTGAGATAAACCGTGTGTCTTTTAGAGGCTTGTTTATTTGCTCTTTCTGTGAAGCCAAATCTCTCTTTCTAGCGTACGTCAATTCCTGACTCCCGTTCGTTTGACAATTTAAAACGAGAAATACATTTTATGTCCTATAGTCAGGCTTCCCCGTCCCCAAAAGAATGATTGAATAATTTCCCAAAGGGAACTATATAAAACATTGAATTTCGTCTTTAAAAGACACCCCTCGCTTAGCGTATCCGTTCAGGATTAATTTTATCTAACATTAAAGCATTCAACCCGAGCATCAAAACTATAATAGTTCCCTATAGTCCGACGTTACTAATAACAATTTTGGAAAACTTCATTTCATGAAAATTATTTCAAATGGTGAGAAACTTGTCTCAGTTTCATTTCAACTTTGTCAATTCCGCAACGTATGCCCCTTGATACCACTGCCACTTCTGTCTCTCTAACCGTTACCGCAGCGGCTTCAAACTAAAAATCACCAAACCAGAGCACACATCCTACACAGGCAACGATTTAATGAGGGCAGTGCCCTTACATTAAATTATTTGTTAGGTATCAGACTGACTGAATATATATATATATATATATATATATATATATATATATATATATATATATATATATATATATATATATAGTATGTATGCATGTATGCATTTATGTATGCATGTCTGTCTCTCTGTCTGTGCGTACGCAGGCAGGCACGCAAGCAAGCACGCACCCACACACTCATTAAATAGTATGTATGTATGTATGTATGTATGTATGTATGTATGTATGTATGTATGTATGTATGTATGTATGTATGTAGGTAGGTAGGTAGGTAGGTAGGTAGGTAGGTAGGTAGGTAGGTAGGTAGGTAGGCAGGCAGGCAGGCAGGCAGGCAGGTATGTATGTATGTATGTACGCATGCACGCACGCATGCAAGCAAGCACGCACGTACGCACACTCATTAAATCGCATGTATGTATGTATGTATGTATGTATGTATGTATGTATGTATGTATGTATGTATGTATGTATGTATGTATGTATGTATGTATGTATGTATGTATGTATGTATGTATGAATGTATGTTTGTATGTATTATTGTATTATTGTATGTATGTATGTGCGTGTGTGTGTAGGGTGTGTGTGTGTCTGTGTGTGTATGTATGTATGTATGCATGTATGTATGTGTGCTTTTTTTGTTTTGTTTATTAAGACTTGTTGATTAAAGTTCCTGTTATATATGCAGTTCGTGCTGTTATAATAAACTCTTACATATGTCTTTAAGATCAACAATAGACATGAAAATGCACACGGCTTTTATTCTGTTACAGTTTGCAATGTAGTAGTATTTTTCAGTTTAAATTATATCTGAAAATGTTACCGTGACAACCTGTGAGATGTAAGTAATTATTATAATCATCAGTTGCTATTTATCGCAGAATCATCTGGCCACAGAAGAACGCCAGTAAAAGATGAATACATCTCTCCCCAGGTTTGGGAACCTGACATGCACCTTACCCATATTCGGTGACCGACAGAGCAATGTAGTGCCGCAGCTGTGGTTCCTTGATCAACGTCTACGCTATCGAATGCATTTGTTCTCCCTCTCCCTATTCCATCAACTACAATTTCAGTTTCTACGGTTCCTCTGTGAGGCACAGATAAAATATTGGTAAAGAAAAGGTACGTGCCCGATACTGGACATGTAAATATTCCAGTGGTTGGATCGTATGCGTTACCTTCATTGTAATCAACCTTGTTAAATGTAACAGTTTGTCCTTTTGCAATCGCGACTGGAGTAGAGGAAAACATAGCAGTAAATGCAACCTTTCGTGTGACGGCCCTCTTCATGCGTTTTGTGTCAGCCATATTTTGCACTACAGGAAAAAACAAAATATAGGAGACGTCTTTAGTGTTAGTTTATTAGTTTGCGATATATTTGTTATATCTGGATCTTATTCTCTGACGTGTATGTTAGTATTGTTCGTATTAAAATGTGAATTCTGCCTACTATTATGAAGCATTCCCTTATATAATCCATAGATATCACCTTCGGTTATGTTTGGTGTATATTTATAAATCTCTAAATTTAATTCTACAAAAACTAGATTTCTTTCATAGGAATCTGGAATGACTGTATAGATAGATGAGAATTAATTATTAGGTCGTCTGTTACACATGAATGCATATAACACCGATTAAATAGCATTATGGTTTGGTGACGCGTATTTATTCATGATGGAATATGGACTCGTGTAGACGGGCATGGTGATAGGATCCGAATTGAAAAAGCGTAATATATATATATATATATATATATATATATATATATATATATATATATATATATATATATATATATATATATATATATATATATATATATATATATATATATATATATATATATATATGCGTGTGTGTAAGACTTTTCGTTGACACAGAGTGAACATATAAAACAAGGTGAGTATACTTTTTTGCTGACTGTTTTAGTCATTTCAGAACAAATGAATTAACATTTGCTGAACGATTATTCTAGATTTTTTAAAATAAATATTACAGCCCCGAGTTGAAAATGTACAGTTTGATTTAATCCTGTTTCTGTGTCAGTACTACAAAGAGGAGGCAACTCCGTGAGAAATCATCATGATGAGCAGCAGAGTTTTTTTCTTTTAGAAAGTGGAACAATTTGATAAGCTGGATTCTGAGAAGATACATGAAGTTAAATCCTCTGGACCAGTATTAAATCAGAATAAACTACACAAACTTTGGGAAAATCTTGAATGAAAACATGCATATAATCTGTTTCTGCAATGAGTTAAGTGAGATATTTCCGTTTATACCAATGACAGACAATTAGGAAAGAATGTTTGTCATCTGATGATGCAGACGTGAGAACTATATAATGAAGCCAAAATAACAGACAATAGCTATATATATATATATATATATATATATATATATATATATATATATATATATATATATATATATAGTGTGTGTGTCTGTGTGTATACATATCGAAAGAATTGAATTTGGATATGGTTCACTTAAGAGAAAACTGACGTGCGAAATAAACATAGAATAACTTTGGAAATGACTAAATGATTAACGCATCATAATTTCGTCTCATAGCATCACTTTGTTGGATTTCTGATGATAACAGCTATGTGGATTTTCCTATCAGATGGCAAACAATTTTATAATAACTGCAAGACGGACATTTATAGAGGTTTACATGTGTATTTATAAATAGTTCACATTAAATATTAATTTCAATGCTGCAGATTTATTTATTTCGAATGGGGCACGAAACGGATCATATCATTCTGCAAGATTCGGGTACTTCAGAACTCTCATCAGTCCTCTAATTGGAGAATTTCTCGTCTTAAAGCAAAAAATGTCAACATGCAGAACAAATATATAAGAGAAATTGTGACATCTTTAGTAAGTAAAGAATCTGTCGTTTTTATATTTGTCGTAATGAAATATTCGACTTAAAAGTATGAAATATTACCTGCCTGAATGCGATTCTTGAAGGACAAAAGTTCCTCGATTTTATCTCCCATCTCAGCCTGACGTGACTCTATGTTGGAAACAGCACGTCGTATCCAGACGTGGCCAGACGAACCTCGATCCATATTGTCATGTGTTTCGTTGATATGAAAAACCTTGGTACCTGATTTTGTCACATTATGATAAACAGTATTGTCGTCTGCACTATGTAATAACATCAGTATTCGTTCTTCAGCCTTTTGTAACCTGTATTCTAATTCCTCCATATTCCTTAATCGCCTCTGAGCCTCGTCAAGACGTTCTTTAAGCACACCAATCTCTTCTACCTTTTTATCGAACTCACGATCGCGTTCTTCCAATTCCGAAATTTTCTTCAGAAGTATTGATATAATTCCACCATCCTGATCATATCTGACTTTCTCATCTGCCGTTCCAAGATATATTGATCGAACGAGAATGCAGAAAAGGATTAAACTTTTCATTCTGTCATAAATCGTGGCAACCACCTGCTGTTATATACGCCTCTCATGCAGTATATGTATGTCTGTCAGACGATTCCTTTATATCGGCCTGTATTGCTTTGATAAGATTATACATGTCGTTGGTAACCACACCTTATATTTATTATTAAATTAACCCTGACATTAGGATATTAGCGACATGTCATTGGAAAAAAGAATAATCTATTTCCCTGCTTCCTATCACCTATATAATACATATATACCTATATAATACAAATATACCTATATAATACAAATATACCTATACATACATATATACCTATATAATACATATATACCTATATAATACATATATACCTTATATAATACAAATATACCTATGCATACATATATACCTATATAATACAGATATACCTATATAATACAAATATACCTATACATACATATATACCTATATAATACATATATACCTATATAATACATATATACCTATATAATACAAATATACCTATACATACATATATACCTATATAATACATATATACCTATATAATACATATATACCTATAAGCAGCAGAGAGGGTGAACAGACCAATTTTTATAGGCGTCAATTTAGCAAACTGAGGCTTCCTCGAAAATGCTTAATAGAAGCCTCCATTCAGCAAAATAAAATTTAAAAAAAAAAAAACGACGCTGGTATTGTCACCATGTGTCGCTGCAGCGAGGGGTGAGCAGGCCAATTTTCTATGCGTCTGATTTGGTCCGAGGCTTCCTCGAAAATGCTTAAAAAAAGACGCCATTGTCGTTGGAGTTCACCCTCTCTGCTGCTATGGGGTTAACAATTTTTTTTAAGATGAAAATCATTTACGATGAAAATCCTTTCAGGATTTCACAAACAGACTAATTTGTAAGACCTCGCCTCCTAAATCAATTAGATTATTAGATTGGTCAGTGAGTTTGAAATTAATTCTCGTTAAAGCAAATCATTATGACATCGCATAAAGACTGGATTAGTTGGGTCTTCAATTATTAAAAATCCTGGTGGAGCTGTTGGTGCAAATGAATATAGAATATATCCCTGCTGAGCCTGATTTGATTGTTCAAGATTTATTTGATAGCTTCCTTCGATGGCATCACACACTAAATTTAGTGCAATCACCGTGGATATATTAACGTTGTTTGGAGCGATATGCCTACCGCCGCCGTCTGGGTCATTATTATGTTTGAGTCTAGGTATTCTTGTTAGATTATCAAAAAAAATCATCAAAGTAATGTTCTTCTTTCTTTTTTAATTCGTTAGCGTTGTATCCTGGTAGTTGAACATATTATATCTTATCTTATCAATTTCGTGGGTTGGGATTTCTATGTTATATTTTTTCATAAACTGTTCTTGTGTTTTATGGTTTTTATTGTCGGCTACAAATTTGATAATGGAAACATTAAAAACTTCCATATCATCAATAATTTGTCTAACCATTTTTATCGTATCTACAAATTTATCTGCGGGGATATCGGGTTTATTAAGGTATGATAACAACAGTGTAGCATCATTATTCATTGCTGTTATATTTTTATCGATTTCTTCTCGTCGTGGTGTGTATATGGTATCATTATCTATTTGCACCTCGGTGAAAAAAAATCTGATCTTATATAATCTTTATAAGTTCTTTCTGGATAGGGTTTATTTTCATATTTCGGGGGAAGACTTCCTTTGAACACTGAAAAATCAATTTTTCGTCTAGGTGGTAATTCGGGCCAACCTAACACTGATCTGATTGAGTGTTATTAATATCTACGACATAACTAGATGAATTAATCTCGATCGCAGATGATAACGTCGGCTCATGAACCGTTATAGCGATTTTCGATTCTTTTCCAGTAATAGATTTTATTCTGCGTTGAAATTCAGCATTGATTTGTTCAATTTGGTATGGCCCTGTTGGCAACGAGACAACGTTCCAGTCTGGTTCACCGTCTGGTTTATTTTTTCACGCGAACACCAAAGAATTATTCGGTTGTTGACCACCAAATGGTTTCGATCTGATATTAGGCCAACTATGATATACTCGTAGTTTTGCCAGCGCTATCTCTTTCACGGGAATCGGAATCGGGAAATTCACGCTGAATTCAGGACACGTTGAAGTTATTGATATCATGCTTTTTTTCACCGGTGTGGTATTTTCTACTATTTGTTGAAGCAGTTCTTGCGATGACATTATTGTTATTATTATTATCCCGCTCTAATTTCAACATCGTTGACTTGTACAATTGAGCCATCGCTGAAAACTCGCTATCTGATATTGTTGTATCATCCAACGACGATGATATCATCGAGGATAATTGTGAGTATGCGGCAGATGCAGCGTGAAATTTAATTACATAATCGTGCAGTTTACTCTGGCTACACGATGATAATTTTTTTGTGACCCCGGTTAATATACCCGCGATTGTAGCCACCGCAGAAATAAAAATTGGAACTACGACGGGGGCGACCATTGTAACCGAAGATAATATTATTCCAGCAGCAGTGATTACTCCCGACACCGAGTACACGGTAACATCAACCACGGCTATTCTTCGTCGGTATTTTTTTATTTTCATTTGATACTCTTCAGTTAACGCGCCGAGTTTAGTTTGAAATTCTTTCACCTGATCATAGCGATATTGAAATGATGAAATCATCGGTGTTGTCATTTTATTTTAAACCTGCTAGTTTTTTCAATTACGATAGCAATTCAATTTAATTATTTACTCAAATCCGCTAAGAATTCCACGTACCACGTTGTTGAAACCTTGACTAAATTTCTATCTGCGGTCGTTATCGTGAACTGTTCAGATATATCCTTGTCGATGATCGTTGATATCGTATTATTAACTCCATATGAACTACTCGATGATATATTAAATTGAGTCGGTGATACTATTGTTAATAGATGAATACCCTTGACGGCTGCAGTGACATGTAAAATGTTGTTTGTGGGAGTCCACGCAAATGATCCGTGTTGAATTGTGTATACGATATTATTGGTTTTCTCATGAGGAATTTTGGTTTTTTCAATGATGCTTATCATCCTAGCTGCATCATCTTTCATTGCATCGTTGAATGTTTTTAGTTCATCGATGGATTTTTTAATCTTGGGAAGGGTTATTTCAATTTTATCGAATGCGGTTCCAATAAATTTATCTATGATGTTTTTACGAAACATTGAAAACGGTTTCGCGTGTTTTTCATATTCGGATTGAAGTATTGCTAGCTCCAGCTTAGAATCCTTGATCGAGGCGAGATTTGGTGTGGTCACACGTGGAACGCCAAAGAAGTTATCGATGCCGTCAATGAGTTGATTAAATTTATCGTCATATGTTTTTATGAATTCGTAACAGATACGTAATTGTTATCGAGTGATAAAATTTTATCTGTAATTGTTGAAATAATTACATCCGGTTTGAGTTTACCCTGATCGGAAAACAACGTGATTGTATTCTCTGTTGCGTCTCGTCGTTTAACTAAAATATCATCAAGAGAAACATTACTAGTTTTCAATTTACACTGACGATCTTGAAATACAACTATTTCACCGGGATTAACACTTGCTAGTTTCAACGTTTCAGCTATTTCATCTTCGATTAGTTTTTTTACACCCTTGATTTCAACTCAATCGGGTTCGGGTTTCTTCAGCGTTGATAAAGGTCGTCTCCAAATATCAATCATGTTATTTAAAATCCTTTCTCCGTCTCTAAATCCAAAGGATTTCACCAAGGGGATTTCCAGGGACCGCTAGTATATTCATTCACGACCACATGTGGTGGTTTTGCCCTTGGATTATCCAAGGGGGATGAAACAGCATCAAGTACATTTAATACTTCATTGCCACATATTGGTGGATCATTCATTGTTTGTGTTGGTAACGTGGAATACCAAACTGAAAATCTTTTTGGATTTTTCAATCGTAGATTTCTAATATAACGCATAAATTCCTTCGGAGGCGCTAATCCATATGAGTCAAAAAAAATAATCCCACGTGGATCAATCGCGTATGCAAACCAGTGAGTTCCAGGTCCGGTGCTGTTATCTAGATTAATAATACCGGTTTCAACATCGTTGGGTTGTGCCGGTAACTGATCTTTCATAAAAACACCTCTGAAACTGCCGCTTTAGCTACAGCTGGGGCCGCTCCGGCAATCAGCGCTGGAATCGCAGCCAACAGCGGGAATATACTACTGGTTTTTATCATGTTTTTAATCGCAGCTGGAGAAAGAGTAATCTGGACACCTTTTTTTGCTACAAGCGCGTCATTAAAATGGTTCACTTGACGAGTTGTCAGCGACAATTTATTTGCCCCGCCGTTCATTTGATTAGGTTTTAGCGTTATTGTGGTTCCACATCGCTTAGCTGCTTCGGATTGTAATTTTTAACTGACCAGGTGTCAACGTGACATTGATATTACTATACGACATTATACAAACACAGATTGATTGATTCTAATGAAAAATCCTTTTAGGATTTTCAGTTACATATTTTTGAAAATCATAGATTTTCCACCGGTGCATCTACCATTCTCGTTCGTCCAGCAACACCTTCAAGTAGCATTGATTTATCACTGAGAATGACAGCAACTGCTCTATAATTAGCAATACCACCAGTGCGGGTTACACAAGCTCAGAAATGTATATCAACGACGGATTGTCTTGTTAAATCAAGATGTTCTAGCGAAAAGTAATAAATCGTATATAGATTTTTAAAATCCAACTGAGATATTTGTAGACCAGTGTCGATATTTGATCGCGTCCCATATACGACAACAACCGATTATACGCGCGTGCAATATGGTTAGTGATGTAATCAAGTTGTATATCCTCGGATGGTTCTTGCTATCCGTTTATTCTCAGCGAGACTTCATTACATCCAATTTGATCAAATATCATATGAGAACGTTCTTGATTATTTAATCGCGCAGTATTCTGTAGCGCAATAAATATATGACGTGGAGCTGAAATACCTTGCTTTTATGCTACATGCCATGTTAATATACCGTCGATATTAGAATCCATGGTATCTGTGGACACTGATAACCAACTCAACAATGACTTTCCTCCTTGATCCAAAAATCATAGTAACCGCGATTCTGTTATCATTGACGAAGTCAACACTGGCATCCACAGTGATAGTTTTGATAAAACGACTTTACCGGCGGCAACGCAAACATCGCGCCAGATTGCATAATCGTCAGTACCCTTTCGTACTAACGCTATTGTATGCTTTGCTCCATAAATAACTTTTTTAACGTTTCTACAAAATCCAAATATATGATGCAGTGGAATAGCACATGAAAATCGTCGACGTTGTCCCTGCAACGTTGCTACTCGTGTTGCAAATCCTAGGTTGTAACCGGGAATAACATCTATGGCATCAAATGTACCAGGTGGTCTTACATACCCGGCTGGTGCTGGATCAACTGCAGTAGCTAGTGTTGCTTTTACTCTTGAATACTGGATGTGTTCGGCGTTATCAGTAATATCCTTCACGAACATCATAGACAGACCAGCCGATCAAGTATAGTCATCAGAATATCTTGCGAACCCGATCACCCCCGTGGCAATATCAACCTCGCGTTCAATAGATTCAATCTCTCTTCCATCAATGAGATATCTTGCACTTTCGAATAACGCCATGATACCATTATTGACAAAACCAACTCGGATAGTTGGGTTATCTGCGTATGGTGTATCATATGCTTGTAGAAGTTCACCTTCGATTTCGATAAAGGCTTCACATGGTAGAAAGTATTTACTTGTATCATGAACTTGAAGTTCAATTCGTGATCTAAGATCAGGTTGCACTGCGTGATAAGAATAAAATTGATAATCACGTACAGAATCATCTTTAAGTACTGGGGCATCCATATCAAATGCGCTATCAGGTATCCGTTTGAACATTTTTTATTATATAACCGCCGGTCTAAATTGTAGGCGAAAATTATTTTAAAAAAATTCTAAGACCTTTTTTGAAATTCGAAGAATTTCCAATGGAAATTAACATTGAAAATCGACTACTTTACTAGTAAAAAAAATCAGTGAAAAATCAATTAAAATTAGTGAAAAACTGATAGAAATCATCAAAAATGACTGTAAATCACCAATAATTATTTAAAAAAATTCTAAGAGCTTTATCCTATGGAAATTAACATTGAAAATCGACTACTTTACTAGTCAGAAATCAGTGAAAAAAACCAAAGAAATCAGTGAAAAATCATCAAAAAACACCCCAAAATAAAACAAAATACAGAATAATTTTTTTATACAATAATTTATCAGTTCTGCTTGGAAAATCTTCGATTTTTAATTTCACCGACGACGTTGACGTTTGTTTAAACCACTTCCCGCTATGGTATTTGCGGTTATGTTATCTTGGGCGTTAGTCACCGATGATGATATCATCGACGCTAGTTATTCATCTACTGCGTTATTTATTATTTTACTAACCCGCGCAGGCATCACTGCAGTAGATGGCAATGACGAAGTCGGCTGTAAAGGTATTTGTGGTTTTGAAAATACTTTAGGTTTTCTCCGTCGAACTAATGATGTTATTTTATCTTTCGCGAATGAAAATGCCTTCCCGGTAAGATCACCAACGGCGCTAATACCCTTATCTTTGATAACATCAATGGCTTTCATTAATAGTTGTTTTGCTATCGGAGCCACTTTTGGAGCCCTTCTTGAAAATAATCCCAGAATGGTATCACCGAGACCATCTCCATAGTATGTTCGGTATTCTGGCAATCATGAGTTTACCACGTAGACGTTAACGGGTTTATCATGGTTGTAGTGTATGATCATCTTTTAAAAAACACTAGTGTTGAATTGTTCTACTATTTTCAATCACGGTGATTAATCACTGAGATAACCACCAACGTGGTGAAAATCCTCCGCTAATTCGTCAATAAAATCTCGAAACGTTGCAATATCCATGATACCACCTTGAAATAACCTCCTGCAGATATCAGCAGCTTCATTAATTACTTCCGGTGAGTTATTTCCAGCCCGTTTTCCCCTACGAGTACTTCTAATCGTGATATATCGCTGAGAACATTACCAGGACAACTGACGTTTCGACCACCCCCCAGAGAGTCTCTGGGAGTCGAACTGGAATCTCTTTTTGATTTAGAAAATCCCTTTCCTTCCTTTTCTAGTTGTTTTATATAGTAATTAAAATTTCTTTTGAATTTTCTATGTCCGTTCATCCTTTTATCTGAATTCCCAGTATTTATTATATACAACATATCACCCCATTTGTCGGGTGACATTGTATAATCCTTATACTCGTTCGTGAAAAACTCCTTTTGTAAATTATAGTTGTTAGCAGCAAATTCACCTAAATCGTCCTCATTCATATTGAGAATTTGTTTTTAGCGTTATTGGTAAATATTTCCGCTAAATTGTTTGATTCAGGTGGTTCACTAACATCAATATCACCTTGTTGTATTTCCATATCACCGCAAAGTTTTTGTACAGCTTGTTTTGTTTGTTCAGTTTCCATTGCTATTTTTTCAAGTTCACCAAGAAGAGGTCTCTCTGTTCTCCTCCCCTCCTTAGGGATATCTCCGTATACAGCTCGTTCAGTGGCTGATTTTAGACCCTCGGTGGCGCTAATTATCGGCCTAAATAACTCCTCTGACCCTAGCGAAAAATCGGTTTGGAGGAGTTGTCGCTGCTGTAATTTTTCACGTAGCGAGTCACGAATTGGAATAAACTTTTTAATAGCATTCAATCTTTCTCTTGCTGATCTCGTGGTTAATGCTTCATTGGTCATTATTAAAAACAAGCGCTATTGTTAAATTGCTTGCAATTTACAATCGAAAATTTTCAAAGCAATTTCAAAATCGATTTTCTCTAAATGAATTCCTTGGGTTTTCACCGACTGACATTTTTGGTCGTTTTAGTCATTTTTTAAGCCATTTTTGATGAAAATCCGTTGAAATCTCTATGATTTTATTGAAAAATGGAAATTCTTTTGCAATTTCAACATGAAAAATCGATTTTCTTTAAATGAATTCCTGGGGTTTTTACCCTCAAAAAACTATCCAAATCAGTCAAAAAACTATCCAAATCAGTGAAAAAACTATCAAAATCAGTCAAAAAACTACCCAAATCAGTGACAAAAACTATATTTCAATAATAATAAAAAATATTTACTTTATTTACAATTCTTTGTTATGTCATTCATAGTATAGAATTTCACCGCTATTGTTTGACTAAACCCACCTAGATACCTATATGAATTGGCTCATCCACCGCGTTACCTGTACTGTTATACAAGAGAGAGGCTCTCTAAGGGGGTATACTCAGTTTGTTCCATTAGATTTTTTTAATCCTTTACCCGGGATTCAATTAGCTTTTTAAGTTTATATTCTCGTCCCAAATCACTCCGTACCCTTTCTACGATACTACATAATGGTACAAACACGCTAACATCTTCACAATAAACTAAACTCTGACGAATCGAATTCTGAATTCGCTTTTATCAGAGAATATTTTTTCGAAAGCGTGTATTTATTATTTATTTCTGCAAAATTTATGTCCTCAAAGTCGGACATAATTTGATCAGAATCCAAACCCTCTGATAGTTGAATTTTTTGATTTTTCAATTTATTTATTTCATTTATAATACGGTTAATATTTTCAGAATTCATTTTATATATACTTTTAATTACAACAAAAATATATCTTTCAAAAATAAATTTTGGAAGTGCTAGGATGTTGGTCATCTTATTACTTCCAGAAGTATTATGCGGTTATAGGACGATATGTGGACTCCGTCAGTGCTAAGGTGTTGGTCATCTTATCACGTCCAGAGGTACAATGCCGATACCCCGTTTCGTTATGGGGTTTATAGGCGTTACGAGTATACTTAATTAAGGACAGCACAACCCCATTGGAACCCATTTGGTGAATTTATACATCAAATGGCGCCCAGAGGTTACACAACACCGTAGACAGCACAACAATTCCCATTATCTAGTCCTATGGCAAATTGTAATAGACAGCACACAACAATGAATGAATGAATGACGTCAATGGTATACCATTCCCATTATCTAGTCCTATGGCGAATTGTATCAATGGATGACGGGGGGCAGGTCTACGTTCAACCGAACTAAAACGCAACCATAAAATCAAATCCATGGTTGCATAGTTGGAAAAAACCAACCATGTTACCGCAGATGATAACATGACTGCGTTTTAGTTCGTAACTTGAATTTCGACACAGAGGGGTCTCCTCCCCCTCCCCAATTAATAGAAAAAAAAACAACATCACATCGTTATCACCAGGCATTTGCCCGCTATGAGTCGCGAACCGTAAATGTCAGCTTATTGAGTTTCCAAAGCTAACCACGCTTGCATTTTAGACTACGATTCACGTCTACGATAATAAGAGTTTTTAAGATATATATACCATATTTACTCACCTGGAACGCACGCGTAAGAGTAAAAGAAAGAATGAGTATTTTTACGTCAATGCATTGTACAAAGCACTACTATTTATACTTTTTTACAAAACAGATAATTCAATCGTCTGTGCCATTACAATCACGTGATAACGTAACTCTGTCATTGGTGACTTGTCACACGCCGATATACCTAAACGAGTTATCTCCGCTAATACCATTCAAAATACATACAGTTAGATGAAAATAAATCAAATTTTTTGTCCATTTTTTTCTGGAAATCGCCGAATTTCGTACTCCTTCTGCAACAAATCGTACTGAGGTTATACAAATATCAAAATACCTACCGGCCTCATTGATAGACGGAAATATTATTTCCTCGTTTTCAGTATTAATTGATTTTACAGCTCTCTTCCCAATTGATTTATAATTACCAGTCCCCCATCGTTTAGTATTTTCACGTTGTATAACAGTTTCTAAATTATTCAAAGAATTATTAGTCTTAATACCATCAATGTGATCAATAACAAAACCATCCTTGATCAATCCATTAAACACCTCATACACGAAACGGTGATTAAGATATTTCTTCCCTCCAACACCAAACCTCAAATATCCTTGATTACTCAGAACACCAACAGATTTCTTCAATCTGCAGTGTCTAACAATACCATCACGGGAAGCCTCATAGTTTTCAATCACTGAGTGCTGTCGGAATTCTTGGTTCATTTATATACAAATACTTTTATTTATCTAATTTATTAATTGGCTGAATTATAACACTACTTGAGAATCTCCCAATATAGTCCTGAGGAGTTTTTATGACATTCTCGTTGACGTTGTCGTTGGCAGAGTCAGAGGTGGGTTTTTTTGATTCTCTTTTTGTCATAATAACGCTTCAACTCTCTATACCGTTTAAAACCACAACCGAGACACAACTGTGATTTTCCTCTAACCCCTACACCACATCGGAGGCATGGTTTCGGGCCCATACTTCCTCTACAAAAACTTTGTATATGATACCCACAGAATTCATTTATGCATGATTTGTTACACGGAGTCGTTGATCCAATCATAAGCCATTTGCAATGATTCATTATACATATATTTCGTATTTAAATACTTGTTTTAATTATAGCATGAAGGAATTCGAGAGATTATCGAAAATTACGCCTTGGAAAAATGCTAAATTCAATCTAGATAGAGTCTATGATATAATAAAAAAGTCTAATAGATGATAGAACCATATTGGGTAAAATTCGTAATTGTTTTATTGAATTTTACCGAGATGGAGCATCACATACTTGGTCGACATTTCGAATTATCCACGATGATCTCAATGTACCCAACATTGATGCTACCATGAACGACGAAACAGCAGCTGAGATAATTTCACATCTTGGCAGAAAAAGGTACGTTTTTAGAATGAAATTCATTATCCAAGAAGAGGGAGAATGGATTATCAGAGATAAATTTGAACCAATTCTTAAGGATAAAAAATTGTGAGTCCAGATTGCAAATCAGGAATTTTGACTGGAATTGATAGACCGTATTACGAGAGATCTAATCCTGTAACAGCAGATGTTTATGGGATATATCCGTTAAATGATAAACCCGATATTGCAAAACTAGCTCCTATGAAACTATTGTCAACGTTGAATTGTGTAGCAACACGGGTAATAGAACACTTCACAAATGCATCCCGAGGAAATAAACTAACCGATCTAAGACGCAAAAAAATAAATGAATGGGAATTAACAGTGAAGGAGCATTATTTATCATAACGAACACGCGTGGACGTCTGCAGTAACAATATTTCCACGAGATAGAACCGTAAGATATATCCCTGAGGAGTTCTGTAGGGATGTTTTCTATGAAGTGAAATTATTTGATGCTATTCACACGTTGTGTAAAGCTGATCCTGTGTCAGTGTGGCTACATAGTAGTGCTGATGAATTAGGATTTGATCAATTTGTAAGACCAAATGGTGAATTATATCGCGTTGAAGAGTTACAGTTACGAATGAGAAAAATCGCTAATGAATTTTCACCGGAAAATCCAAAGGAAAAATTATTAACGAATAGCTTCACAATTCCATCAGTGGTAGCTCACTTCGCAAGAGAGAAAAACTCATGGCGTCCAACACGAAGTGATTTTCTCGAGGATGTTAAATTGAATTGCATCGAATATTCCCATGGAGGGTTGTGGAATACAAAATATTCCCGCAAGGGTATGATTTCAATTGATATATCCGCGTGTTATCCTGGGAGTGTTCTCAGGTATGGAGAATGTTCAGGGTATTTTAAACGATTTGGACATCCTACACATGAAATGACTCGTGTTGCAATTAATGGACCATTGCCCGATTTTGATTTAACTGGATTCGCTCGTGTGATATCATTTGAACTCGCTACAGGGTTGCATCCGTGTAGTTATGTTTGGATTGGTAGACACATATCTGAAAAGCATTGGATGCCAATTGTGTTACTACGATATATGATTGATTGTGGTATGCTAATATAGTTGATTATCGGTGAAGCTATCATGTGCTATCGAGCTCAGAAAGAAGTTTGGTTACCAAAACCTCATCTAGATCAAGTAATTGATGAAATACGAAAACGATTTCCCGATTTCAATAAAGAAGAAATCATGGAAAGGTCTAAGAAGTTATTTGAAATAAAAAATAGACACGCAAAAGATTATGGACGAAGAATAATCGGTAAATTTACTCAGGGTGGAAGATACGACAATGCAAAATACTCTTCGCGGTTGATCATAGACAACGCTGAATACGATTTTATTGTAGCGGATTTAACGAAACGGAGAAAACTTGTAAATCGTAATGACGCTTTCCTATCCGATGGAACACGATTAGGTACAATTGTTACTTACTGTGATGGATATAATTCACAATACACACATCTGAGAAGTTCTATGCTGAGTTATTTTGCTATTAATCAATTTTTGATGATAAATAGATTTCCTGACACAGCAGTTAGAGTCGCCACTGATTCTATGTATATCCACGAGAAATACAAATCAGCTATAGCTGCATTCACACATCCGGAGGAAAATTGGGGATGTTGGAGATTTAAAAAGGAAACGCTACATGAGTATCGTGAATCGGCAGATGTTACCATGGATGATAAATACTTGAAATGTGATCGGAATCTCCTTGAGATTCAATCAGAATTTTCTAATGCACCACCAGTATCTGATCCGATATGTAGATACAAGACAGTTTATTTAAACGGTTGTGGTGGATCAGGAAAGACAACTCGTGCAATTGAATTATGTCATAGAAACGCTAGCGTATCAAAATCAAACATGATTGTGCTAACACCGACTCACAGACTCGCCAGAGAGATGAAACAACAAGAGGTACATGCCTGTACTTATCATAGTTTCTTTCGATGGAAAGGAGATGTATGGACTCCTGATCGAATGGGCGATAAATTCATTCCTGAAATCATAATTTGGGATGAAATATGCACAGTATCGTTGAAAGTATTACAAACATTTCTTGAGTGGTTGTTATTGAAAAATACAAAGGTCGTCATGTGCGGTGAACACGGTCAACCACCACCATTTGTTGGTTCATCTCCACATGAGTGGCTAAAGGGTTTTGTAGACTATTATGAAGAGATTAATACCGATCACAGATCATTTGATGAATAATTACGCGAGTTCAAAGCGCTAATTAGATTACAACCGGATGAAATCCAGTGTGAAATAGCGTGTGAAATAATTTCAGAAAATCCCATGAATGATTTGTGGGAAACATGGAAACCGAATGATTTGATAGTGGCAAGTAGAAAAATAGTCAGAGACACACTTCAGATGAAATTATTTGAAAAACACAAAGAAAAATTTGCAACACTTCCAGTGCCACTCTGTTATAGACCTTCGGATACACGAAAGCAGAATATCGAAGTTGATATTCCAGGGTTGACAGAAAAGCAAAATTTAGTATTAAATGATATTGTGCTGGTTGATATCAGCGTCGTCGAAGATGCATTGCGCGCTGATAAATCACCATGGACGTTAGGTTATGCAGCAACAATACACTCATCACAGGGATTAACTATCACAGATACAATTATTTGGATAATAGATAATCACATCGAGTGGTCAAATTTAGTTTATCTTGCAGTGTCCAGAGTGAGGAGAATACATCAACTTCGAAGAGTTGTCCTGAATGATAATGACAATGCAATAAGTGATATACACGATGATATAATTAGAAAAAAAACTCTCTGATTATAAACAACAGGATAAAAAAAAATGAACGAGAATTTGATATTGATACTGAATTAATAATGACATTGAAACAGCAACAGAATAATCACTGTGCGAGTTGCAATTGTATAATGAGTTGGAGTTGGTCGGATAAAGACCCTCGCCAATTTAACGTAGATAGAAAAAATAGCAGAATTGGTCATGCCAACGATAACGTGATGCTGACATGTCTTGAGTGCAATAGACGCCGGGGTGCCAGCACAATACCTCTGTCATCGCGTGCTAGTTAAACCACGCGGTGGTAATTGAGTATCCTCATGTATCACTTGTAGTTGTTGTCGAGTAAATCCTCGTTGAGGGGCAGTTGAATCCAATCTATAGATTGCTGGTCTACCCGTGGATCGTGTTATGCCGGATATCTTATGTGCAGTAACACTCCAAATAGAATCAGTAGCTCTTTCTTTACCACCCTCGAGCTCTCCTGGTTCGTATAAATACCTAATAGTGACATTACTATCAAGAATTGGTTCTTTTGAAAAATCTTTTTGTGGAATGTTAGGTATAGACGCTTTCTTAATCGCGTTGATTGGTTTCATGTTGATTGTTCTAGTAATCTCGTTATTGAGCGCGGTAATCACAGCTGGTAATCTCTTGACCCATTCACGAGATCGTTTATCCTGAATAAATTCCTTCGTGTATTGATATCCAAATAACCGCTCAGCAATTGTACGATTAAACCGTTCAACAATTGCCTGATCGCGATGTAGTGCAGTATGTCCTCGTCTGATGGTGACATTATGATGTTTCATCGTTGAGAGAACCACACCTTGAAATTCCTTGCCAGGATCAACTTGTAATAGATTTGGCCGACGCAGAGGACCCTTTTCGATAAATCCTCTCAAACACAGAAGTCACTTCAGTTGATGATTTCGTCGCTAGCGGTTCTGCTTGTTTGTATCGACTCGCAATATCAGCTATGGTTAGCGCGTATTTGTAACCACGTTCATGTGGCAGAAATAGTATATCGGCTTGATGAACTTCATTGGGAACGGTCACATCAAAATGCGAGTAGTTAATTTGTTTAGGCGGTGGTAGATAAATTTGCCATATCGCCTGTTGAGATAACCAATCTGCCGCGGTAGTAATTTTCACTTTCGCGGCACTTGCGAGTTTACTGATTGCCACTTTACCCTTCCAGTATCCTTTTGGAGAATAACAAATAGATTCAATGTTATTAATTACCAGCGCCTAACATCAATTTACCTTTCATGGATGTTTTTATCAACCATGAAGCTATTTTTTCTTTGAAAGATTTATGCTACTTAATTTAATAACGAGATGGATGAAATGGAATAAGTTATATTTGATTGCTTCGAGCGTAGATGATCAGCGATGCTATGAAGTGTTAAAGGATTTTAACGAGAAAGCAATAGAAATTAACGGCGATGGTGTTATTGAGTTTATAACCGATATCGAAGAAGCACCTAGCATTGATGATATTGATGGAGATATTAACAATTTAGTCGTATATGATGATTTCATGTTAGACAATCAAAAGAATCCTGCTAGGGTATTTTCCAGAGGCGGACATAAGAACACTAATGTGATATATGTTACTCAACGTTACACACAAATTCCTAAAGTGATCAGAGATAACTGCAATATGCTATGTATATTTAATGGAGTTGATGCTCATACGTTGAGAAATATTTGGCAAACTTGGTGTGAAGGTGATATGGATCATAACCAATTTAGAAATTTCTTTAGTCATGCTCAATCAATCCGACACGGATTTGTGACGATAAATTTATAAGACCCTCGGACACGATATCGTGTCGGACTTGATCAAATATTCAGTTAACCCATAGCAGCAGAGAGGGTGAACTCCAACGACAATGGCGTTTTTTTTTCTACCCAATGGCCCCCTTCTATTAAGCATTTTCGAGGAAGCCTCAGACCAAATCAGACGCATAGAAAATTGGTCTGCTCACCCCTCGCTGCAGCGACACATGGTGACAATACCGGCGTCGTTTTTTTAAAATTTTTTTTTTTGCTTAATGGAGGCTTCTATAAAGCATTTTCGAGGAAACCTCAGTTTGCTAAATCGACGCCTATAAAAATTGGTCTGTTCACCCTCTCTGCTGTTCTATATAATACATATATACAAACGTGCATACATGCTATTGAAACGACTTAAGGACTAAAGGACAGATATTGAGTAAATAGAAGTATAGATCAGAAGGACATACATACATCTTCTAAATTAACGAAACTATCAAAGGAGATACACTTAAACATTTGAGAATCTGCACAAAAGGCTACTTATAATAATTATGCTTAATCGCATGAAAGCGAGAAACAAACAGGCAATCCATTATAAGCCCCTGAGTTTTCAATAACGATCCACTGAGGTACCTTATACATTTTGATTTTGAAACCAAAAAGCGTTATATCATATACAGGTCGCCCTCTAATGTTGATCAGAAGATTGGTGTTTAACTTTTAATTTGGTAGTTATCATGCATGTACAATTCACAATTGATATTGACTCACACATTTTAAATTAAAACTATCATGTGTATTTTCTTATTCTAGCTAACTTGGATACATGTTTCGGTAGAAATCGTGTTTTTTGTTTTATATTTTGTTTTTGTTCTTGGAATGTTAAGTAACTAGCTAAGCATAGACTTCATTGCTGATAACGTTTAATTCCACAAATATTAATTTAATATTTATCTCAATTTCTTGCAACTTTTTACAAAAAAATGTTTTAAATTAATTTTGAATGCATTTGAATTAATATTGAATGCATTGGAATTAATATCTAATGCATTGGAATTTAAGAACACACTTTCAGCTAATATTTCGATGGGATCTTAATATTTTATTGAGTTTAGCAGTACAAGACTATTCCCGACAGAAGTCAAATAATCATCACCCTAGTAACTAAGTATCTGTAAATGTTTTACCTTTGCTAAGACTTTTTGCATCAATGGATCATAACTTATCTATTTGACAAAATTCATCAGTTAGTATCTACATCATCTACAACCTTTGAAAGAAGAAACCTAAATAGAATACGGACGATCCTGAATTATCGGACTGATAATTTTCACTTATGAGGTACATGCCCATTCCTGTGACATTTTCATAATGGTGAGTAGAACTGATCACGATCGGACCCAATTCAAAAGGTTCGCATACTTGGAGCAAAAATGGCACCTCCTGAGAACTGTAGGGAATGCACATTTTCGTTCCTTTTATGCGCAGCATCTGCTTAAAAATATTCATAACAATCTTCAATGAATGAAATGATTTTAATTGTATTTCTACATCAATATATTCATTGATTTCGACTGAGCGAAACCGTGATATTTTTCAAGCCATTGTAAGAGGCTTGTAATTATTTGGCGACTGTACATTGCTCAGCTTTACAATTTTAAATGCTTGATGTGTATAGCTAGTAAGACCTAGTGGGTGGATATTTCTTGAAAGCTTTCATGGGCTAAATCGACTCAGTAACCAGGAATGGCGATCTGCAGGTACATACTTCATTAAAAGTTAACCATCTAGATCACAGTGACTACAACTTTCAAATCAACTTTCAAAATTCATTCTTGCCAATCACTGAATTGTGTATGTAGACTATTGGGTTTATCACATTTGGTAGCGGATGTCTTTTTTTCAGGCGTACACACAAGGAGAGTCTCATTCATGTAAATTTATTGTGTTGCAGGTTGGTTCTAGTATCGTTGTATGCACCATGATAGCATGCTATCGCATTTTCACCGTAAAACGATTGCGCATTGGCAATTACATGGATATGCTTACTAATCCGTTAATACAGTACTAAAATCTTTTGGATCAATTTGTCATTGTTTCTTTTTCTGTTTTATTACGAGAATGTAATTGCTTTTTGTATGTCATAATCCCACTTTTAGCACTAATTGCCAGGTGGCTGATGAGACTAACTCTTGCACGGAATGTTCGTTTGCATAAGGGACAGTGGATGAGTTGGATAATTCGAAGTGCGTTGATGACACGTGCTTTTCTTGCTTGACTTTTCAGCTCTGCAGCTGCTGTCATGCTAAATTCGCACCACTTGTATCCCTTGTGCAGAGAAGCACGCCAAGTGACTCGATCGATTGCTGTTTTCTCCCAATACAGCTTTCAGATTGTCTTCGAAGCATTTCTTGTGACCTCCGTGAGATCGCTCTCCTTGCGGTAGCGCACCATAAAAGAGTCTCTTAGGCAGCCGGTAGTCTGGCATTCATACAACATGTCCAGTACATCGTGGCAGGCACTGCATCAGGATGGTATGGATGCAGAGGAGACCTGCTTGGGCGAGTAACAAAGTGTCTGAAACCTTGTTCTGCTACTTGATGTTGAAGATTTTCTTGAGACTTGTGGTGTGAAAGTGGTTAAGCTTCATGGCGTGCCGTTGGTACACCGTCCATGTTTTGCATGTGTAAAGTAGTGTGGGGTGCACAACTGCCCAGTAGAACTTTAACTTAGTCTGGATGTTGATGAATCATCTATTCCAGACGTTTGCATAGAATCTGCCGGAAGTTGACTTCGTCGTCAATAGTGACGCTCTGTGTCAGTGTGCTACCAAGGTAGTCGAAGCGGTTCACGACGTTGAGTTTTTGTCCGTTGGTCGTGATGTTGGTCTCAACATAATACTTTCCAGGGACCGACTGATGCAGGACGTCTTGGTACTTATGGCGAGACAAAACCCTGTGCAGGAGATAGAGAACTTTTATATCGAATGCATTGGAATTAATATCGAATGTATTGGAATTAATATCGAATGCACTGGAATTAATATCGAATGCACTGGATTTAATATTGAATGCACTGGAAATAATATCGAATGCATTGGAATATAAGAACACAATTACAGCTGACATTTCGTTGGGATCTTCATATTTTATTGAGCTTAGCAGTAAAAGAAAATTCCCGAAAGTAATAAAAAAAAATCATCACCCTAGTAACTAAGTATCTGTAAATGATTTAACTATGCCAAGAATTTTCTGCATAAATGGATCATAACTTATCTTAGTAATCTATTTGACAAAATTCATCAGTTAGTATCTTCTGCATCAAAAACCTCTGAAAGAAGAAACCCGAATAGACTACGAGCGATCCTGAATTTTCGGACTGATCCGTTTCAAATATGAGGCAAATGAAGATTCCTGTGACATTTTCATAATGGTACGTTGGACTGATTACGACCAGATCGAATTCAAAAGGGTGGCAAATAGGAGAACAGTAGGGAAGACACATGTTTTGCCCTTGATGCGCAGGATCTGCTTAAAAGGAATCAAAACATTCTTCTATGAATGAAATGCTTGTTATTTCTAAAAAAATATATTTAATAATTTTGATTGAGCAAAACCGTGATATTTTTCAAGCCATTGAAAGAGGCTTGTGATTATTTGGCGACTGCGCATACGGCATTGCTCAGCTTTATACGTCTAAATGCTGTACGTGTAAGACTAGTAGGACCTGGTGGGTGGATATTTCTGGAAGGTTTTCATGGGCTAAATCGGCTCAATAACCAGGAATGGCGATCTGCAGGTACACACTTCATTAAAGGTTAACATGATCACAGTGACTACAAGTTTCAAATCAACTTTCATAATTTATTATATTCCAATAATTTAATTCTGTATGTAGCCTTTTGAGGTTATCAGATATGGTAGCGGATGTCTTTTTGTTAGGCGTACCCAGTAACACAAGGGTAGTCTCATTCATGTAAATTTATTGTGTTGCAGGCTGCTTCTATTATCGTTGTATTCACCATGATAGCATGCTATTGCATTTTACACCGTAACACGATTACGTGGTGGCTATTACATGGATATGACAACTAATCCGTTAGATTAGTACTAACATCTTTGGAATCATATGCGTGTACTTGACACTGTCGAACATTTGTCATTGTTTCTTTTTCTGTTTTATTACAAGAATGTTAAGTTTAGCACTAATTGCAAATTGACTGATGAGACCAACCATTGCACGGAATGTGCGCTTGCATAAGGGACAATGGATGAGTTGGATATTTCCAGGTGCGTTGATGACACGTGCTTTTCTGGCTTGACTCATCAGCTCTGCAGCTGCTGTCCTGCTAGATTAGCACAACTTGGATCCATTGTGCACAGAGACACGCCAAGTGATTCGATCGCTTGCTGTTTGCTCCCAGGAATCAGGGTTTATGTTGAATGCTTTCAATGCAGCTTTCAGATTGTCTTCGAAGCATTTCTTCTGACCTGAGTGGGATATCTGTTCTTGCGGTAGCGCGCCATAAAAGTGTATTTTAGGCAAACTGAATATAACCACTCCGGTGGTCTAGTGATTAGAGCGTCCGCCGCGAGAGTGGGAGGTCTTGGGTTCGATCCCCGGCCGTGTCATGCTAAAGACTTACAAAAATGGTACTTACAGCTGCCTCACTTGACGCTCAGCATTAAGTGGTTAGTGTTAAGATTGTTTGGCTTGGTGTCAGGATAATGTGAATGGGTGGTACATCATAATACATGTTTGCGGCATGATGTCCAAATTGCAGATATCAATATGAACTGCCTCACTGCAGACATCGTAACGATATGACTGATATGACTGAAAAAGTGTTAAAGCTACGTTAAAAAAATCATAATCAAAACAAGCTGGATAAGCTTCGCTTATTCAATGAAATACAAAATTAACACTTACCCAAATGGAAGGAGAACACAACGGAGAGCGTACACTCCTTGACAAGATCCAACACGATATGTGTGTCGGTTATAATTTGATCTCATTTAAATCCATAGAAGAGTGAGACAGTCAGGGAAAATACCCGTGCATATCATGCTTTTCCCTCGTCCCAAGTAATTTCCGATGAGATACATGTTAGTACAGTCGCTTACATGGAAAAACACTTGTGCATCCTAAAAAAAGTTGTACGCATATATATATATATATATATATATATATATATATATATAGATAGATAGATAGATAGATAGATAGATAGATAGATAGATATTGAAAACAAAATATGCACACTAATGTCTTTTTTATCACTCCCATTTGGATTCGGGAGAAGAAAGAAAAAAAAATAACGTATTTCCACAGATATACTAAGCCACCGTCCATTTAGTACAGCGGTTCTCAACCTTTCTAGTGCCGCGACCCTTTTAATGCAATTCCAAATGTTGTGGCGACCCAACCGTAAAATTATTTTCGTTCATAACTGTAAAAATGTATATTTCCGATGGTCGTAAGCGACCCCTGGCAAATCGTTGTTCGACCCCTAACGGGGTCGCGACCCACAGGTTGAGAACCGCTGATTTAGTAACGTATGCACGGAGGGGGAGGCGGTTAACCAATATGCACATGCTTACGTATTGGGGTGGGGGTGGGGTATCTACTGATACTGTGCGTACGGTTCGGAAACGGTTAGGGTGTCGTGAAACCTCAATAATAATTCGTCTCATACGTAACCTGTTCTACTGGGTTCAGTCGGCGTTTGAAATTTAGCGGGCACTAGATAAACGCTTTAAAGTTATGCAGCTTATGTCCTTGATGCAGCCAAATATTCGTCGTATGTAGACTGTCTGTTTTATTAAACACTTTAATATTATTAATATTTACTCGTTTCTGCGTGAATGTAGGCTGTTCTATATAATTCGGGTGGAGAGGGCGTGTGTCAAGCGTAAGTACGCAGGTTGGATATGTAACAATGTAAGCATGTGTACAGGGAAGGGGAGGGGTAAAGTATTGGCAGATGTGTGCATAAGTACTAAATGGATGGCCCCTAAATGAAGCTAATAAATATCTTCCGATTAAAGTTTTAGAATTCTACTACATTTAGAATAAATTGAACGTGGTATTGTGTCTGCACTTTGTGACTGTATAATTATGCAGATTTACAAATGTTTAAGTGTTTCTAACATTTACTGATTTCAGAGATGATAAAATGTTTGAAACATTTTAAATTCAAAATTCATGTTTTGCTAAAATTAAATTATATATACTCAGTGAGTGGTGGCTCTGCTTATTTCCCATGCCCCACATAAATTATATTTATTCAATATAGCACAGATGTAGAAAACGTGGTATATTTTGAATTTAATATTTTTTTTATATATAGCACAGATGTAGAAAGAGTGGTATATTTTGAATTTAATATTTGTTTTATATATTAAATGCATTTCTACAATTAAACATATCGATATCAAGGAACATATACGTCGTATTACAGTATCACTTATTTTAGAATTATCGGACAAAAGTGTCGACTAGTTGTATAGTTTGACGCAATATTCTAATTTGCAAAAATACAATTTTGTTGATACCCTTCGATTTCTGGTAATGAATTTACTTCCATCATTTCCATTGCAGTTAAATAATAAAATGGAAAATGGTGCCGGAAAAGATACCATTGTAGAATATCAAATACGAAAAAGTCTTTATGGATCAAGATTTAAAAAGGCTGTCACTGCATAACATACAATTTCCGTAATATATATCATTCCCATACAAAATAATTGATTAAATATCTCCTGAAAAGTGACGGAGTTTGTAGAGTTGATACATATCGTGACATTGTGTTTACTTTACTTTACATCATCATCTGTCCAATATAACCCATTACAATATCAGAGATATATTCTTCTATTTATTCATGCATATAATAAAGGATCGATTCCTTTTATAGTATTACTATTTCTGTGGAGATAAGCGCGATATATAGCGGTGGTGGCCTTTTCTAAAGTTGGTGCGTTTCTTATTACTGTTTTTGTTTCTAAGCAAGACCATATTCACTTTAGGTTGAACTCCATCTGTAAATCTAAATTGTCCTTATTATCTGTATTTACATGTCCTCAAGATCTGTCGTTTAACATTTATGTATGCAATTACATGAGTGTATATTTCTATATATGGATATAGAGGTAAGCATTAGCTAGGAAGGTTAGTTTGATTTTCCATATGTCTGATGTCATTAAAGTTTGTGCGAAATGGTCAATGTCAAGGCTAAATTAGAATAAAGGTAAGGTGATGTGATCCACGACATATGTGCAGTCTTATCAAACTAATGCCAGCCTAAATAAAGGAATCGTGTGGCAGCATACACGTACTACAGAAATGAGGTATTCGGGTAGCAGAAAGTAGAGCCACGTAATATGTCTTAGCGCAGCAGATGACAAACTCAGGTACGGCCAAGAAAGTAGGATTCAGTCTTTGCGTCTGAAGAAAATTTGGGATTTGAAAACACGCGATCGTAAGTTCGATAAAAATTTCGAAGAGGATGACGTGCTTAAAAAAGAGCGTCTTCATGAGGCTCAAGTTAGATTGGCGCAAATGCAGAAGCGTACGGGTTGCGAAAAGCTATTAACAAATGTAGATGTTAGTAAATCGTGCGGATAACAATGCAGATTGCAAAATGAACAAATTAGCTACCTTACAAGTATTTTTATTCTACCAGAACAACTAATTATATGAATTGTAGTTCATCTGATTCCGTCTGAATATGACATGTTGTTTCTAACAAAGAGTCACGTCAGTCCGTAATATGCGACAAAATCGCAGAACTTGAGTCGCTCAAGAATCACCTGTATTTTTGTTCAACTTCATAAAAATAGAAATGAAACCACTATATTTATGAGAAACATCATCTAAGCAAGAATGGCACTGAAAGATTTCAGATATAGAAAAAACTTTGTCTTACGATTTTTTGTTCCTACACGTTTTAAGCATGGTGCACACGTGTCCTGAATACAATATATCTGCAGTCTATATCAGCAACCATTTTCACCTATAAACCGTACAATGCACGTAACTTTGCAAATCTCAGCGGTTCAACCTCTGTCAAAAACTTGTATATATCAGAACGATTAATTTTCACTTTTTAGAGGAAAACCAAAATCCAAACAGCACAATACACGACATGATGCCTGAATCTATATGTACAAAAAACAGTAAGGCTACGAAATATTGTGTTCAATGAAATGACGACACAGGCGGCGGGCAGCATCATTATGGTAGCTTCGTTTTATGTGTATTCCAACTTTATACGAACTTGCTATCCAGAATAAGGAAATAGCAGTAGTGAATGCATGTTAAAAGGTGTAGTAAATAATCTTGCCAGAATGAGGCTATCATCATGATATGATTCAGTAACGTACTTTGTGACACAGTTTGTTCACAATGTGCTGACCATATCGTGCATTAGTCTAAAATGTCAATCAGCAATTTGTAATTCCAATGAATAAGTTAAACAAATAATTCCTCTCAAATTATAACTTAGCACAATTAAAAGTGATTACACAAACTAATATTACGATAGGAATGAATTAGTATTTACCTGGTATCCTTTACATACAAAATGTCACCCGACCCATGACACAACAAAACTGACCAGATGTGGGTCAATTCATTAAATATTGCCAATAAGTTCGCGTCCAAAACATTGTATTTTCGTAATCAATGCTAGGTTGTGAAACAAAATTGAAACAAGCATGTTATCAAACTTACAACAATTAGATAAACTAGAAATGGACCCATAAGTACGGACATAGGGTCAAGAATATAAAATAATTTAAATATACATAGCACACAGTGCAAGTATATATAGTCTATTGAAAATACGTTACAGATACACTTTTCAAATCACCCTGGGACATTTTAGGGTCAACGGCAATGTAACAGTGGAAATATTGGGTCTGTATAGCGACAAGGGAAAATGGAGTTTTTATATTGGTTCAGTAGGAATGGAACAGGTCTGATGACGTCACGGTACTGAAGATTATTAACAATGTTGCAACAATTGTAGGATCATTTGGTTTTATGTTAACAACATTTTGTTAACACATATTTCATCGCATATGACTGTTCTCTTCCTCATACATACATGGGCAAGTCTATGCGGAATACGAGAGCAGACGATTCAAAGTTTTTCCACATCTTGTGACAAGAACAGGTGAAGGAAATGCAGTGAATTGCGGTTATTTATGATGATTCAGTCTCACTGCAGAGGCTGTCTTTCAATCTTAAGAGAGTGGTCTGTGACATTACATTCTCTATATAAGAGCAACAGAGTATGGGTACTGTGAATCTATGCGACAGTTTAATCATCACGGCAACTACGAAATCGATGTAAAGGCCGTGGAGACGAGAAGATGTGATACATCAGTGGCTACCAAAGTCAACACAAATAGTTTCCCAAAAGAGACCGATTTTAATTGGGATTTAGTTGAATTTCTCTCTTCTTTAAACTAATTGGATCTCTTACCATTACCTCGTAGCCTTCTCGGTCCTTACCACACGTAGACAGAGACAGAAAAAGAATTGGAGATTTTGTGCAGCAACATAAAGAAGCAGAACAAAGTTTTTTCCTTCAACAACAAAAACAACAAGAGATAAAAAGAAGGAAAGGACAGGAATAACAATCAGCACTAAAGAAACAAGGTATAGGAGCGAAGGATGACAGTGAATGTTAAATGGTGACAGTATTCTTATAGATTTGGGCTCAATTAAGGAGTCTGAAACAACGTAATAGACTTCTTTATTACACCCATGAGGAAAATTTATGTCCCTGCCAAACAATCCAACCCTATTTCAACGCCTGCGATACCACAGCTAGTGATTTCTTGCAAGTGATCGACGGGTACCAGTCCAGAAGACAGCTCTGGTTGTGGCAAAGGGTTAAGGCATTTGAAGCTGATATCTTCCAGTTCCTGTGTTTGTTTTTATTAAGAAAACAAACACCCAACGGTCCTTTCCAGGGTCGGCAATTTCCTTCGAAAATAGTTATGGTTTTGCCAATATCAATAAAACTCAAAATCCAATGTTTACCAAATGATGTACGTGTTTGAGTGCGTGAATGTAGGTCATGAGTCTAAAAGATGAAAATCAAGAGACTACGTTTTTTTCTATCTGGACTAGTATTGTACAAATGATACAATTTAAGTCGCAACACAACACTTTAAAACATTCATATATTTCTTCTATTTTTGTTCGATCTCTGTTGTTTGAATTGATTCACTGTTAAAGGTTTTTAATTCTCTTGTTCCTCATTTTCGTCTCGTCTTCTTTGCTCGTCTTTCTGAACGTAACGGGGTTCTTTCTCTGGGTACGGTACCTCTTACTTTTCCTGTTCGTAATCCCTCTCCCTGCCTCTCCTCCTGTTCTCATTGTTTCATTGGGCAGTTTGGACACCAATGTCCATTCTCTTTACAATGATAGCTGGTATCGTGACCTTCGTTTTCCTTTTTTCACGGGCTGGACATTCTGTACACAAATGCACTTTCAATATAGCAAGTATCATCACCTTATCTTGAAAGGAGTAGAAGTAGTACGTCGGCTTGTCTGAATAAAACTCGCGCAAGATCAAATAAAAGAAAATGATGAAAACTGCTGAATGCTAACTAAGAACTAGACTAACAACATGTATGCATGTGTATTCCTGCCAATTAAGAGCATACATACCTCATTGTTGCATAGTTAATTAACAGGTATTTTTATGCCAAAATAGGTGAAATATTTTTGAGTTCGGAATGCAGTGTTTCACAATAATCTGAAATGGGTCCGTACAGCAGTTCTGGGCAATCTCTCCTTTACCGCCACCTCCTCTAAAAGATATGATAGTGAAGGTCAGTGGATAGAGAACACTAATCATTCGAAAAAGGTGCGTCTGCATCAATGTTTTGGGAACAACAATAATCAATATTCAATACAGATTTTGTATAAATAGTGCTTGTAATATTCTGTCCAGTTGATCTTGTTTGTCTATGTAGAGAATATTTGTGTGTAGATACATTTTCAGTGAACACGTAAAAAGATTAATGGGTATACGTGTTGTTAAATAGCTCATTCAATACTGCAGGTGCGTATTAATCAGGGAAATATTAAAAATAATTCTTCCAAATTGCAATTATATTATGTTTATTGTAGTACATATACATTCATTGTGTATTCTGCTATGCAAAAAGTGCCTTTGGATGGACAGTATTACGAGTAAAGGTAGGACATACATTCCTTATATACAACTCTAAATAATATTTCACTATAAACAAATAATGTGCATCATTAAGGCAGTCGACTACTTTTGGCACCGTATAAATATTTATCAGCCACTGTCGTGGTTATTTATAGAAGCTTTATGCCATTTATAAGTAAACAACAAGCTATATTTTTAATTATTTTTGAATAGTGTAGTTACCAACAATTGTTAATTTGTTTGTGTCGTTAATCTCGAGATCTTATCTTGTCCGGTTCTAAATGTGACACACATCAGGTGGCCATGGCGGGAATAGCACCATAATTATCATTATCAAAATGAAATCGGTGAGGTAAGTAGGTCTGAATAATAGGGCAATATGCTCCTTCTTCAAAACTTTGATCATGTTGATTGGGAATTTATGTGATTGTTTTCGTTTGCAGACATGCTTTCTATATTTATATATTTTTTTAAAAAAAACATTGTCATAACTCATATTGCGCATTGCCTTATTATTTTTTTAAAATAAAATTTAATTATGCTGCTACATCGCCAATAACAAATCTAAAAATAGCTCATTCTTTTTACCGTGATTGAAAGTCAACATGTTTTTAATCACTCAGCTGCATAAGAAATACAATTCAAAGTGTGTGCTCTGAATCTACGTATAATTTAACTAGGTTTATTTCAAATGAAGGATTACAAAAATTTCTGGGATGTAAACGAATTCCAGACATATTTAATTAAAAAAATGTATTTATCCTCTCTGCGTCGCTAGGGTTGGTGTCACACAGTGCGATAAACTCATGGTGTCACCCTACAGACTTCCACCATAGATTTCTTCTTCTTAAAATAAGTCCAGAGTATAGTTTTAATTTTGGTGTCACCCCTCTGAGATGGTGTCACCCGGTGCTGTTCGCACCCCCAGCACCCCCATAGCGACGCCACTGCCTCTGATTTTTCTTTTTTTTATAGATGATACAAGTCATACTAAATACACAAATATGGGTGAGTTAGATATTTGAGGAATAAGTTGCAACGCAGAGATGAGAAATGAATGAATGCCAGAAATATTGTATTTGAAAAGCTACCTCCAAGTGAACGAAATTCATTTTATCATGTCATTATGTTTTCGTTGTTTGAAGTTAAAGCCATCAGGTTCAAACTAGCATAGAATGTAGTGTTTAACTTGAATAAGGATAATCTTTAGAATGAACTGTATGCACTTACCTATTAATATCACTGTAAGGTTATCATGGTCAAGTAAGTACTTAACTTGTTATTGAGCTGATAAACAGGCGAATTACGTCACGAGCGATGTATTTATCTAGCCTTGCAAATTCTACAAGTGCTTAGATGTTGATGCCACTAAATTTAAGCGATTCATATATTCATTTATTCTCTTTTCTATTAGGTGCGTGCAACAGTTTCATTCTGTTGACGATAGACTATAGTGAATACTCCCCCAAAAATTACAGCAAAATACAAGACGAAATGTTGCATAAAATGAATGTAATTAAAATATAACTGGCGCAAAGTATACAGATAAAACACATAAAGGAGCCACGCCGATAACCGAGACATGATAATGATACCGACATGTTGGTTCCAATACACTAAGTCTGTCATTCATTAGATTTCGTAAATTATATTCTCTCTCTCTCTCTCTCTCTCTCTCTCTCTCTCTCTCTCTCTCTCTCTCTCTCTCTCTCTCTCTCTCTCTCTGTGAGAATAACGTTTTCCAGCTAGTGGTTTTATATATTTAAGGTCGTCTAGCATCTTCAGAGGAGGCTTGCTGGTTGAGTGGTTGGCGTAATGAATTGGTTACAAGAAAGTGTGAGAGTACGAATCCTATAATCGGATAAAATTGGATCGGTACCATGGTGTATCCAACGGCCAATGCACTCTACTGCTATTTCTCCTGACACTAAATTATCCATTTGTGTTCCTTTGTTACCAAGAGTATTCAGTGTTTGATATTTGATATTTCCTTTTGCAAAATTACTGCTGAGTTTACGATTATTCATTCTGTACGTACTTGTATAATTAATTATATTCTTTCTAGCACGGAGGAAATAAATATATCAATGAAGCATTATACAAAACTTATATTTATTTTGTGTCAAACGAGTGAGTATATATCTCCCATCAAAGACTTGGCTTTCTGTGTGAATCTAAACTTTGAATGGGAACGTGTGAGAAAACCAATGGGAGAGAATATGTAATGTCCAAAATATATTCACATTGTGATAATGTTTATATCTTCACAACGATCTTACATGTTAATGTCCGGGGAAAAATAAGTTTTTTTGTCATCCGTCTAATTCAAAAATATTTAGCTACTTAATACTTAGGTATTTAATATTCATCATATTAATAATTCAAACGCGACCTGTCATTGAACAGACGATATTGGATGTACTGATTTTTTCAAATGTCAAAAATAGCTAGTAACTTAATAAATTTACAGTTGATAAATAGTAGCAGCTGGTCAGCAAATAAACAGCATGAAGAAAAACAAACAGTCAATTAGTCGAAGTGAATGTTTGATAAACCGAATAGTGATGATATTCTCAAAATATTCGGAATATATGCACATTGATAATATTCATATCTACACAAATCATCGTACAAGTGCATGACCACGGATTATAGCTGACAAGAATGAAAATAATGACTTGCGAGGTGGCTTTGTTTTAACTGAGGAAAAACTGCGTATTTCGTGCACCTCACTCTCTCGCCCAAACCAAAGCAGCATGACAAAACATAACTAACCGAGCAGGCCCGCACCTGGGGGGGGGGGGGGCAACCATGGCATTTGTCAGGGGCCCGAGCAAGATAGGGGCCCGCATTTTAAAATACACGCACATATTTGAAACACGAAAGGGGCCCGAATTCTGTCAGCTGCCTGGGGCCCAGAATTTCCTAGGTGCGGGTCTGAATTGAGGGTTTATTACCCGTCGGCTACCCTGAGCCTGGTTTAGCCGGCTAGTCATAGGCCATTTTAAGGAATATGGACGCTGCGCATACCACAGCTTCTTGGAGCCACAGGTGAGAGCTGAGTGCAAAGTAAGGACCATAGGTGGGCGAGCTACCCCCTAAGTAATACTACTGCTTAGCCAGCCATTGGTGTTACCACTCCCAGGACACCTCATACACCCCTCGGAAAATAGCTGCGTTTTGTCAGTCATCGGTATAAGGGAGGTAACTCGAAAATGTATATGAGGGAGGTAACTCAGAAATGTATGGCAAAATTATCCCGGTATTAGTACAAACGCGGCATTATCATTTGGCATTCTTTATTCAAAGTAGTGACATTTTCAATTACAAGATGTGCTAATTGCTCAGTAAGTAATCCTACAATTAATGTATATTAGTAGTCGCTTAGTAAATAATCCTACAATGGTTAGCAACTAATCTGTATGAATCAATACATGGTCATGACAGCTGATTACAGTCATAATAGTAAAACAGTCATTACAATAGTGACTACTAGATAATTTAATCCTTCTCTGTCATATCATTGTTAGCCTTGCCAAAAACTCTACCAGTGAATTTCTCTTTCCCCTACACTCGGAATATAATTCATAAAAGAAAATTGACTGCCCCATAAATTTGATGGTAGGTGATAAAGTAAACCACTGTCTGTAAAAGCTGAATCAAATTATGGTTACTACAGAAAAACGACTGTGCCAAAAATTCAAACCATTACCCTGGCAAGTCACGTGAAAGCAGCCAAAATGTACTTTTAAGGTAATCATGTGATTGAAATATTATTGTTATTCCCATTTGATAAAAATATGCAATACAAGAATGAATCATACTTGAATAATTTAAACCCTTGAATCTGGATTTCTGATAAGAACTTTGCAGTCTTCCTTGCCTACGCACACACAAAATATTCATACTCTTTTACTTAATATAACTAGCCGAATATCTCTTTTCTGAAAGATATGTATGGCTATGAAGAGGGCCGTTCGATTATTGCGCACACAAAACTCACGGAACTATACCAGTAACTCCTTTAATTCTCTCATTTTATCGATTCCAACTTCTGCTGACGTCATCGTTTTGACGCTTTTTTTTTGTTGCTTTTTGTGTTGATTGTGTGAGAAACTTACAAAAATGGTACTAACTGCTGCATCGATTTGCGCTCAGCATTAAAAGATTTGTGTTAGGACTGATCGGCCTGGTGTCAGGATAATGTTACTGGGTGGGAGAGAATGCGTACATCATGCTACATCATGCTACACGTCTTCGACATGATGCCACATTGCTAGGCATCACTATAAATTGCGACACTGCAGACATCATAGCGATATGACTGAAACATTGTTTAAGCTACGTTACAAATCCAAATCACACACAAACAAGACGTAGGTTTACATGGAATCATCTTCCATTATCGATACGGTACTATTGTATTAGCAGTACTACCTGATTGTGAAGTCATGAAGTCAAAGTGGACTACCAATCGCATTACAGAGATAGTTGTTGTTATTGTTGCAGGGTTTAACGCCATTTTGCAACACACGATAGGCTATACATGGAGGCCAGTATTAATGGTGGAGGAATAACCCGGGAAAGAACCAACGACCCACGAGAAATCTAACATATCCACATTGGCCGAATCTGAGACTCGAACCCACCCAGACAGAGGTGAGATGGCAGTGACCCGTAACGGAGAGCGCTTTAGACCAATCGCGGCCCCCTACAGAGACAGTTGTATGGACTAATTTGAGCTAAAGATTCAAGACGTGTGAATTGGGTTAACTAAGTTGGATCCCCCTCCGCAAAGACATATGTTTATGGTATGCATTATTTCTTAACATTATAGAATAGTCTTTAGCCCGTTATTCGAATTCACAGTTTCTTTAATATCTGATAGTATACACCGTTTCGTTGTATACCCTCTTTACTCCGCTTATACGTCGAGTTATACAGCGAACAATAACGATCATCTTCTGCCAAAACATAATGCATTTGCTGACCAGGGTATATGTTTGTTCTACTGATTACTCATAAGAAACTATGCAAACCCATATATTTCGGTGATTTATGCGAATGAGGATTTGAGTGTGCAGTTTTCAGTAAGGATCGACTTATAGGCGAGTACAAACGTTATGTACTATATTCAGGATTGTATTTTTGTAGTCCTAAATATTGACCATCTTGCCTTTTTTGGTAACATCACGTCTGCATTCAAACGTTGACCAAATGAAAATTAAAGATACTTAGAGCTGACTTGGGGATTCCGCATATTTCTTTTTTGTAAACATTATTACTTTGTGGTATGCCCGTTTAGCCACGTCGACGATGTGTTCTTTCACCTTTTAAGTTGACAAAAGGGTGATTTTGTAACACATGCATCATTACAAAGGTCATGTAGCTGTCTTTTATTTAAAAAATCATTTAAAAAAAGATCCACTATAGGGCATTGTAGTTGAGGATGAGCGTAAAGTTGTTTTTGTTTAGATCAGTAATGAAGACAATATAAGTCGTTACCATTTTTTTCTTAATATCACTATGAAAGCAAATGATATAATTTAACAAATGCCTCAGATATGTTAGTGGATACGTAGTGTCACTCATCATTCGAAACAAATAACTACAGAATATTAGCAAGCAGATAAATTGATCGCGCTTGACAATGATCGTGTTTTTGTTTTTTGTTTTTTGTATCGTACATCATTGGGACACAACCAAATATATACCCTTGTATCTTCGGATTTATGCGAAACACCGTTTTTTCAGGTCCTCTTAAAAGCAGCAGCAATATTTTAATATGCCGTACTATTTTTTTTTGCGGTACATACTTTTAGATTCTTGATTATTATGAGCAGTTGATGGCTGACAGAAAGCATGTCAAAGATATATTTATAAATAGAATATTGGAATGCAAATAACTTTATGCAAAGATTGTATGGTGTTCTTTAACATATTTACCTAGACGTTTGAGTAGATATAAGCTGTGATGGTTTGAAGGATAAGACATATCGAACAATATTACGTTAATACTATCACCGTCGTTGTTTCCTGACAATGGATTTCCCAAGCACAGGAATTTTGACTATGAACATATTATACTCTCAGCGATCATCAGGAAACTTGTAATAAATATATGCATTTGTGCGATGCGAACAACGGGTCTACTTGAAGGACAATACGTCCGTTCAATAATTTCTACCGAAAGTATGGCGACGCATTCATTTGAATAAGATTAAGTATGGCCAGACTTGCATTTGAATAGCATTAAGTACTGGGAAGCTTTCATTTAAATATGATTAAGTAACGCGAAGCTTTCAATTGAATAGGATTAAGTAACGCGAAGCTTTCAATTGAATAGGAATAAGAAACGCGAAGCTTTCAATTGAATAGGAAAAAGATTTTGAAGTTTTTGTTGTAATAAGATTACGTTACTCAGCATAGCTAAATGCCACCGGCAACGGATCTCGTAAATTAAAACAGCATATATTTGCTGACTCTTGGCACAACTTACTAAATAAGATATCGTCATTAATAATCGTTTGTCTAATGCACCATGTCTCTGTTTAAAGATATTATCTTAAAATGCAGTTTTAAAGATCTTTTGATCAAGTACATTTGATTTAATATAACTTATTTGAGCCTACTATCAAATATTATAGCCATCACACAAACAAAGAACAAAGCAAAATGTAAAATCTGTTTTTGTTTCTTCATTTAATATCTATTTAAATAAGGCAGACCAAATTCGACTTATAGCGTCTTTGCAACCCAGAGAACTAAGCAACTGTTCTTGCATATGGGTTTTATGACCATATCAGACGTAGAATATAACTCAGGCTAACTTAGGTGTCTTGTTTCTGCATTATAAATTTTTACCTTCCCTCCTGAATAGTAAAAATTTCGAGACACTTAATTTCTAATGTGTAAGAGTTTAAAAATACGGAAAACTTACGTAATTGTTTATATGAAGGGGGGGGGGGGGGGGAGGACGATGCAATACATATATTTAGTTTTTATTGAATGAAAGAAAAACATAATTGTCAGAGTGACCAAAAATGCTGTATTCATATATCTCCCCCAAATCAATGTTAAACTAATGTGACAATACTGTTCTTGTAGCCCATACTTGTTTAAAACATAGATTGTCTTACAGTTTATTCCTTCCTGACCATCTAGTTTTGATTGTTTAGTTTATGGATAGTCCCGGCGCTTCAATATATCAATTGTTATATTATATTCCGCAACGTGATGCAGACTATTAACAGATAATGTGTATAGATGACTTTGTTTCTTGTTGAATTTTTTTTTTATTTTTCTTTTGTTTTATTAAAGAGAAATATACAATGCTTAACGTTGTTTCTTTTTAAAAAAAATCTTTTACTAAATATCATTTATATCAGAGATCAATGTCATAACCAAACAGTTCAATGTGTCACACGTAACTTTAGACTATTGCAAATATAACTATATTTATTCTCCTTTGATCACATTTTTTTTCACATCTCACTCAGTGCCCGAATGGGATTTATATTGAAAAAGGACATTTTGGTTAATTACCAGAGTATGTTGATGTGTTAAAAACACGCATTCCTTTATAAGTGCAATTGCGAATTATCCTTATATTTTTATGACTGCATTTGTTTCTGCTTAAAAGTTATGTAATATCTCAATGCATTAATTTTTTTCTCGTTTGTTGACTTTTGTTTTGTTTTCTGTTCCTCTCTGGAAAATATTTTGTCTGAATGTTGGCATTTCTCATTTTTACCAGCTATTTTCAGACTAATGTATATAGTAATGTGTCGTATTGCCTTCCCATTTTTATCAGCTATTTTCCGACTAATGTCTTTAGTAATGTGTCGTATTGCCTTCCCATTTTTATCAGCTAGCTATTTTCCGACTAATGTCTAGTACAATTTTCCGCTAAAGTATAAACATAATCTTCGCCTATTAGCTATGATTCATTCGCTGATACTTGCCTATTCTTGTAGAGAATTTCAGAAGCGTTTCCAGATAAAATATGCGGTATCGTAAGGTAATGTGACACTTTTCAACGATTTTATTTGGGTAATGTCTTAATCATAATGAATCGTGATTTACACTGTATTTGCAGCATCGGTTATTATAGCAGCTTTGGAAAAAGGTAATTATATGTATCGATGGAGTTTAAAACATGGAACGAACACTTTCAAAGATGCAATGCGATGCTCATAGAAGTAATGAGAAAACAAATTGTGTGTGTGTGTGTGTGTGTGTGTGTGTGTGTGTGTGTGTGTGTGTGTGTGAGAGAGAGAGAGAGAGAGAGAGAGAGAGAGAGAGAGAGAGAACACTTTCAAAGATACAATGCAATGCTCTTCAAAGCAATGAGGTAACAAAGATACAGACAGAGGCAGGAAGCGGCAGAGACAGACAGACATCGATAGATATAGACAAAAAGACATACACACAATTGTATAGTCTTTATAAATGTTAATTAATGTAGAATAATGACTCAGATGAACTGTACATATATTTAACTAATATAATTACCTCTTGCTGGTTCGTCATTTTGTTTGGTTTTTAATCCACACTAACTTCCACATGCCATTACGTGAATGTCTAACAAGAGCAGGTTCAATTCACAAGAAGCTAACTTTGTTTGTAGTGCACTGCTTTCCTAAAAAAATAATTCATGTTTAATTCATGACTATTTTTTTAATTTACAAAATGTTAAGAAAAAAAAAAGACATTCATAAAGGAAAGAATCAGCTTATCAGTTTTCATGTGTGATTGTGAACAACAAAACAAATCGTAAAACTACATCTTGTAGCGGACACTCGCAGGTATATGAGTTCATTAAATCGGTCAATACACATTTGCCCGGAGCATATCATAACTCGATTCAAAGTGGAAATATGTGTATTTGTATGTGATATAAATAAACTATATGAACAGTATGTACGCTGTCTCAATGACATACCACTCGTTGTATACATCTTTCATTAAAATAAACTCTAAGCTTTTTTCCGTTTAATGAATAGTACACATCTCGTGGTTTGTCATTGATATATATATATATATATATATATATATATATATATATATATATATATATATATATATATATATATATATATATATATATATATAATTACTATAGTTCTCTCTTGTAAAATGTACGATTTCGTTTTTCACTTTAAGAATTCCTCATTTTGTATATGAACCATTGTACACTGTACGATGCAAAACCATTCTTGCTGACACGAAAAAAAACCTCTCTTTTGTACTTTCTACAATGGAATATAAATATATATATATATATATATATATATATATATATATATATATATATATATATATATATATATATATATAAATATATAAACGTGCGATTTTATTTCCAATAAAAGTTATCCTTTTGTCTATCCTCGACTGCCGGATGGAAATAGTTTTTACTTCATATTTCCGAACTGGTTCTTTGTACTGCGGGTCATATTATAGTCATTGTAATCTAGAATAATGTATTTATTATGAACAAAACAAGATTAATATACGAGTCCAAATCATTTGTACCGGTGAGGAAAATTATAATATCATTTGTTCGTATGGACGTTGCGTATGCCTTTATTGTCTTATGCAGCAAACACATGTAGATATATCGCAATTAAAATCTAAGCATTTATTAGCAACATAGTATCTTTCTAGAGTATTATATGTATATATATATATATATATATAGGTTTGTTTTATAAATACTAATTTTGGGATTATGAGAATGTTAAGAAGAAGCACATATAGATGATGATTTAATCGCATGCCTGTTTTAACAGGAAATCCTCAATAATATAATAGAAATCCCCTTGTAATTATGTTTAAAAACGTCTCCCTCTTATGTAGAGGGGTAGTTAATTGCAGTTAGCTACGTTATCTAGGGAACGACATCCCTCGATGTTATGACCCGGTGTGAGTTAATAGATATAACATCAACAGAGAACTGGGAATGATTATTTGGAAGAAATAATGCGATACGAGCCCACTAAGACATGAAGGATAACACTTTTAATCATATACATTAATAATGATAATGTCAATGCAACTTATGATAGATCAACAGCATTTAATAGCGGTGTCTAACTTGGATAGTTTTCATCATAATGAGAGTGGTAAAAAGAGAGCAATGTCCACGACTGATAGCATCTCGACCGTGTTCCAGCGTTTCCTATTTCCAAGAGTCATCCTATTCCGACTGCCTTATCCTTCTTGGAGGTCCTAGTACTTTACTATGAACTCATCACTTCTCCTTTTTGGACTTCACACGTCATTGCTCATTTTCTCAGGACATCCCTCTTCAGTTTCTTTATTTCTGGACCTCCGTCTTCATATTCTCCTACCTTCTCTGTCTGTCTGTCTGTCTGTCTGTCTGTCTGTCTGTCTGTCTGTCTGTCTGTCTCTCTCTCTCTCTCTCTCTCTCTCTCTCTCTCTCTCTCTCTCTCAAACCAGTTTCCTTAAAGGACAAAATTATCCCTATATCGCAATATGTACCATTTTCTAGATGTACATACAATTCCTTCACTTATATTACTCAGAACATACTACTATCCAGAACTGCGTAAACTCTAACTTACTACTGTAGTACATTGCTATCGCTTCACAGGGACAGGTCATAAATGACCAAGCGAGTGGTCTATCGAAATTTACCGTACGCTACTGTGATCAGTAAGATATATCATTAGATACAAAAGGGTTTGGTATTATTTCAAAAGTTTTTCCTTCAAAGTTCGTTTTAATTATATTGCTTTGCAGAAAATAATGTATACAAATGCAACTAGTTAGTCAAATAAAGAGCGACTTTCCAATTATATATGATGACCATAGTTAACGGCATTGTATTGCCACGAACAGATTCAGACTTGCAAAAAAATTCACAGAGAGATACAGAGGTGTGGGTGCAGTAGCTGTGCATGGTATTGTGATAATCTTACATGAGACCTTCAATGCCTTTCAATTTCATTATTCGTTAAAAATTCACCACCATATCAAGGTTGGAAGCGGCAAAAGGCTATGTCAAGTTAACAAGCACTATAAGTTTCTTATCGGATATCTTGAGCTCGGATGTTGAATGTGGTCAATAATGAAGCAAACACGTGAACAATATAGCTTTATAACTTCCTCTGGATCTGAAGTAAATAAATAAAATAAAGTACGTTTAAAAACAAATTAAGGTTAGAACTTAAGTCATCATAACTGGAGATGATTTGATTAATATACAACTTCGTCGCTATTTTGGTTAAACCAATATAGTTTATTGCTGTATTATAATTGAAGATATTGTTTTGAAATTTACAATATTTATATATATATATATATATATATATATATATATATATATATATATATATATATATATATATCAAAACCCATCTCTTTCATGCAATCAGGGAAAATAAAGCCATAAGTCATAACGATTTATAATATTTTAACAGAAAGGTATAATTGAGGTTAATACTTTTTTCAGCGTATATGTACAATGTCCATGAAAATAAAAAGAATAGTGAATTTTTTCACACATTAAGTACTGTTGTTCACAAATGACAATTTACGACCTAACACAATACTTTAAATAAAAAATCAGCAAATACTTTGACTTTCTAGCTTAAAATATAAATTATTGTTTACTGCATCTGTGTCCTCCCAACGTAGAAAACATTAGAAAGACGTGGAAGTACCACCGTACATATTGGAACCGACTAGGGCCCTGATCGAAACAATTTTCCCACTGTTACGCATATCTCTGATTTAATATATATTTAATTGTTTGTGTGTCAGTTTTAAATTATTTTTTTTTAATTTTGTATTACATGATGTTGTAATGTAAATTAATTTACATAGAAATAATGTCTTTTCCCTCAGAAAATAGGTTTTCATGAATTATTGTTTGGTAAACAAGTAATGCTGACCTAGATCCTGACCTTGATTCAAGGTTAGTGGCAATAGGTAAACATGATTTATGTTTTTGAAATGTTTGGTTGTCGTTAAGGTCAAGACGGGAATAGTGAATTAATAAGTAAACAACTTATTAATTATTAATGTAGGAATGATTGGTTCTCGTCAAGGTCATGTTAGACGTTCGTGATAAAAAATACCACATTACCTCCCGCCACCCTTTTTTCATGATTTCGCAAGTTAGGGAATTTTTCAAAATTTCTCATTATAATACGGTATAATCCTTGTTTAAGTGAAATATTTTCAGTCTTGGGCTTTTACAAAAGAGGTCGAGTCATTTTCTTTTGTATTAGTTATTCTCTGATTCGTGTTAACTTTTCTTCATCCCAGATGTATTTTGAATGATTAATTCATGTCTCTGGAAATAGTTGACGTGCTCATACAGAATTCTTGGACAAAAACAGATATTGTTAAATATTGTTTTTCTACAATTTTTTCTTCCATTTTTACAATGTTTTTTTTTTCCAGGGAAATAAATTATCTATCAAATTTTAAAAGGATTGTCGTTTTCACTTTTTCTGTGTTATTGTTTATTAGAGCCTAAACACGTAAAACCAGCTCCACAATGAATTATAGTCAAATCACTATCTTGGTCGAAATTATTAGGTTTGAAGACTAAGGTACATGCTTTTTATATACTATCCAATACGATTTTAATTTGAACAGTACTTGTTTGACAAGATGTGCAAATGAGGTTAGTGCAAATGAAATACGTTGCTTCTATTGGACGTTTAAAGAATCGCGTTTCCTTTTCATAACCGTTCCTTTCATTGATCTCGGTCGTCTTAACTACACGAGGCTGACCTATTTCGAATGGAATGGATACAATGGAGAATTGTGCTCTTAAGGCAATTTTTCGAGTCTTCGCCACCCTGATGGCTTTAGTATGTATTGAATTTGCGAAAAAGAAATTGTAAACAGTCATACATGAATGCAATGCTTCTCGCTTTATTTTTCCTTTGGTATAGATGTATTATATATATATATATATATATATATATATATATATATATATATATATATATATATATATATATATATATATATATCGCTCTAACACTTTTACATTTCACTATTTATGTTCAAATGTATTCAACTGCAATATGCACACAGCACGTGTAGACAAGTATCGCATTCGTTGCTTTTTCAGTTTTAATTTTGCTCTTGTGATGATATTTTAAAATATTATTTTGCAATAAAACAAAGGTATTTGCATTGCATTGATGACATGTGTAGAAAACTAAACGTTTCTTTTTAGATATTATAATGGTTATATTAAAAAGAGATACATAAAACATTAATCCTTCTGTTTCATGAATTTAGATACAAGTGCAAAATTTAAAGGAAATGTAAAGACAACTTACAGTTACATTTGCAAGTCATTGAGTACAGTTTAGGAGACTGCAATCGTAGGGCATTTTTAGATTATTTTAAGCATTCCCTTTGAATGCAAATATATTGATCCTCCACCCTTATCTAACATTACTTATGCGTATACGAGCCTTATCAGGCATTTTTTGAATTTCTGCGTTTGGTATCATAGACTAGTTTTAAGATATTTTATGTTTGTCCATTTAAAACTTGTAATCTTGCATTTTATCGGATCTATTAAGGCCTTCCAGAAACAAAACCTTAGCTTCAATTTATCCTAACAAACACCAACACTTAAATGAAAGCTATGAGATTAATAAGCCAATAGTAGTTGACTGTGGAATTAAGTCCTATACGGTATACAATACAAAACAAAATCATTACAACATTTTCTTAGAAAGCGGTCAGCTAAAGCGATTTATCTTCATTTAATTTATTATTGAAACGTAATAATAATAATAATAATAATAATAATAATAATAATAATAATAATAATAATAACAATGATAATAATGAGGTCTTTGTATAGTGCAAAATCTTTAGAAGCCCTAAGCGCTTCACAACATCTATAATGATATGAATACACTACAGAAAAATAAATATAAAAGCCATGAAATTAGAAAACATAAAAACATGTTGAAAAACATATAAGATACAAAACATTATTATGTCTCTAAGTTTGTTCATGCAGTCGAAAAAGATAAGTTTTAAGACCACTCTTAAAAGGGACAACTGTGTCTTTCTGTCTAATTGCAATGGGCAATTCGTTCCACATCACCGAGCCCTGGTATGCAAAAAGAACGTTGTCCATATGACTTCGTTTTCATAGTGGAAACCATAGGTATACGATTGTCAGAAGAGGAGCGTAAATATCGTGCTGGTGTATACACATGAGCGAGGTCTAATAGGTATGTTGGACTGGAGTCTGTCAGTGAAACATAACACAGAGAACACATTTTGTGTTTGATTCTGTATCGAATTGATAGTCAGTGTGGTGTACAGAACAGTGGTGAGGTGTGCAGCAGCAGATGGGGCGAATCCGACAACTTTTATAGGCGTTGTTTCGGCAAACTAAGGCTTCCTCGTAAATGTTTAATAGAAACGTCGTTTCGGCAAACTAAGGCTTTCTCGTAAATGTTTAATAGAAACGTCGTTTCGGCAAACTAATGCTTCCTCGAAATCGAAAAAAAAAAAAAGACGCCAAAGTCGTTGTCACACCCCATCTGCTGCTATGGGTTAAACGAATATTTTATCAAGTCCTATACGATATCTTGATCTAGGATCATGTAAATTTATCGTTACGAATCCAAGTGGGATTGACTGAGCGTGACTAAAGAAATTTCTAAAGAGATTATAATCCATATCATTGCCGCACCAAGTCTGGTGAATATTTCGTAGCGTATGTGTATCAACTCCGTTAAATACCGCAAGAATATTGCAGTTATCTCTGATTACTTTTGGTATTTGAGTGTATCGTTGAGTAACATATATCACGTCGGTGTTTTTATGCCTGCCTCTGGAAAATATCCTAGCTGGATGTTTTTGATTGTCTAACATCACATCGTCACATACGACTAAATTGTTAATACTTCCATCAATATCATCAATGCTTGGTGCTTCCTCGATATCGGTTATAAACTCAATAACATTATAATCGGCAATCTCTGAAGCTTTCTCGTTGTAATTCTTTAACACCTCGTAACATCGCTGATCGTCTACACTAGGGGCTATAAAATATAACTTGTCCCATTTCATCCATCTCGTTATCAAATTAAGTAGCAGTTGTGTCTTGCCACTTCCAGATGGTCCGATTATAATCATACGAATAAAATTTTGTAGCGCTGCATGATGTTTAACTGGTTCTCGTGTTTTTGTCGCCGAAAAATCAATTACATTCATGTTATTATAAATATATTATGGATCTCTATTGTGTGAAATGCAAGAAGCGTACTGGCACAGCTGACGTGACGACGATTACAACAAAAAATAAACAGATCAGCACTTTCTGGTAAGTGTGTACAATGTAGTACCAAATCTTTAGATTTGTTTCTATGAAATCAGGAGATTTTTTAAAAAGGAGGAGGTGATATTGGAGCTAAGTTAGTAAAACTTCCAGGAACACCATGGGCGAAGTATCAAGGAGAAAAACACCTTCCAGGATATAGTTATTGTGGACCCGGGACCAGACTCGATATCAGACTCAATGATCAAAACCAACCCCTACCGGGTGAATATCCAATAAACGCCATTGATAAGGCGTGTCATGCTCATGATGTTGCTTATAAAAGCAGTAATCTGCAACACAGACATATCGCAGATGTGAAATTCACGCGTTAAATTCTATCACTGATAAATCCTTCAAAGAAAAATTAGCTTCATGGTTAGTAAAATCGGCGATGAAAGGTAAATTGATGTTAGGTGCTGGTGATTAAATAACAACATGGAATCTATTTATTATTCTCCAAGAGGATACTGGAGGGGTAAAGCAGCAATCGGTAAACTCGCTTGCGCCGCAAAGGTGCAAAAATACCACTGCAGCGGATTGGTTATCCAAACAGGCGATATGGCAAATTTATCTACTACCGCCTAAACAAATTAACTACTCGCATTTTGATGTTACCGTTCCTAATGAAGTTCATTAAGCTGATATATTTTTTTCTGCCACATGATGGTGTTTATAAATACGCGCTGACCGTAGTTGATGTTGCGAGTCGATACAAATAAGCAGAGCCGCTAAAAACAAAATCATCAACTGAAGTTGCTATTGCATTTGAAAGGATTTATCGAAGGGATTCTCTGAGTTGGCCAAATCTATTACAAGTTGATCCTGGCAAGGAATTTCAGGGTGCGGTTCTATCAATAATGAAGCATCATAATGTCACCATCAGACGAGGGCATACTGCACTACATCGCGATCAGTCAATTGTTGAACGATTTAATCGAACAGTTGCTGAGATTTTATTTGGATATCAATACGTGAAAGAATTCATCCAGGATAAACGATCTCGTGAATGGGTCAAGAGGTAACCAGGCGTGATTACTGCACTGAATAATGAGATTACTCGAACAATCAACATGAAACCAAACAACGCGATTAAAAAGAAGTATATACACCAGTAAAACCACAAAACGATTTTTCAAAGCAACCAATACTCGGTAATGTCACCGTTAGATATTTATATGAACCAGGAGAGCTCGAAGGTGGTAAAACAAGGGCTACTGATCCTTTTTGGAGTGTCACCGTACATAAAATATCTAGCATAACACGATATACGGGTAGACCAGCAATCAATAGACTGGACTCAACTGCTCCTCAGCGCGGATTTACACGTGAACAACTGCAAGTGATACCCGAGGATACTCAATTACCGCCGCGTGGTCTTAACTAGCACCTCTTCGTCTGTTGCACTCAAGACAAGTCATCATCACATTATTTCTGGTATGGCCAACGCTGCTTCTTTTTCTGTCTATGGTAAATTGGCGAGGATCTTTATCCGACCAACACCAATTCATTATACAATTGCAACTCGCGCAGTGATTATTCTGTTGTTATTTTAGTGTGATTATTAATTCAGCATCAATGTCAAATTCTCTATTATTTTTTTATCCTGTTGTTTATAACCGAAGAGTGTTTTTCTGATTATATCAGCGCTGACAATATCACTTATTGTAGTGTCGTTATAGTCTAAAACAACTCTTCGAAGTTGATTTATTCTTCGTACTCTGGACACTGCGAGATAAACTAAATTCGACCACTCGATGTGATTATCTATGATCCAAACAATTGTATCGGATATAGTTAAACTTTGTGAAGAATGTATCCTCGCTGCGTAACTTAGCGTCGATGGGGATTTATCAGCGCGTAATGCATATTCGACGACATTAATATCAACCAGCACAATATCATTTAGCACGAGAATCTTCTTTTCACTTTGCCCATGAATATAAACTTCAATATTTTGTCGCCTTGTATCCTTGGGTCTATAACACAGCGGCGTTGGAAGTGTTGCAAATTTTTCTTTATGCAAATCAAATAACTTCATCTGAAGTGTGTCTCTGACTATCTTTCTACTTGCCACTATCAAATCATTTGGTCTCCACGCTTCCCATAAATCGTTTAATGGAGTTTCCGAAATTATTTTAAGGGCTATTTCACATTGGATTCTATCCGGTTGTAATCTAATTAGTTTTTTTGAACTCGCATAATTGTTCATCAAGTGCTCTATGATCAGTATTAATTTCTTCGTAATAGGCTACAAAATTCTTTAGCCAATCATGTGGAGACAAACCGACAAATGGTTGTGGTTGACCATGATCGCCGCACATTATCACTGCTGTATTCGCTAGCAATAACCAATCGAGAAATCTTTGTAATACATCTAACGACACCGTGCATATCTCATCCCAAATGATGATTTCAGGAATAAATTTCTCACCCATTCGATCAGGTGTCCACTCCTCACCTTTCCATGGAAAAAAAACTATGATAAGTGCAAGCATTCACCCCTCGCTCTTTCATCTCTCTTGCAAGTCTGTGGGTCGGTGTTAGCACAATCATGTTTGATTTCCCACGAAATAATTCAATCGTCTTTCCTGATCCACCACAGCCGTTTAAAAAAACTGTTTTATATTTACATATTGGATCAGATATCGGCGGTGCATTAGATAGTTCTGATATCTGATCATTTTTTAAGAAATTATCTTCAATCGTAACATCTGCTGATTTGGAATAATCACATGGTATTTACCGCTTAATTCTCCATGATCCCCAACTCTCGTCACAATTAGTAAATTTAGCCACTGCGCTGCTGTGTTTTGCGTCTATATAGAATGAATCAGTGGCGACTCTAACTGCGGTGTCAGGAAATCTATTTATCATCGAAAATAGATTAATAGAAGCATAAGCCAGCATAGACGCCCTCAAATGTGTATACTGAAGACTGTTTCCATCGTTGTAAGTAACAATTGTACCCAATTTGGTTCCATCAGACAAGAAAGCGATCGACATATATACCTTAGATGTTAAATCCGCGATTATAAAATCTTATTCAACGCTATCCATAATCAACCGTGAAGAATATCTTGTATTATCATATTTACCACCTTGAGTGAACTTACCAATTATTCTTCTACCGAGATCTTTTGCTTGTCTATTTCTGACTTCAAATAGCTATTTGGACCATTTCATGATATATTCTTCGTCGAGATCGGGAAATTGTTTTTTGTTTTCGCTGATTATACTATCTAGATTAGAATGTGGTAACCAGACTTCAGTCTGCGCTCGATATGATATAATCGCTTCACTGACAATCAACGATATCAGCATTCCAGAATCAATCATATATCGTAATAGCCCTATTGGCATCCAGTGTTTTTCAGACAGGTGTCTACCAATCCAAACATAACTACACGGATGAAGTCTTGTAGCCAATTCGAATGAAACCACACGATCGAATCCAGTTAAATCAAAATCAGGTAGTTGTCCACTAATCGCCACACGGGTCATCTCATGTGTGGGATGTCCAAATCACTTGAAGTACTCAGCTGCTTCTCCGTACCCAAGAAAACTCCGGGGTAACACGCAACCATATCAACTGAAATAATAGTTTTAGGGTAATACTTTGTATTCCATAATCCGCCATGGTTATATTCGATGCAACGTAGTTTGATATCTGATAGGAATTCAGCTCTTGTTGGTTTCCACGTGTTTTTCTTTCTCGCGAAGTGAGCTGCAACAGACGGAATTGTAAAACAATTTGTTAATAACTGTTCGACGTGTTCTGTTGAAAAACCACAAGCTATTTTTTTCATTTCATTGTGCAGGACTTCAGTGCGGTATAATTCTCCGTTTGGCCTTACAAATTGAGCGAATTTGCCCTCGCCGTGCTCAAAATTGTGAAGTAACCACACTGATACAGGATCGTTTTTATTTTCCGCGTGAACAAAATCAAATAATTTCTCCTCAGAGAAACACTCCGCGGGTAGATATTTTATTGTTCTATCCCTAGGAAATATCGTTACTGCAGATGTCCACGCGTGTGCATTATGGTCAATAATTTTGATTGGAGCTCATTTGATTTATATTTAGGTTCATATAATATCTCACCGGTTATCGTCGCTACGGTGATTGGGAATCTTAATGATGTTTCTAATTTGGCTATATCCTGAATTGTTGCTCTATTTTCCTTTACTTTTAATTCACATTAATTTATTTTTTTTTGCGTCTTATATCAGTCAATTTGTTTCCAAGCAGCGTATTTGTGAAGTGTTATATTATTCGTTCTGCTACACAATGACAGTTTCATTGGTTTTAGTTTTGCAATACTCGGTTTATCATTTAACGAATATACCCCATAACAACTGCTGTTACAGGATAGGATCTCTCGTAGTATGGTTTGTCAATTCCAGTCAGAATTCCTGGTTTGGAATCATGACTCACAGTGATAGTTGTTTTATCTTTTAGGATGGGGTCAAATTTATCTATAATAGTCCAATCTCCAATTTCGTCGCGGATAATGAATTTCACTCTAAAGAAATACCTTTTCTTGTCAAGATAATAGATTATCATTGCTGCTTTTTCATCGTTCATGGTAGCATCAACACTACCATCAATTCGAAATGTTGACCAACAGTGAGATGCTCCATCACGCTTGAATTCATTAAAACAATCACGAATTTTACCTATCATGGCTATTTCACCTATTAGATTTTTTGGTGTATCGAATACTCTATCGAGATTGAATTTAACATTTCTCCAGGGCTTAATTTTCGATAATCTCTCGAACTCTTCCATGCTATAATTAAAAAAGTATTTAAATAAGAAAATTATATATAATGAATCATTGCAATTGACTCATGATAAGATCAGTAAACCCATGTAACAAATCATGTAGAAAGGAATTCTGTGGATATTATTTACAAAGCGTACGACGCGGAAGAATTGGTCCGAGTCCTTGTATCTGATGTGGGGTAGGTGTTAGAGGAAAATTGCAGTTGTGTCTCTATTGTGGTGGTAAACGATACAGAGATTTGAAGCGTTATTATGATAAGAGAATCAAGAATTCCATCAATGACTCTAACCCTGACTGTGTCAACGACAAGATCATAAGAACACCTCAAGATTATATTTTTAGGCTCCAAAGTAATATTTAAACCAAATAATAAATTAGACAAATAGTATTATATATAAATGGACCAATAACTTCAACCCCACCCAGTAATCACCAACTACGAAGCGTCCCGTGATGGTATTGTCAGACACCGTAGACTAAAGAAATCAGTTGGTGCTGACAATAGTATGGGGTATTTGATGTTTGGTGCTGGGAAGAAGAAATATTTTAATCATCGTTTCGTGTATGAGGTATATAACGGATTGATCAAGGATGGTTTTGTTTTCGATCACATTGATTTCAATCCTAAGAACAATTCTTTGAATAATCTACAAGCTGTTACACGGAGTGAGAATACCAAACGAGGGAAAACGGAAAAACACCTCGAAAAATGCCATCCCTATAAAATCATTTAATATTGAAAGTAACTAGGAGACGGTATTTCAATCAATATATGAAGCTGGTAGATAGTTCGATATATGTAGTGCTTCGGTACGATTTGTTGCAGAAGGGGTTTATCGATCTGCGATTTAAAAAAGACTGGACAAAAAAACTCAATTTTTATATATCTAATCATGTTTTGCACTATGTGTATATAACACCAAGGGAGATAACTCGTGCAAGTATGTATACAGCTTATGAAAGAGTTACGGATCTCAATTGTTTTTTTTTTTGAAACAATGAATTTCATTGGTTGATTTAGCTGTCATGAATCTCAAACAAGATAATCAATTATCTATTTTGTAAGAAAATGAATTAAATACGCGGTGTTAACAAACAATTGTATTCTTTTTTGTGTTTTTCTTTTCTTTCAAGTATTCGATTTGTTTCAATGTGTCAATAATCAGTATTAAGTACAGGAAAGGTATATAGATTCATTCATTATCCTGTGCTGTCCTATATAATTCACATTCATTCATTGAATACCACGCCATTGATGTCATTCATTGTATAATTCATTCATTGTACATTCACACCTGTTCGCTATTGATTTCCGCCAATCTGTGTTACAGAGTAAATATATATATTATATTCAAAAGTGTATACCTGTATATAAGATCAGTTAGCGCATTCGTAACGCTTTGCGGTTTCGTCCTGAAGCCCATGGTTCAAATCCCGTAATAGGCATATATTGTTTACGGTACCGACAGATGGTTTTAATGGGGGGGGGGGGGAAAGCACTCGAAATTCAAATTGTAAAATCACCATACCAACCTCACCCCGCCACGGTGTGAATGACTTTTTCATTCAACCCAGGGTGACTTTGTGGGGGGGTATAGTGGTTGCAGTTTGAATGTAGAGTGTTATTTTCATTCATTGTGTATATAATACAATTCATTCATTCATTTACATTCATTTATGATACTATCAATTCATTCATTCATTGTATATATACCATCCATTCATTCATTGTTTAATGTTGTATGTCCTGAGCTGTCATTCATATACTATTCATTCATTATGTATATAATACCACGCCATTGACGTCTTTCATTGTATATATATAAATATATATCATCCATTTATTATACAATTGCCATAACACTCGAATGGAATTGTATTGTATATATATATATATGTATATATGTAAATGTGCTGTCCATTCACTAAACATATCTTCTTGTGGATCTAACCCGTTATTTGACGAACTAGACCCACTCTCAGGGGAATATGCTTCGTGATACCTCTGGGCCCAGTTAGATCTGACCGGACCCTATTAGATGTATTGTATATATATATATATATATATATATATATATATATATATATATATATATATATATATATATATATATATATATATATATATATGTAACCTCTGGACGCCTCCGATGTAAATTGCACCGGAGGGGTTCCAAATGGGGTTCATCATCACATAATATCTCTGGACGTGCTAAGATGATAAACACCTTACCACGGACAAGGGTTCATACATCATATATAATCGCATAATATCTCTGGACGTGCTAAGATGTAATAATTACACATTACCACGGACATAGTTCATTTTTGAAAAATATATCAGTGTATTTTTGAAAAATATATCAATGTATTTTTTTGAATTAGAAATATATAATTATCATATAATATGTACTCTAAAAATATCAATAAAATCATAACTGAAATTTCAAATTTGAAATCTCAAAAAATACAATTGTCAGATGGTTTAAACTGTGATAGAATCCTCTCTGATTATCAGGTTATTGAATACGGTTCAATAAATAACAAGTATGTCTTTCCCAAAAAATACGCACTGATAAAAAGAATCCAGAATTCTATTCGTGGCTCTCTTGTATTCTGTAACGGCATCAATGTGTTTGTCCCGTTTTTTACTATCGTGGAAACAATAAGGAAAGAACTGGGGCAGGAATACGATATTAAACGGTCAGTTAATTAAAAAATTAGGAATAAAAGACTGTTAATTGAACAAAACGAAAAATCCCCCTTCGGATACCCCTCGTATAAGTTAAATGTGTTAGGTAGATTCTTACTATAAATATTTCAATGTTTTCATAGACAGATGTTACGAGTATAACAATGGACAGGTATGTACACTCATTTGTAAATGCAGTTTTAGCTGCTTTGAAATCCTATACTGGGTTTTATCAATGAACGCATACTATAGAAGGAAATATTTCACTGATATCATCAATTTTTGCCTGCCTGCACTGCATCGTACATTACTTGGAAATTGCTTTGCTATTTTAATAATAATTGACGAAACATCAACGACTAGATTAGCGAGAGAAAGATTGGCCGCGATCAAAAAGAATATACCAATATGAGACTTGGTCAGAAATAAGCTACAAGCCTGGCAGAGTTTACAAACCGATTTTTCAGCCGGAACTGAAGATTTGTTTAGACCAATAACTACGGCAACAAAATGGGTAATATCAGCTACTGATCGAGCAATATATGGAGATGTCCCTGAACAAGGACAAAGAAATGAGACGCCTCTGATTAATGTACTTGAAAAACATCAGCGTTGTTAACAAAAACCCCAACTGGTCCGAAAAAAAAGATTGTTCCTTTAGCGGATAAATTTACCGAGAAAGCTAAAACACTAATAAAAGAAAAAAAATATCATGATTTAAGTAATTGTATTGTTAAAAGCTATAATTCAGAAGAGGAGTATTTAGTGGATAGATATAAAGACTATCCAATATCGTTCAATGACTGGTTTGATGAGTTGTATAAAATAAATAGGAGGATTGAATTTTTAGATAGGAGGGCGAAGGAGTATCAAAGAATCAAAAAAGAGATTAATTATTATTACAAACAAGAACGACAAGAAGAAAGAAAACGCCAAACACCAACACCAAGACTAGAAAAAACAAGAAAAAGCTCAATGGGATGATTGTGATGATAATCCTTTTGGGCGTTTACAATATGATGATAATGCACAGGGTGCAACCTGGGATATAATTTCTGGGAATGGCGTATCAGGTAGTGGTTTAGTTAGTTGTCCTGGTAATATTCTCAGCGATATAGCACGATTAGAAGTTCTCATAGGAGGGAAACGACATGGAAATAATTCACCGGAAATAATTAATGAAGCAGCTGATATATTTAGGCGGTTATATCAAGGTGGCATCATGGACATTGAAACATATCGAGATTTCATTGATGAGTTAGCCGAGCATCATGGTTATCACAGTGATTAATTTGATGACTTCGTCATTCGATTAGATAAATATCTTTCAAATAAGATGATCATACACTACAACCATGAAAAACCAACAAGCGTCTATGTAGTAAATTCATGATTGCTAGTTTAAAGCGTGTACTATGGTGATGGTCTCGGCGATACCATTGCAGGGTTATTTGCAAGAATGGCTCCAAAAGTGGCACCGCTAGCAAAACAATTATCTATGAAAGCCATTGATGTTATTCATGATAAGGGTATTAGCGCTGTTGGAGATGTTGCCGGGAAAGCGTTTTCTGCCGCGAAGGATAAACTAATGTCGTTAGTTCGGCGGCGAAGAAAACCATTGATGGCATTTCCGTTGCCATCTACAACAGTGATGCATGCAAGTGTTAGTAAAATAATAAATAACGCAGTGGATCAGAAATTAGCATCGTAGGCGACTTCGTCCTTGACGACTCCGTCGTTGACGGCCAGCAACCAAGATACTATCGCAAACTTGATAGTGGGAAGCGGCTAAAAACCTCGACGAAAGCCACGATAAATCATGATGAAATCATGAATTAGATCGAGGAATATATAATAAAATGTTCAAACGATCACCTGAACCCGCCTTTGATATGGACGCCCCAGTGCGCAAGGACGATTCTTCACGCGATTATCAATTTTATTCTTATCACACAGTACATCCAAATCTTCGATCAAGAATTGAACTTCAAGTCCATGATACCAGCAAATATTTTCTACCGTGTGAAACATTTATTGAAGTAGAAGAAGAATTTTTACGAACAAATGATACACCTTATCCATTGAACACTCAAGTCGGTTTTGTCAATAATGGTATTATGGCGCTATTTGAGAGTGCAAGATATATGATTGATGGAAGAGAAATTGAAGCTATTGAGCGTGAGGTTGATGTTACCACAACAATAATAAGGCTAGCAAGATATTCCGACGACTATACAAGATCGACAGGCCCTTCTATGATGTTTGCAAAGGATGGTAAGGATACTACTAGAAAAAATCCATTTATTATAAGACAACCAAAAGATCGTGCTGCTCCTGTTCCTGCTGATGTTGCTGATATCGAGGATATGATTATACATACTGATGATAATTTCAACCTACGAGCTGCAACACGCATGTCAATGTTGCAAGGACAGAATCTACAGTTTTCAAGTGCGATTCCACTGCATCATATTTTCGGATTCTGTAGAAATGTTAGAAAAGTTATATATGGAGCAAAGCATACCGTGGTACTCGTGCGAAAGGGTGATGATAATAATGCAATTTGGAGGATTCCAGCGGATCCTGCACATCTAGATGCTGATGCCGATAAAGTTATTTTAACAAAACTATCACTGCGGATGCCAGTAATGACTCCATCAATCAGCGCAGAAGAATGATTACTATCATTTATTGATCATGGAGGAAAATCATTGCTAAGTTGGTTATCAGTGTCCACGGATACTATGGATTCCAGTATTAATGGTACACTTACATGGCACTTGGCATCAAAACAAGGCATTTCAGCTCCACGTCATATATTTATTAAGCTACAGGATAGAACGCGATTGAACTCTCAAGAACGCAGTCATATGATATTTGATCAATTAGGCGTCAATGAAGTCTCGCTGAGAATAAACGGAAAGGATATTAAAAATAGAAACGATCAGGAAAGGGTCTAAGACTACCAGGAACTCCGTATTCGTGATACAGCGGAAAAGGACTGAGAATACCAGGAACAATTTAATAACGTCGATGTCAAATTTTGATTTACTCGATGCTGCTAAAAAAAACTAGCGATTATAAACTTCAGAGGGGTCTTTATGAAAGATCAGTTGCCGGCACAACCAAACAGCGTTGAAACCGGTATCATCAATCTTGATAACAGCAGCGGACCTGGAACTCACTGGGTTGCATACGCGATTGATCCACGTGCAATCGTTTATTTCGATTCATATGGGTTAGCACCGCCGAGGGAATTTGTCGGTACTCAACGCTACCAACAAAACAAATGAATGACCCACCAATACGCGTCATAGAAGTATTAAATGTCCTTGACGCTATTTCAACATCTGGAAAACCACCTCATCGGGTCGTAAATGAATATACTTGCAGTCGCTGGAAATCAATGATTTGAAATCGAAGATTTTAGAGAGAAGTTATATAGAATAACATGATTGATATTTGGGGACGATCTTTATCAGCGCTGAAGAAACCCGATGCCGATGGCGTTGCAACCGATGATGTAAAAAAAGAAGATGAAATAGCTGAGATGTTGAACTTAGCAAGTGTTTATCCCAATGAAATAGTTGTATTTCAAAATCGTCAAGGTGAATTGAAAACGAGTAACGTTTCCATAGATGATATTTTAGATAAAGAACGCGGTGTAACGGAAAATGCTATCACGTTGTTTTCCAATCAGGGTAAACTCAAACCAGGTGTACTCGTTTCAACTATTGTGGACGCCAAACAAAAGCTACAATCAGAATACAACAATCATAAAATTAATTTTGGTCGATTACAACAGAGTATAATTGATAACATCGAAACCACGATAAATAATTTCATCGGCGTTCCACGTTCGCAACCCGACTTGCATATCATGTAAAAGCTGCTATCGATTATATGGCAAAATTGCAATCCGACTATGACGCTCATGTAGTTCTATTTGGTAATCTACGTAAAAACGTTTACAATACCGGTGACTCTATTGATAAATTTTTTGGTTAAAAAAATGCTAAACCAGATGATATTATAATAGATTATAATAGATCTAACTAGTATCATCACAAAACTCGATACAATCGCGTATATTAAAGTGATCACTGACGCCATCAAAGATGATCTACCGAGAATGATAGAAAAAATTGAAAAAATAAAAATCTCTCACGAAAAAACAAATATCATAAACAACATCTACGTGATTAAATGGGGATCATTTGCGTGGACACCTACAGACAACACAGTAAATATCACTGCAACCGTCAAAGGTATTTATTGATTAACACTAGTGACACCGACTCAATTTAATATTTCATCAACGAGTTCATCTGGAGTCAACAATATGATATCAACGATCATCGACAAGGATACAACTGTTTATGATTCCGCGATGTCAAAATTAGAGCGACAATATGACTATAATAACATCGACAACACCGCAAGAACTACTTCAACAAATAGCAGAGAACACAACCCCGCTGAAAACCAGTATGATATCAATAACCTCAACGAATCCTGAATTCAGTGTGAATTTTCCTACTCCGATTCCCGTAACGGAGATAGCGTTAGCGAAACTACGAGTGTATCACAGTTGGCCTAACATTAGGTCGGTAGCATTTGGTGGTCAACAACCGAATAATTCCTTGGTGTTCGCGAATAAGAATAAAGAAGACGGAACTCCAGACTGGAACGTTGTTTCGCTGCCATCTGGGTCCCACCAAATTGAACAAATCAATAATGAATTACAGCGTAGAATAAAATCCATTACTGCAACAGAATCGAAAATCGCTATAACGGTTCATGAGCCAACGCTATCATCTGCCATTGAGATAAACTCACCCAGTTATGTCGTAGATATCTATCAGAGTTCTATAAGGACAATACTAGGGTGGCCTGAAAATCCCCCTCGACATATTAATATACCACCCGAACCACAAACTTCTGATTATATTACCGACAAGATAAAACCTGATAATCCAGTAAAAAGTTATAACGAATACAACAAGATGAATTTTTTCAATGGATTAATCGATAATCACTTTGATAGACACTTCACAATTCGACAAGAAATAATCACTGAAAATTTCACAGCGATGAATAATGATTTTTCACTGTTGTTAATATCTCTTAAATCCGGTATTCTCACCCGAGATGAATTTATCAGCGTCGTAGAAACATGTAACAAAATCATCGATGACATGGAAACATTTCATTTGCAAATTATTCAAGTGGTATTAAATGACAGTAATCCTAAAACGGGAACAGAGTTTGCGACAATATATAATATACGCGTAGAAGATATTCCCACATTCAAACTACAGGAATATAATATCTCAGAACTAAAAAAATCTCTCAATGATGCCATCGATAATGGTTTCAAAAAAATCCACGACGCATGGAAAAAATCAGCACCACAACAAACAACTATCCTCAAATATAATAATGACCCAGATGGTAGTGGTAGGCATATTGCTCTACTCAATGTAAATATATCATCGGTGATAGCATTGAATTTAGTATGTGATGTTATCGAAGGAAGCTATCAAATAAATCTTGAGCGATCGAAACAAGCTCAGCAGGGATATATTTTATATTAATTTGCACCAACAGCTCCTCCAGGGTTTCTAATAATTGAGGATCCAACTAATCCAGTCTATATGCGATGTCATAATAATTCGTTAACGAGAATCAATTTTAAACTCATTGATCAGACCAATAATCTAACTGATTAACGAGGTGAGGTTTTACAAATTAGTCTGTTTGTGAGATCATAAATGATTTTCATCGTAAAAAAAAAAAAATTGTTAACCCATAGCAGCAGAGGGGGCGCGACAACGACTTTGGCGTCTTTTTTTTTTTGATTTCGAGGAAGCATTAGTTTGCCGAAACGACGCTTACAAAAGTTGTCGGATTCGCCCCCTCTGCTGCTTGTGCTCTGATCGAGGTACTCTAAAGATGGTTCGAGCAGCTGTGTTTTGAACATTTGGAAGTTTCTGAAGTAGATATTATGACATGACGAATCAGACAGAATTGAGTTACAATAGTCCAGTCTTGAAAATACTAATGAACACAGAAGTGTTTTAGTGGCATGAACTGAAATATATTTGCGAATGGAACTGATGAGTCTAAGTTCAAGATATGCAGCCTTGCATATGTTCATGACATGTTGGTGCAATGTGAGAGAACTGTCCAGAGTAACACGTAGGTTTCGTACTGACTGTCATAATTAGATGTTGGTGTTGCTGATACTAGACTAATGGTAGTTTAATAGTGTCATCTCTTTGAGAAGTATTGCTATTACTCAGGTTAAAGCACACCCTCCACCAGTATTGGTAAGTCTCAGAATGCAAACATACACTTACTTTTAATTTCGTCTTTATAGCACACCCATCACTTAGTTGATACACTTAAAATTAATTAGCACACCCATACTTAGTTAATACATTTAAAATTAATTTTATCTACGACTAAATTGAGAGAGAGAGAGAGAGAGAGAGAGAGAGAGAGAGAGAGAGAGAGAGAATGAGAGAGAGAGAGAGAGAGAGAGAGAAAGAGAGAGAGAGAGAGAGAGAGAGAGAGAGAGAGAGAGAGAGAGAGGAGATATGGATTGCCCCACTTGATATGTGGTGCTTTGTTTAATTATTGTTATCTAGGTCAGGAGATGTTTCAACAAGTAAATTATATTACATGTATTAAATTTGGAATTTAATGTATGGAATAACGAAAATTCAATCAGAGTTTTACAAAAGAACTATTTCAGCCCCAATAAGTAAATTATAATACTTTAATCGCTTACATAAAGAAAATTATGAATTTGAGTATGCCATTTGAATCACACAGAAATACAGTTCCAAAATAAAAAGATCTTCAGTTACCCGTTATTTCATGTCGATTAAATATTTTTCAGGATAGAATCGAGTGAATGAGTTTGCTCGTTTCTCAGCATACCAGCATAACATTGTTCCGTGCCTTCCAATGGTATTTTGTTTTACTTGCCACGCCATCTTCTCTTTACCTTTTTAGTCTGTTCCGTGTCATCATCTGTAAGTTAGATAAATGTTCCTTTTTTCCTCTGCGTGGTGTAAATATGCAACTAATTTTCCTTCAGATAAATAGAACGCATCCCAAATAGCTGTCAGGCTTTGATACGCATGCATGTATGTATGTATGTGTTTGTCTGTGTGTGTTTGTTGTTTTCAATGACATGTTGATTAAAAATTCCTGTTATATATGCAGTTCGTGCTGTTATAATAAACTCTTACATATGTCTTTAAGATCAACAAAAGGCAAGAAAATGCACACGGCTTTTATTCGGTGACAGTTTACAATGTAGTAGGATTTTGTCAGTTTAAATTATATCTGAAAATGTTACCGTGACAACATGAGAGATGTAAGTAATTATTATAATCATCAGTTGCTATTTATCGCAGAATCATCGGGCCACAGAAGAACGCCAGTAAAAGATGAATACATCTCTCCCCAGGTTTGGGAACCTGTCATGCACCTTACCCATATTCGGTGACCGACAGAGCAATGTAGTGCCGCAGCTGTGGTTCCTTGATCAACGTCTATGCTATCGAATGCATTTGTTCTCCCTCTACCTATTCCATCAACTACAATTTCAGTTTCTACTGTTCCTCTGTGAGGCACAGATAAAATATTGGTAAAGAAAAGGTACGTGCCCGATACTGGACATGTAAATATTCCAGTGGTTGGATCGTATCCGTTACCTTCATTGTAATCAACCTTGTTAAATGTAACAGTTTGTCCTTTTGCAATCGCTACTGGAGTAGAGGAAAACATAGCAGTAAAAGCAACCTTTCGTGTGACGGCCCTCTTCATACGTTTTGTGTCAGCCATATTTTGCACTACAAGAATAAACAAAATATAGGAAACGTCTTAAGTATTAGTTTATTAGTTTGCGATATATGTGTTATATCTGGATCTTATTCTCTGACGTGTATGTTAGTATTATTCGTATTAAAATATGAATTCTGACTACTATTATGAATTAGCATTCACTTATATAATCCAGAGATAGCACCTTCGGTTATGCTTGGTATATATTTATAAATCTCTATATTTAATTCTACAAAAACTAGAATTCTTTCATAGGAATCTGGAATGACTGTATAGATAGATGAGAATTAATTATTAGGTCATCTGTTACACATGAGTGCATATAACACCGATTAAACAGCATCGTTATTTGGTGACGTGTACTTAGTCATGATTGAATATGGACTCGTTTGGACAGGCATGGTAATAGATTCCGAATTGAAAAGGCGTAATATCTATCTATCTATCTATCTATATCTCTCTCTCTCTCTCTCTCTCTCTCTCTCTCTCTCTCTATCTATCTATCTATCTATATATATATATGTATATATATATATATATATATATATATATATATATATATATATATATATATATATATATATATATATATATATATGCGTGTGTGTAAGACCTTTCCTTGACACAGAGTGAACATATGGGTTGTTTTCACAGACGTCACGATTAAGTACGCAAATACCCACAATTCAACGCGCGCGCACTTTTGCTGCCATTTTGAGTCTCTAACAAACCGTTGTCAACATTAGTCATTATGTATATTAAAGAATAATAATCTGATTTAACTATCGATAAGGATATTTACTTCTTCGACACAATACATAGATTATGCTTGAAATTATGTGCCTTATAGCACAAAAAAAAAAAATAAGTTGTAAGTTCCCTTGCTTATATTTCGAATATAGTAAAGTAGAACCGTAATCGTGTATATTATTGATATCTAAGAAATGCACATTTTGTTGTTGTTTACAAACAGACAATATTGACGTTTTTAGAAAGTCATTCGTATCATATCCCTAAGCTTGTCATCTTGAAAGAGTATTTCCAGATCATGATTTTCTGGATACAATATCAGTCACAAATTTAAATTTCATAGCATGTATTTTATGCTAGAACTTTTATGTACTAATATTTTTCGCGACAACATGTGTTTGTGCCATAGAATATTTGAGAAACCATTTTAATTATTATATTCAAATATTGTATTTGTGGAGGAGATGGTGGACGTAGGCTTATACTAGATGAAAGCGATAACCGGTCAAAGAAATTTCATCTTTAGTGTATTCAAACGAAACACGTGTCTGACGGAACGTGACGTTGTTTCGAATGTCAAAACGACGTTTTCCTCAAATGCTTTTAGAAATATGAAATTGTATATAAACAGTTAGATTTTAAACTTTAACGATAATCAAATGCTTGATTTAAGCCCGTGAAAATCGAAAATCATTACATGTTACTACTTGGTTGTATATCCATTTGTTTATGTGTTTGTTTATGGATCGATCTATTTGTTTAGGAAAGAATAACAAATATGGTTGAAATATGAATATTTTACTTGAAGAAAACACGTAAAAAGAGTCACACGATTCGATGTCGCGAGGTTCACATGCACAACAGAATGAGAGACAATTAGGAAAGAATGTTTGTCACCTGTCACCTGTGTGTGTGTGTGTGTGTGTGTGTGTGTGTGTCTGTGTGTATACATATCGAAAAAAATGAATTTGGATATGGTTCACTTAAAAGAAAAATGACGTGCGAAGTAAACATAGAATAACTTTCGAAATGACTGAATGATTCACGCATCATAATTTCGTCTCATAGCATCACTTTGCTGGATTTCCGAACAGCTATGTGGATTTTCCTATCAGATGGCAAATTTTTTTATAATAACTGCAATACGGACATTTATAGAGTTTAACATGTGTATTTATAAATAGTTCACATTAAATATTAATTTCAATGCTGCAGATTTATTTATTTCGAATGGGGCACGAAACTAATCATATCATTATGGAAGATTCGGGTACTTCAGAACTCTCATCAGTCATCTAATTGGAGAATTTCTCGTCTTAAAGTAAAAAATATCAACATGCAGAACAAATATAGAAGAGAAATTGTGACATCTTTAGTAAGTAAAGAATCTGTCGTTTTTATATTTGTCGTAATGAAATATTCGACTTGAAAGTATGAAATATTACCTGCCTGAATGCGATTCTTGAAGGACAAAAGTTCCTCGATTTTATCTCCCATCTCAGCCTGACGTGACTCTATGTTGGAAACAGCACGTCGTATCCAGACGTGGCCAGAAGAACCTCTTTCCATATTGTCATGTGCTTCGTTGATATGAAAAACCTTGGAACCTGATTTTGTCACATTATGATCAATAGTATTGTCGTCTGCACCATGTAATAACATCAGTATTCGTTCTTCGGCCTTTTGTAACCTGTATTCTAATTCCTCCATATTCCTTAATCGTCTATGAGCTTCGTCAAGACGTTCTTTAAGCACACCAATCTCTTCTAACTTTTTATCGAACTCACGATCGCGTTCTTCCAAATCCGAAATTTTCTTCAGAAGTACTGACATAATTCCACCATCCTGATCATATTTGACTGTCTCATCTGCCGTTCCAAGATATATTGCTTGAAAGAGAATGCAGAAAAGGATTAAACTTTGCATCCTGTCATCAATCGTGGCAACCACCTGCCGTTATATACGCCTCTCATGCAGTATATCTATGTCTGTCAGACGATTCCTTTATATCGGCCTGTATTGCTTTGATAAGATTAAACATGTCGTTGGTAACCACACCTTATATTTATTATTAAATTAACTTTGACATTTGGATATGAACGAGATGTCATTGGAAAATAGAATAACCTATTTCCCTGCTTCCTATCACCTATACATGCATATATACCTATATAATACATATATAACTATATAATACATATATACAAACGTGCATACATGCTATTTAAAAGACTAAAGGACTAAAGGACATATATTGAGCAGATAGAAGCATAGATCAGAAGGACATTCATACATCTTCTAAATTAACGAAACTATCAAAGGAGATACACTTAAACATTTTAGAATCTGCACAAAAGGCTACTTATAATAATTATGCCTAATTTCATGAAAGCGAGAAACAAACAGGCAATCCATTATAAGCCCCTGTGTTTTCAATGACGATCCACTGAGGTACCTTAAACATTTTGATTTTGAAACCAAAAAGCGTTATATCATATACAGGTCGCTCTCTAATGTTGATTAGAAGATTGGTGTTTTACTTTTAATTTGGTAGTTATCATGTATGTACAATATACAATTGATATTGACTCACACATTTTAAATTAAAACTATCATGTGTATTTTCTTGTTCTAGCTAACTTGAAATGGATACATGTTTCAGTAGAAATCGTGTCTTTTGTTTTATACTTTAGTTTTTGTTCCTGGAATGTTAAGTAACTAGATAAGCATAGACATGATTGCTGATAACGTTTAATTCCACAAATATTAATTTAATATTTATCTCAATTTCTTGCAACTTTTTAAAAAATGTTTTAAATTAATTTTGACTGCATTTGAAATAATGTCGAATGCATTGGAATTAATATCGAATGCATTGGAATATAAGAACACACTTTCAGCTGATATTTCGATGGGATCTTCATATTTTATTGAGTTGAGCAGTAGAAGAATATTCCCGAAAGCAATACAATAATCATCACCCTGGTAACTAAGTATCTGTACATGTTTTACCTATGCCAAGACTTTTTGAATAAATGCATCATAACTTATCTTGTTAATCTATTTGACAAAATGCATCAGTTAGTATCTACAGCATCTACAACCTCTGAAAGAAGAAACCCGAATAGAATACGAACGATTCTGAATTTTCGGACTGATACGTTTTAAATATGAGGCACATGAAGATTCCTGTGACATTTTCATAATGTTGCATAGACCTGATCACGACCAGATCGAATTCAAAGGGTCGCATACTTGGAGCAAAAATGGCACCTCCAGAGAACTGTAGGGAATGCACATTTTCGTGCATTTTATGCGCAGCATCTGCTTAAAAATAATCATAAAAATCTTCAATGAATGAAATGATTTTTATTGTATTTCTACATCAGTATATTCATTGATTTCGACTGATCGAAACCGTGAAATTTTTCATGCCATGGAAAGAGGCTTGTGATTTTTGGCGACTGTACATTGCTCAGCTTTACAATTTTAAATGCTGTATGTGTATAGCTAGTAAGACCCAGTGGGTTGATATTTCTGGAAAGTTTTCATGGGCTAAATCGACTCAGTAACCAGGAATGACGATCTGCAGGTACATATTTCATTAAACAAGAACATGCTAGATCACAGTGACTAAAAGTTTCAAATCAACTTTCAAAATGCATTACTTTCCAATAATTGAATTTTGTATGTAGACTATTGAGTTTATCGCATTTGGTAGCGGATGTCTCTTTTTTATGTGTACCCAGTAACACAAGGGTAGTCTCATTCATGTAAATTGATTGTGTTGCAGGTTGGTTCTAGTATCGTTGTATGCACCATGATAGCATGCTATTGCATTTTTCACCGTAAAACGATTGCACATTGGCAATTGCATGGATATGCTAACTAATCCCTTAAAACAGTACTAAAATCTTTTGAATCAATTTTTCATTGTTTCTTTTGCTGTTTTATTACGATAATGTAATTGCTTTTTGTATGTCATAATCCCAATGTTAGCATTAATTGCGAGGTGGCTGATGAGACCAACACTTGCACGAAATGTTCGTTTGCATAAGGGACAGTGGATGATTTGGATAATTCAAAGTGCTTTGATAACACGTGCTTTTCTGGCTTGACTTTTCAGCTCTGCAGCTGCTGTCATGCTAAATTCGCGCTACTTGGATCCCTTGTGCAGAGAAGCATGCCAAGTGACTCGATCGATTGCTATTTTCTCAAAGAAATCATGCTTTATGGTGAATGCTTTCAATACAGCTTTCAGGTTGCCTTCGAATCATTTCTTGTGACCTCTGTGAGATCGCTGTCCTTCCGGTAGCGCACCATAAAAGAGTCTCTTAGCAGCCGGTAGTCTGGCATACATAAAACATGTCCAGTCCATCGTGGCAGGCACTGCATCAGGATGGTATGGATGCAGGGGAGACCTGCTTGGGCGAGTAACACAGTATCTGAAACCTTGTTCTGCTACTTGATGTTGAAGATTTTCTTGAGACTTGTGGTGTGAAAGTGGTTGAGCTTCATGTCGTGCCGTTGGTACACCGTCCACGTCTCGCATGCGTAAAGTAGTGTGTGGTGCACAACTGCCCTGTAGAACTTTAATTTGGTCTGGATGCTGATGAATCATCTATTCCAGACTTTCGCATAGAATCTGCCGGAAGTTGGCTTCGTCGTTAATAGTAACGCTCTGTGACAGTGTGCTACCAAGGTAGGCGAAGCGGTCCACAACGTTGAGTTTTTGTCCGTTAGTCGTGATGTTGGTCTCAACATGTTTTCCAGGGACCAGCTGATGCAGGACGTCTTGGTACTTATGGCGAGACAAAACCCTGTGCAAGAGATGGAGTACTTTAATATCGAATGCAGGTGCGTTGATGACACGTGCTTTTCTGGCTTGACTCATCAGCTCTGCAGCTACTGTCCTGCTAGATTCGCACAACTTGGATCAATTGTGCACAGAGACACGCCAAGTGACTCGATCGCTTGCTGTTTGCTGCCAGGAATCAGGGTTTATGTTGAATGCTTTCAATGCAGCTTTCAGTTGGTCTTCGAAGCATTTCTTCTGACCTGAGTGGGATCGCTGTCCTTGTAGTGCGCCATAAAAGTGTATTGTAGGCAGTCGGTAGTATGGCATTCATACAACAGGTCCCGCCCAGCTGCGACTGCATCAGGATGGTATGGATGCAGGGAAGACCTGCTTCGGAGATTACCTCAGTGTCTGAAACCTTGTTCTGCTAATTGATGTTGAGGATTTTCCTGAGACTTGTGGTGTAAAAGTGGTTCAGCTTTATAGCGTGGCGTTGGGATACCGTCCACGTTTCGCATGCGTACAGTATTATGGGGAGCACAACTGCCGTGTAGAACTTTAGCTTGGTCTGAATGCTGCTGAATCTTCTATTCCAGGCGTTGGCATACAATTCGGAATTCGTGGATTTGGCAATGTGAAAGTTCACTTCGTCGTCAATAGTAACGCCTTTTGACAGTGTGCTGCCAAGGTAGGCGAAGCGGTTCACGACGTTGAGTTTTTGGCCGTTGGCGGTGTTGTTGGTCTCAACATAATGCTCTCCATGGACCGGCTGATGCAGGACTTCAGTCTTTTTGGTACTGATGGTGAGACCAACGCTTGTGCAGGAGATGAATAACTTTTCAACGCTGCATTGCAGGTCGGCCTTTAATTCAGCATTGAGGGAGAAGTCATTAGCAAATAATAAATTCATGATGTGTCTGACATGACCTTAGTTTTTGCATGAAGCCTCCTGGGATTGAAATGTTTCCATCTGTACGGTACCTGATGCTGACTCCACCCTCTCAGTCTCTATACATATATATATTACTTGCAAATTATAACTTGACAATGTTTCAGATATGCGTTATACTAAATCCATCATTACATGATATGACGTTACAAACTGAATATAACCACTCAGGTGGCCTATTGGTTAGAGCGTCCGCCGCGAGAGTGGGAGGTCGTGAGTTCGATCCCCGTCCGTGTCATGTTAAAGACTTACAAAAATGGTACTTACAGCTGCCTCGCTTGACGCTCAGCATTAAGTGGTTAGTGTTAAGATTGGTTCGCCTGGTGTCAGCATAATGTGAATGGGTGGGACATCATGATACATGTCTGCGGCATGATGTTCCAAATGCAGATATCAATATAAACTGCCTCACTGCAGACATCGTAGCGATCTGACTGTTAAAATGTTAAAGCTACGTTAAAAAGAATTATAATCAAAACATATTAAATGAAATACAAAATTAACACTTTCCCAAATGGCTGGAGAACAAAATGGAGAGCGTACACTCCTTGACAAGATCCAACACGATCTGTGTGTCGGTTATAATTTGATCTCACTTAAATCCATAGAAGAGTGAGTAATAGTCAAGGAAAATACCTGTGCATATCATGCTTTTCCCTCGTCGCAAGTAATTTCCGACGATATATATATATATATATATATATATATATATATATATATATATATATATATATATATATATATATATATATATATATATATATATATATATATACAGAGACAGACAGACAGACATATATACAGACAGAGACAGAGAAATAGACAAACAGATAGACGGACAGACAGATAGAATCAGCCAGAGAGAGACAGACTGACGGACGGACCGAAGGGCAGTTAGGTGTGTGGATGGGTGGGTGGATAGATAGATAGATAGATAGATAGATAGATAGATAGATAGATAGATAGATAGATAGATAGATAGATAGATAGATAGATAGATAGATAGATAGATAGATAGATAGATGGATATATATTGAAAACAAAATATGCACATTGCAATGTCATTTTTATCACCCCCAGTTGGATTCAGGAGAAGAAAGAAAAAAATACGTATTTCCACAGATCTTCTAACCCACCGTCCATTTAGTACATACTCACGGAGGGGTAGGCGGTTAACCAATATGCACATGCTTACGTATTGGGGTGGGGGTATCTACTGATACTGTGCGTACGGATCGGAAACGGTTAGGGTGTCATGAAACCTCAATAATAATTTGTCTAATACGTAACCTGTTCTACTGGGTTCTGTCGGCGTTTGAAATTTAGCGGGCAGTAGATAAACGTTTAAAAGTTACGCAACTTATGTCCTTGATGCAGCCAAACATTCGTCGTATGTAGACTGTCTGTTTTATTAAACACGTTAATATTATTAATATTTACTCGTTTCTACGTGAATGTAGGCTGTTCTATAGAATTCGGGTGGAGAGGTGTGTGTCAAGCGTAAGTACGCAGGTTGGATATGTAACAATGTACGCATGTGTACAGGGAAGGGGAGGAGTAAAGCATTGTCAGATCTGTGCATAAGTACTAAATGGATGGCCCCTAAAAGAAGTCTATAAATATCTTCCGATTAAAGTTTTAGAACTCTACTACATTTAGAAGAAATTGAACGTGGTATTGTTTCTGCACTTTGTGACTGTATAATTATGCAGATTTACAAATGTTTAAGTGTTTCTAACATTTACTGATTTCTGAGATGATAAAATGTTTGAAATATTCTAAATTCAAAATTCATGTTTTGCTAAAATTAAATTATATATACTCAGTGAGTGGTGGCTCTGCTTATTTCTCATGCCCCACATAAATTATATTTATTCAATATAGCACAGATGTAGAAAATGTGGTATATTTTGAATTTAATATTTGTTTTATATATAGCACAGATGTAGAAAACGTGGTATATTTTGAATTTAATATTTTTTTTATATATAGCACAGATGTAAAAAACGTGGTATATTTTGAATTTAATATTTGTTTTATATATAGCACAGTTGTAGAAAACGTGGTATATTTTGAATTTAATATTTTTTAAATATATAGCACGGATGTAGAAAACGTGGTATATTTTGAATTTAATATTTTTTAAATATATTAAATGCAATTCTACAATTAAACATATCGATATCAAGGAACATATATGTCGTATTACAATATCACTTCCTTTAGAATTATCGGACAAAAGTGTCGACTAGTTGTATAGTTTGACACAATATTCTAATTTGCAAAAATACAATTTTTTGATACCCTTCGATTTCTAGTAATGGATTTACTTCCATCATTTCCATTTCAGTTAAATAATAAAAGGGAGAAGGGTGCCGGAAAAGATACCATTGTAGAATATCAAATACGAAAAAGTCTTTATGGATTAAGATTAAAAAAGGCTGTCACTGCATAACATACAATTTCCGTAATATATATCATTCCCATACAAAATAATTGATTAAATATCTCCTGAAAAGTGAAGGAGTTTGTAGAGTTGATACATATCGTGACATTGTGTTTACTTTACTTTACATCATCCACTGTCCAATATAACCCATTACAATATCAGAGATATATTCTTCTATTTATTCATGCATATAATAAAGGATCGATTCCTTTTATAGTATTACTATTTCTGTGGAGATAAGCGCGATATATAGTGGTGGTGGCCTTTTCTAAAGTTGGTGCGTTTCTTATTACTGTTTTTGTTTCTAAGCAAGACCATATCCACTTTCTGTCCATCTGTAAATCTAAATTATCTTTATTATCTGTATTTATATGTCCTCAAGATCTGTCGTTTAACATTTATGTATGCAAGGAGGTTAGTTTGATTCTCCATATGTCTGACGTCATTAAAGTTTCTGCGAAATGGTCAATGTCAAGGCTAAATTAGAATAAATGTAAGGTGATGTGATCCACGACATATGTGCAGTCTTATCAAACTAATGCCAGCCTAAATAAAGGAATCGAGTGGCAGCATACACGTACTACAGAAGTGAGGTATCGGGTAACAGAAAGTAGAGAAAGTAGACGTAATATGTCTTAGCGTAGCAGATGACAAACTCAAGTATGGCCAAGAAAGTAGGATTCTTTCTCTGCGTCTGAAGAAAATTTCGGATTGGAAAACACGCAATCGTGAGTTCGAGAAAAAGTTCGAAGAGGATGACGTGCTTAAAAAAGAGCGTCTTGATGAGGCTAAAGTTAGATTGGCGCGAATGCAGAAGCTAGAGTACGGGTTGCGAAAAGCTATTAAGAAATGCAGATGTTAGTAACTCGTGTGGATAACAATTGCCAAATGAACGAATTAGCTACCTTAAAAGTAGTTTTATTCTACCAAAATAATTAATTATATGAAATTTAGTTCATCTGATTCCGTCTGAATATGACATGTTGTTTCTAACAAAGTCACGTCAGTCCGAAATATGTGACAAAATCGCAGAACTTGAGTCGCTCAAGAATCACCTGTATTTTTGTTCAACTTCATAAAAATAGAAACGAAAATGAAACCACTGTATTTATAAGAAACATCATCTAAGCATGAATGGCACTGAAAGATTTCATATATAGAAATACGTTTGTCTTACGATTTTTTGTTCCTACACGTTTTAAGTATGGTACACACCTGTCCTGATTACTATATATCTGCAGTCGATATCAGCAACCATTTTCACCTATAAACCGTACAATTGCACGTTACTTTGCAAAACTCAGCGGTTCAACCTCTTTCAAAAACTGGTATATATCAGAACGATTGATTTTCACTTTTTAGAGGAAAACCAAAATCCAAACAGCGCAATATACGACATGATGCCTGAATCTATATGTACAAATAACAATAAGGCTATGAAATATAGTATTCAATGAAATGACCCATGACACAACAAAACTGACCTGATGTGGGTCAATTCATTAAATATTGCCAATAAGTTTGCGACCAAAACATTGTATTTTCGTACTCAATGCTAGGTTCTGAAACAAAATTCAAACAAGCATCTTATCGAACTTACAACAATCAGATAAGCTAGAAATGGACCCACAAGTACGGACATAGGGTCAAGAGCATAATATAATTTAAATATACATAGCACACAGTGCAAGTATATAAAGTCTAATGAAAATACAGTACAGATACACTTTTCAAATCACCCTGGGACATTTTAGGGTCAACGGCAATATAACATTGGAAATATTGGGTCTGTATAGCGACAAGGGAAAATGGAGTTGTTATATGGTTCAGTAGGAATGGAACAGGTCTGATGACGTCACGGTACTGAAGATTATTAACAATGCTGCAACAATTGTAGGATCGTTTGGTTTTATGTTAACAACATTTTGTTAACACAGAGTTCATCGCATATGACTGTTCTCTTCCTCATACATACATGGGTAAGTCTATGCGGAACAGTGTTGACGGTACGAGAGTAGACGATTCAAAGTCTGTCCACATCTTGTGACAAGAACATGTGAAAGAAATGCTGTGAATTGCGGTTATTTATAATGGATTCAGTCTCACTGCAGAGGCTGTATTTCAATCATAAGAGAGTGGTCTGTGACATTGCATTCTCTATATAAGAGCAACAGAGTATAGGTACTGTGAATCTATACGACAATTTAATCATCAAGGCAAATACGAAGACGATGTACCGACCGTGGAGACGAGAAGATGTGATACATCAGTGCCAACCAAAGTCAACACAAATCTTTTCCCAAAAGAGACCGATTTTAATTGGGATTTATTTGAATTTCTCTCTTCTTTAAACTAATTTGTTCTCGTACCATTACCTCGTAGCCTTCTCGGTCCTTGCCACACGTAGACAGAGACAGAAAAAGAATTGGAGATTTTGTGCAGCAACATAAAGAAGCAGAACAAAGTTTTTTCCTTCAACAACAAAAACACCAAGAGATAAAAAGAAGCAAACGACAGGAATAAAAATCAGCACTAAAGAAACAAGGTATAGGAGCGAAGGAGGACAGTGAAAGTTAAATGGTGACGGTATTCTTTGAGATTTGGGCTCAATTAAGGAGTCTGAAACAAACGTAATAGACTTCTTTATTACGCCCAAGAGAAACATTTATGTCCTTGCCAAACAACCCAACCATATTTCAACGCCTGAAATACCACAACTAGTGATTTCTTGCAAGTGATCGACGGGTACCAATCCAGAAGACAACTCTGGTGGTGGCAAAGGATCAATGCATTTGAAGATGATATCTTCCAGTTCCTGTGTTTGTTTTTATTAAGAAAACAAACACCCAACGGTCCTTTCCAGGGTCGCCAATTTCCTTCGAAAACAGATAGTTATGGTTTTGTCAATATCAATTAAACTCAGAATCCCATTTTTACCCAATGATGTACGTGTTTGAGTGCGTGAATGTAGGTCATTCGTAAAAAAATCAAAACCAAGAGACTACGTTTTTTCCTATCTGGACTAGTATTGAACAAATAATACATTTGAAGTCGCAACACAACACTTTAAAACATTCATATATTTCTTCCATTTTTGTTCGCTCTCTGTTGTTTGAATTGATTATCTTGTTCCTTATTTCATCTCGTCTTCTTTGCACGTATTTCTGAACGTAACGGGGTTCTTTCTTTGGATACGGTACCTCTTACTTTTCCTGTTTGAGTTCGGAATGCAGTGTTTCACAATAATCTGAAATGGGTCCGCACAGCAGTTCTCCGCAATCTCTCCTTAACCGCCACCTGCTCTGAAAGATATGATAGTGAAGGTCAGTGGATAGAGGAAACTAATCATTCGAAAAGGGTGCGCCTGCATCAATGATTTGGGAACAACAATAATCAATATTCAATACAGATTTTGTATAAATAGAGCTTGTAATATTCTTTCCAGTTCACCTTGTTTGTCTATGTAGAGAATATATTTGTGTAGATACATTTTTCAGTGAACACGTAGCAAGATTAATGGGTATACGTGTTGTTTAATAGCTCATTCAATACTGCAGGTGCGTATTAATCAGGGAAATATTAAAAATAATTCTTCGAAATTGCAATTATATTATGTTTATTGTAGTCCATATACATTAATTGTGTATTCTGCTATGCATAAAGTGCCTTTGGATGGACAATATTACGAGTAAAGTTAGCACTCCTTATATACAACTCTAAATAATATTTCACTATAAATAAATAATCTGCATCATTAAGGCAGTGGACTACTTTTGGCACCGTATAAATATTTATCAGCCACTGTCGTGGTTATTTATAGAAGCTTTAGGCCATTTAGCAGCTGGTCAGCAAATAAACAGCATGGAAAGAAACATAGTCAATTAGTCGAATGTGAATGTTTGATAAAACGAATAGTGATGAAATTGTCAAAATATTCGGAATATATGCAGTATTATATATAGGCCAGTATTAATGGTGGAGGAATAACCTGGAAAAACCCACGGAAAGAACCAACGACCCACGAGAAATCTAACATATCCACATTGGCCAAATCTGAGACTCGAACCCACCCAGACAGAGGTGAGGTGGCAGTGATCCGTAACGGAGAGTGCTTTAGACCAATCGCGGCGCCCTACAGAGACAGTAGTATTTAACTAATTTGAGCTAAAGATTCAAGACGTGTGAATTGGGTTAACTAAGATGCATCCCTCTCCGCAAAGACATATGTTTAGGGTATGTATTATTTGTTAACCTTATAGAATAGTCTTTAGCCCGTTATTCGAATTCACAGTTTCTTTAATATCTGAGAGTATACACCGTTTCTTTGTATACCGTCAATCCTCGGCTTATAAGTCGAGTCATACTGCGAACAATAACGATCATCATCTGCCAAAACATAATGCAGTTGCTGACCAGGGTATATGTTTGTTCTACTGATTACTCATAAGAAACTATGCAAACCATATATTTCGGTGATTTATGCGAATGAGGATTTGAGTGTGCAGTTTTCACTAAGGATCGACTTATAGGCGAGTACAAACGTTATATAAAATATTCAGGATTTTATTTTTGTAGTCCTAAATATTGACCATCTTGCCTTTTCTGGTAACATCACGTCCGCATTCAATTGTTGACCAAATGAAAATAAAAGATACTTAGAGCTGACTTGGGGATTCCGCATATTTCTTTTTTTGTAAACATTATTACTTTGTGGTATGCCCGTTTAGCCACGTCGACGATGTGTTCTTTCACCTTTCAGGTTGACAAAAGGGTGATTTTGTAACACATGCATCATTACAAAGGTCATGTAGCTGTCTTTCATTTAAAAAAATCATTTAAAAAAAGACCCACTATAGGGCATTGTAGTTGGGGATGAGCGTAAAGTTGTTTTTGTTTAGATCAGTAATGAAGACAATATAAGTCGTTACCATTTTTTTTCTTAATATCACTATGAAAGCAAATGATATAATTTAACAAATGACTCAGATATGTTAGTGTTAGTAGTGTCACTCATCATTCGAAAAAAATAACTATAGAATATTAGCAAGCAGATAAATTGATCGCGCTTGACAATGATAGTGTTTTTGTTTTTTGTTTTTTGTATCGTACATCATTGGGACACAACCAAATATATACACTTGTATCTTTGGATTTATGCGAAACACCTTTGTTTCAGGTCCTCTTAAAAGCAGCAGCAATAGTTTAATATGCGGTACTATTTTTTTTTTGCGGTACATACTTTTAGATTATTGATCATTATGAGCAGTTGATGGCTGGCAGAAAGCAAGTCAAAGATATATTTAAAAATAGACTATTGGAATGCAAATAACTTTATACAAAGATTGTATGAATATTACGTGAATACTAGCACAGTCGATGTTTCCTGACAATGGATTTCCCATGTACAGGAATTTTGACTATGAACATATTATACACGTGAACTCTCAGCGATCATCAGGAAACTTGTAAAACATACATGCATTTGTGCATGAATATGATGCGAACAACGGGTCTACCTGAAGGACAATACTTCCGTTCAATAATTTCTACCGAAAGTATGGCGACGCTTTCATTTGAATAAGATTAAGTACGGCCAGACTTTCATTTGAATAGCATTAAGTACTGCGAAGCTTTCATTTAAATATGATTAAGTAACGCGAAGCTTTAAATTGAATAGGATTAAGTAACGCGAAGCTTTCAATTGAATAGGATTAAGAAACGCGAAGCTTTCAATTGAATAGGATTAAGTAACGCAAAGCTTTCAATTGAATAGGATTAAGTAACGCAAAGCTTTCAATTGAATAGGATTAAGTACTGGGAAGCTTTCAATTGAATAGGATTAAGTAACGCAAAGCTTTCAATTGAATAGGATTAAGTACTGGGAAGCTTTCAATTGAACAGGAAAAAGCTTTTGAAGCTTTTATTGTAATAGGATTAAGTTACTCAGCATAGCTAATTGCCACCGGCAACGGATCTCGTAAATTAAAACAGCATATATTTGCTGACTCTTTGCACAACTTACTAAATAAGACATCGTCAGTAAGAATCGTTTGTCTGATGCACCATGTCTGTGTTCAAAGATTTTGTCTTAAAATGCAGTTTTAAAGATCTTTTGATCAAGTACATTTGATTTAATATAACTTATTTGAGCCTACTATCAAATATTATAGCCATCACACAAACAAAGAACAAAGCCAAATGTAAAATCTGTTTTTGTTTCCTCATTTAATATCTATTTAAATAAGGCAGACCAAATTCGACTTATAGCGTCTTTGTAACCCAGAGAACTAATCAACTGTTCTTGCATACGGGTTTTATGACCATATCAGACGTAGAATATAACTCAGGCCAACTTAGGTGTCTTGTTTCTGCATTATAAATTTTTACCTTCCCTCATCAATAGTAAAAATTTTGAGACGTTTAATTTTTAATGTGTAAGAGTTTAAAAATACGGAAAACTTACGTAATTGTTTATATGGGGGGGGGGGGGAGGACGATGCAATACATATATTTAATTTTTATTGAATGAAAGAAGGACATAATTGTCAAAGTGACCAAAAATGCTGGATTCATATATCTCCCCCAAAACAATGTTCAACTAATGTGACATTACTGTTCTTGTAACCCATACTTGTTTAAAACATAGATTGTCTTACAGTTTATTCCTTCCTGACCATCTAGTTTTGATTGCTTAGTTCATGGATAGTCCCGGCGCTTCAATATATCAATCGTTATATTATATTCCGCAACGTGATGCAGACTATTAACAGATAATGTGTATAGATGACTTTGTTTCTTGTTGAATCATTTTATATTTTTCTTTTGTTTTATTAAAGTGAAATATACAATGCTTAACGTTGTTTTGTTTTTTCTTTTAAAAATTCCTTTACTAAATATCATTCTAATCAGAGACCAATGTCATAACCAAACAGTTGAATGTGTCACACGTAACTTGAGACTATTGCAAATATAACTATATTTATTCTCCTTTAATCACATTTTTTTCACATCTCACTCAGTGCCCGAATGGGATGTATATTGAAAAAGGACATTTTGGTTAATTACCAGAGTATGTTAATGTGTTAAAAACACGCATTCCTTTATAAGTGCAATTGCGAATTATCCATATATTTAATGACTGCATTTGTTTCTGCTTAAAAGTTACGTAATATCTCAGTCCGTTAATTTTTTTCTCGTTTGTTGACTTTTGCTTTGTTTTCTGGACCTCTCTGGAAAATATTTTGCCTGAATGTTGGCATTCAGACCAGAGTTTCTCTGCCTATAATATCAGTAGTTTAGCTTGTAAAGTGTCGTATTGCCTTCCCAATTTTATCAGCTATTTTCAGACTAATGTCTAGTACAATTTTCCGCTAAAGTATAAACATAATCTTCGCATATTAGCTATGATTCATTCGCTGATACTTGCCTATTCTTGTAGAGAATTTCAGAAGCGTTTCCAGATAAAATATGCCGTATCGTAAGGTAAAGTGACACTTTTCAACGATTTTATTTGGGTAATGTCTTAATCATAATGAATCGTGATTTACACTGTATTTGCAGCATCGGTTATTATAGCAGCTTTGGAAAAAGATAATTGTATGTATCGATGGAGTTTAAAACATGGAACGAACACTTTCAAAGATGCAATGCGATGCTCATCGAAGTAATGAGAAAACAAATTGTGTGTGTGTGTGTGTGTGTGTGTGTGTGTGTGTGTGTGTGAGAGAGAGAGAGAGAGAGAGAGAGAGAGAGAGAGAGAGAGAGAGGGAGAGAGAGAGAGAACACTTTCAAAGATACAATTCAATGCTCTTCGAAGCAATGAGGAAACAAAGATACAGACAGAGGCAGGAAGCGACAGAGACAGAGAGACATCCATAGATATAGACAAAAAGAAATACACACAATTGTATAGTCTTTATAAATGTTAATTAATGTAGAATAATGACTCAGATCAACTGTACGTATATTTAACCAATATAATTACCTCTTGCTGGTTCGTCATTTTGTTTGGTTTTTAATCCACACTAACTTCCACATGCCATTACGTGAATGTCTAACAAGAGAAGGTTCAATTCACAAGAAGCTAACTTTGTTTGTAGTGCACTGCTTTCCTAAAAAAAAATTCATGTTTAATTCATGACTATTTTTTCTATTTACAAAATGTTAAGAAAAAAATAGACATTCATAAAGGAAAGAATCAACTTATCAATTTTCATGTGTGATTGTGAACAACAAAACAAATCGTAAAACTACATCTTGTAGCGGACACTCGCAGGTATATGAGTTCATTAAATCGGTCAATACACATTTGCCCGGAGCATATCATAACTCCATTCAAAGTGGAAATATGTGTATTTGTATGTGATATAAATAAACTACATGTACAGTATGTACGCTGTCTCAATGACATACCACTCGTTGTACACATCTTTCATTAAAATAAACTCTAAGCTTCGTTTCCGTTTAATGAATAGTACACATCTCGTGGTTTGTCATTGATATATATATATATATATATATATATATATATATATATATATATATAAATACTATAGTTCTCTCTTGTAAAATGTACGATTTCGTTTTTCACTTTAAGAATGCCTCATTTTGTATGTGAACCATTGTACGATGGAAAAACATTCTTGCTGACACGAAAAAAAACCCTCTCTTTTGTACTTTCTACAATGGAATATATATATATATATATATATATATATATATATATATATATATATATATATATATATATATATATATATATATATATATATATATAAACGTGCGATTTTATTTCCAATAAAAGTCATCCTTTTGTCTTTCCTCGAATGCTGGATGTAAATAGTTTTTACTTCATATTTCCGAAATGGTTCTTGGTTCTTTGTACTGCGGGTCATATTATAGTCATTGTAATCTAGAATAATGAATTTATTATGAACAAAACAAGACTAATATACGAGTCCAAATAATTTGTACCGGTGTGAAAAATGATAATATCATTTGTTCGTGTGGACGTAGCGTATGCCTTTATTGTCTTATGCAGCAAACACATGTAGATATATCGCAATTAAAATCTAAGCATTTATTAACAACATAGTATCTTTCAAGAGTATTACATATATATATATATATATATATATATATATATATATATATATATATATATATATATATATATATATATATATATATATATATATATATATATATATATATATATATATATAAATATATATATAGGTTTGTTTTATAAATACTAATTTTGGGATTATGAGAATGTTAAGAAGAAGCACATATGGATGATGATTTAATCACATGCCTTTTTTAACAGGAAATCCCCAATAATATAATAGAAATCCCCTTGTAATTAAGTTTACAAAAAGGTCTCCCTCTTATGTAGAGGGGTAGTTAATTGGAGTTAGCTGCGTTATCTAGGGACCGACATCCTTCGATGTTATGACCCGGTGTGAGTTAATAGATATAACATCAACAGAGAACTGGGAATTATTATTTGGAAGAAATAATGCGATACGAGCCCACTAAGACATGAAGGATAACACTTTTAATCATATACATTAATAATGATAATGTCAATGCAACTTAGGATAGACGAACAGGATTTAATAGAGGTGTCTAACTTGGATAGTTTTCATCATAATGAGAGTGGTAAAAAGAGAGCAATGTCCACGACTGATAGCATCTCGACCGTGTTCCAGCGTTTCCTATTTCCTAGAGTCATCCTATTCCGACTGCCTTATCCTTCTTGGAGGTCCTAGTACTTTACTATGAACTCATCACTTCTCCTTTTCGGACTTCACACGTCATTTCTCTTTTTCTCAGTACCAACCTCTTCAGTTTCTTTATTTCTGGACTTCCGTCTTCAAATTCTCCTACCTCCTCTCTGTCTGTCTGTCTCTGTCTCTGTCTCTCTCTCTCTGTCTCTCTCTCTCTGTCTGTCTGTCTGTCTGTCTCTCTCTCTCTCTCTCTCTCTCTCTCTCTCTCTCTCTCTCTCTCTCTCTCTCTCTGAAACCATTATCCTTAAAGGACAAAATTATCCCTATATCGCAATATGTACCATTTTCTAGATGTACATACAATTCATTCACTTATATTACTAAGGACATACTAGCTATCCAGAACTGCGTAAACTCTAACTTCCTACTGTAGTACTTTGCTATCGCTTCACAGCGACAGGTCATAAATGACCAAGCGAGTGGTCTATCGAAATTTACCGTACGCTACTGTGATCAGTAAGATATATCATTAGATACAAAAGGGTTTGGTATTATTTCAAAAGTGTTTCCTTCAAAGTTCGTTTTAACTATATTGCTTTGCAGAAAATAATGTATACAACTAGTTAGTCAAAAAAGAGCGACTTTCCAATTATATATTATGACTATAGTTAACGGTATTGTGCATGGTATTGTGATAATCTTACATGAGACCTTCAATGACTTTCAATTTCATTATTCGTTAAAAATTCACCACCATATCAAGGTTGGAAGCGGCAAAAGGATATGTCACGTTAACAAGCACTATAAGTTTCCTATCGGATATCTTCAGCTCGGATGTTGAATGTGGTCAATAATGAAGCAAGCACGTGAACAATATAGCTTTATAACTTCCTTTGCATCTGAAGTAAATAAATAAAATAATGTACGTTTAAAAATAAATTAAGGTTAGAACTTAAGTCATCATAACTGGAGATGATTTGATTAATATACAACTTCATCGCTATTTTGGTTAAACCAGTATAGTTTATTGCTGTATTATAATTGAAGATATTGTTTTGAAATGTACAATTGAATACAATTACACACACACACACACGTACACACACACACCAATATATATATATATATATATATATATATATATATATATATATATATATATATATATAAACCCATCTCTTTCATGCAATCAAGGAAAACAAAGCCATAAGTCATAACGATTTATAATATTTTAACAGAAAGGCGTAATTGAGGTTAATACTTTTTTCAGCGTATATGTACAATGTCCATGAAAATAAAACGAATAGTGACTTTTTTCACACAATAAGTACTATTGTTCACAAATGATATTTTACGACCTAACACAATACTTTGTAGAAAAAAATCAGCTAATACTTTGAATTTCTAGCTTAAAATATAAATTATTGTTTACTGCATCTGTGTCCTCCCATCGTAGAAAACATTAGAAAGACGTGGAAGTACCACCGTAAATATTGGAACCGACTAGGGCCCTGATCGAAACATTTTTCCCACTGTTACGCATATCTCTGATTTAATATATATTTAATTGTTTGTGTGCCAGTTTTAAATTATTTTCTTTTAAAATTTTGTTATACATGATGTTGTAATATAAATTAATTTACGTAGAAATAATGTCTTTTTCCTCAGAAAATTGGTTTTCCTGAATTATTCTTTGGTAAACAAGTAATGCTGACCTAGATCCTGACCTTGATTCAAGGTTAGTGGCAATAGGTAAACAGGATTTATGTTTTTGAAATGATTGGTTGTCGTTAAGGTCAAGACGGGAATAGTGAATTAATAAGTAAACAACTTATTAATTATTAATGTAGGAATGATTGGCTCTCGTCAAGGTCATGTTAGAAGTACGTGATAAAAAATACCACATTACCTCCCTCCACCTTTTTTTTCTTGATTTCGCAAATTAAGGATTTTTTTTCAAAATTTCGCATTATATAACGTATAATCCTTGCTTAAGTGAAATATTTTCAGTCTTGGGCTTTTACAAAAGAGGTCAAGTCATTTTCTTTTGTTTTAGCTAATTTTCTGATTCGTGTTAATTTTTCTTCATCCCAGATGTATTTTGAATGATTAATTCATGTCTCTGGTAATAGTTGACGTGCTCCTACAGAATTCTTGGACAAAGACAGATGTTGTTAAATATTGTTTTTCTACAAGTTCTTTTTCCATTTTTACAATTTTTTTTCCAGGGCAATAAGTTATCTATCAAATTTTAAAAGGATTGTCGTTTTCACTTTTTCTGTGTTATTGTTTATTAGAGCCTAAACACGTAAAACCAGCTCCACAATGAATTATATTCGCATCACTATCTTGGTCGAAATTATTAGGTTTGAAGACTAAGGTACATGCTTTTTATATACCATCCAATACGATTTTAATTTGAACAGTACCTATTTGACAAGATGTGCAAATGAGGTTAGTGCAAATGAAATAGAGGTCGTCGGTTCGATCCCCGGCCGAGTCATACCAAAGACTTACAAAAATGGTACTAACAGCTGCCTCGCTTGACGCTCAGCATTAAGAGGTTAGTGTTAGGACTGGTCGGCCTGGTGTCAGGATAATGTGACTGGGTGAAACATCATGCTACATGTCTGCGGCATGATGTCTCAGTGCTAGACATCACTATAAACTGCCTCACTGCAGACATCGTAGCGATATGACTGAAAAATTGTTAAAGCTACGTTAAAAAATCCTAATCAAACAAACAAACAAGCAAATGAAATACGTTCCTTCTATTGGACGTTTAAAGAATCGCGTTTCCTTTTCATAACCGTTCCTTTTATTGATCTCGGTCGTCTTAACTACACGAGGCTGACCTATTTCGAGTGGAATGGACACAATGGAGAATTGTGCTCTTAAGGCAATTTTTCGAGTATTCGCCACCCTGATGGTTTTAGTATCTATTGAATTTGCTGAAAAGAAATTGTAAACAGTCATACATGAATGCAATGCTTCTCGCTTTATTTTTCCTTTTGGTATAGATGAATTATATATATACATATATCGCTCTCACACTTTTACATTTCACTATTTATGTTCCAATGTATTCAACCGCAATATGCACACAGCACGTGTAGACAAGTATCGCATTCGTTGCATTTTCAGTTTTAATTTTGCTCTTGTGATGATATTTTAAAATATTATTTTTCAATATAACAAAGGTATTTGCATTGATGACATGTGTAGAAAACTAAACGTTTCTTTTTAGATATTATAATGGTTATATGAAAAAGAGATACATAAAACATTAATCCTTCTGTTTCATGAATTTAGATATAAGTGCAAAATTTAAAGGAAATGTAAAGACAACTTACAGTTACATTTGCAAGTCATTGGGTACAGTTTAGGAGACTGCAATCGTACGGCATTTTTAGATTATTTTAAGCATTCCCTTTGAACGCAAATATATTGATCCTCCACCCTTATCTAACATTACTGATGCGTATACGAGCCTCATCAGGCATTTTTTGAATTTCTGCGTCTTGTATCATAGACTAGTTTTAAGATATTTTATGTTTGTCCATTTAACACTTGTAATCTTGCATTTTATCGGATCTATAAAGGCCTTCCAGAAACAAAACCTATGCTTCAATTTATCCTAACAAACACCAACACTTAAACGAAAGATATGAGATTAATAAGCCAATAGTAGTTAACTGTGGAATTAAGTCCTATACGGTATACAATACAAAACAAATTCATTACAACATTTTCTTAGAAAGCGGTCAGCTAAAGCGATTTATCTTCATTTAATTTATTATTGAAACGTAATAATAATAATAATAATAATAATAATAATAATAATAATAATAATAATAATAATAATCATAATAATAATAATAATAATAACAGCAATGATAATAATGAGGTCTTTGTATAGTGCAAAATCTTTAGAAGCCCTAAGCGCTTTACAACATCTATAATGATATGAATACACTACAGAAAAGAAAATATAAAAGCCATGAAATTAGAAAACATAAAAACATGTTGAAAAACATATAAGATACAAAACATTATAATGTCTCTTACGTTTGTTCATGCAGTCGAAAAAGATAAGTTTTAAGAGCACTCTTAAAAGGGACAACTGTGTCTTTCTGTCTAATTGCAATGGGCAATTCGTTCCCCATCGCCGATCCCTGGTATGCAAAAAAACGTTGTCCATATGACTTTGTTTTCATAGCGGAAACCATAGGTATACGATTGTCAGAAGAGGAGCGTAAATATCGTGCTGGTGTATACACATGAGCGAGGTCTAATAGGTATGTTGGACTGGAGTCTGTCAGTGAAACATAACACAGAGAACACATTTTGTGTTTGATTCTGTATCGAATTGATAGCCAGTGTGGTGTACAGAACAGTGGTGAGGTGTGCAGCAGCGGGGACGAATCCGACAACTTTTATAGGCGTCGTTTCGGCAAACTAAGGCTTCCTCGTAAATGTTTAATAGAAGCGTCGTTTCGGCAAACTAATGCTTCCTCGAAATCGAAAAAAAAGAACGCTGCTGCTATGGGTGTGAATACAACGCCATTGACGTCTCGCGTGTGTGTGTGAATACCACGCCATTGACGTCATTCATTGTATATATATATATATATATATATATATATATATATATATATATATATATATATATATATATATCATCCATTTATTATACAATTGCCATAACACTCGAATGGAATTGTATTGTATATATATGTATATATGTAAATGTGCTGTCCATTCACTAAACATATCATCTTGTGGATCTAACCCGTTATTTGACGAATTAGACCCACTCTCAGGGGAATATACTTCGTGATACGTCTAGGCCCAGTTTGATCTGACCGGACCCTATGAGATATTTTGTATATATATATGTAACCTCTGGACGCCTCCGATGTAAATAGCACCGGAGGGGTTCCAAATGGGGTTCATCATCACATAATATCTCTGGGCGTGCTAAGATGATAAACACCTTACCACGGACAAGGGTTCATACATCATATATAATCGCATAATATCTCTGGACGTGATAAGATGTAATAATTACACATTACCACGGACAGAGTTCATTTTTGAAAAATATATCAGTGTATTTTTGAAAAATGTATCAATGTATTTTTTTGTATTAGATATATATAATTATCATATAATATGAACTCTGAAAATATCAATAAAATCATAACTGAAATTTCAAATTTGAAATCTCAAAAAATACAATTGTCAGATGGTTTAAACTGTGATAGAATCCTCTCTGATTATCAGGTTATGGAATATGGTTCAATAAATAACAAGTATGTCTTGCCAACAAAATACGCACTGATAAAAAGAATCCAGAATTCTATTCGTGGCTCTCTTTTATTCTGTAACGGCATCAATGTGTTTGTCCCGTTATTTACTATCGTGGAAACAATAAGGAAAGAACTGGGGCAGGAATACGATATTAAACGGTCAGTTAATTAAAAAATTAGGAATATAAGACTGTTAATTGAACAAAACGAAAAATCCCCCTTCGGATATACCTCGTATAAGTTAACTGTGTTAGGTAAATTCTTACTATAAATATTTCAATGTTTTCATAGACAGATGTTACGAGTATAACAATGGACAGGTATGTACACTCATTTGTAAATGCAGTTTTAGCTGCTTTGAAATCCTATACTGGGTTTTATCAATGAACGCGTACTATAGAAGGAAATATTTCACTGATATTATCAATTTTTGCTTGCCTGCACTGCATCGTACATTACTTGGAAATTGCTTTGCTGTTTTAATAATAGTAAACGAAACATTAACGACTAGATTCGCGAGAGAAAGATAAGTCGCGATCAAAAAGAATATACCAATATGCTACTTGGTAAGAAATAAGCTACAAGCCTGGCAGAGTTTACAAACCAATTTTCAGCCGGAACTGAAGATTTGTTTAGACCAATAACCACGGCAACAAAATGGGTAATATCAGCTACTGATCGAGCAATATATGGAGATGTCCCTGAACAAGGACAAAGAAAAGAGACGCCTCTGATTAATGTACTTGAAAAAAATAGCAACGGAAACTGAAAAAACATCAGCGTTGTTAACAAAAACCCCAATTGGTCCGAAAAAAACGATTGTTCCTTTAGCGGATAAATTAACCGAGAAGGCTAAAACACATATAAAAGAAAAAAAAATCATGATTTAAGTAATTGTATTGTTAAAAGCTTTAATTCAAAAGAGGAGTATTTAGCGGATGGATATAAAGACTATCCAATATCGTTCAATGACTGGTTTGATGAGTTGTATAAAAGAAATAGGAGGATTGAATTTTTAGATAGGAGGGCGAAGGAGTATCAAAGAATCAAAAAAGAGATTAATTATTATTACAAACAAGAACGACAACAAGAAAGAAAACGCCAAACACCAACACCAAGACGAGAAAAAACAAGATAAACCTCAATGGGATGATGATGATGATAATCCTTTTGGGCGTTTACAATATGATGATAATGTACAGGGTGCAACCGGGGATGGAATTTCTGGGAGTGGCGTATCAGGTAGTGGTCTAGTTAGTTGTCCTGGTAATATTCTCAGCGATATAGCACGAATAGAAGTTCTCATAGGAGGGAAACGACATGGAAATAATTCACCGGAAATAATTAATGAAGCAGATGATATATTTAGGCGGTTATTTCAAGGTGGCATCATGGACATTGAAACATATCGAGATTTCATTGATGAGTTAGCCGAGCATCATGGTTATCACAGTGATTCATTTGATGACTTCGTCATTCGATTAGATAAATATCTTTTAAAGAAGATGATCGTACACTACAACCATGATAAACCAACCAGCGTCTATGTAGTAAATTCATAATTGCCAGTTTAAAGCGTGTACTATGGTGATGGTCTCGGCGATACCATTGCAGGGGTATTTGCAGGAATGGCTCCAAACGTGGCACCGCTAGCAAAACAATTATCTATGAAAGCCATTGATGTTATTCGTGATAAGGGTATTAGCGCTGTTGGAGATGTTGCCGGGAAAGCGTTTTCTGCCGCGAAGGATAAACTAATGTCGTTAGTTCGGCGGAGAAGAAAACCATTGATGGCATCGCCGTTACCATCTACAACAGTGATGCCTGCAAGTGTTAGTAAAATAATAAATAACGCAGTGGATCAAAAATTAGCATCGTTGGCGACTTCGTCCTTGACGACTCCGTCGTTGACGGCCAGCAACCAAGATAATATCGCAAACTTGATAGTGGGAAGCGGCTTGAAACCTCGACGAAAACCACGATAAATCATGATGAAATCATGAGTTAGATCGAGGAATATATAATAAAATGTTCAAACGATCACTTGATCCCGCCTTTGATATGGACGCCCCAGTGCGCAAGGACGATTCTTCACGCGATTATCAATTTTATTCTTATCACACAATACAACCAAATCTTCGATCAAGAATTGAACTTCAAGTCCATGATACCAGCAAATATTTTCTACCGTGTGAAGCATTTATCGAAGTAGGAACAAATGATACACCTTATCCATTGAACACTCAAGTCGGTTTTGTCAATAATGGTATTATGGCGCTATTTGAGAGTGCAAGATATATGATTGATGGAAGAGAAATTGAAGCTATTGAGCGTGAGGTTGATGTTACCACATCAATAGTAGGGCTAGCAAGATATTCCGACGACTATACAAGATCGGCAGGCCCTTCTATGATGTTTGCAAAGGATGGTAAGGATACTACTAGAAAAAATCCATTTATTATAAGACAACCAAAAGATTGTGCTGCTCCTGTTCCTGCTGATGTTGCTGATATCGAGGATATGATTATAAATACTGATGATAATTTCAACCTACGAGCTGCAACACGCATGTCAATGTTGCAAGGACAGAATCTACAGTTTTCAAGCGCGATTCCATTGCATCATATTTTCGGATTCTGTAGAAATGTTAGAAAAGTTATATATGGAGCGAAGCATACCGTGGTACTCGTGCGAAAGGGTGATGATAATAATGCAATTTGGAGGATTCCAGCGGATCCTGCACATCCAGATGCTGATGCCGGTAAAGTTATTTTAACAAAACTATCACTGTGGATGCCAGTAATGACTCCATCAATCACCGCAGAATTACGATTACTATCATTTATGGATCATGGAGGAAAATCATTGCTAAGTTGGTTATCAGTGTCCACGGATACTATGGATTCCAGTATTAATGGTACACTTACATGGCACTTGGCATCAAAACAAGGCATTTCAGCTCCAAGTCATATATTTATTACGCTACAGGATAGAACGCGATTGAACTCTCCAGAACGCAGTCATATGATATTTGATCAATTAGGCGTCAATGAAGTCTCGCTGAGAATAAACGGACAGTAGGAACCATCCGAGGATATACAACTTAATTACAATGCCAACCAAATAACACGCGTGTATCATCGTCTGTTGTCATATATGGGACGAGATCAAAATGTCGATACGGGTTTGCAAATATCACAGTTGGATTTTACAAATCTATATCCGATTTATTACTTTTCGTTGGAACATCTTGACTTAACAAGACAATCCGTCCTTGATATACACTTTAGAGCTCGTGTAACCCTTGGTACTATTGCTAATTATAGAGCGGTTGCTGTTATTTTCAGCGATAAATCAATGCTACTCGAAGGAGTTGGTGGAAAAATGAGAGTAATCGATGCACCAGTGGAAAATATGTAACAATTAGATTATTCTATTATTATATAATGTCATACAGTCATGTTAGTGTTACATTGACCCCCGGTCAAGTCAAGAAATTGCAATCAGAATCGGATAAAAATGTGGAACCACAATAACGCTAAAACAAAAATCAAATGTCTAGTGGTCAGAATAAATTGTCACTGACAACTTATCAAATAAAGCACTTCAATGATGCTTTCAAGGATAAAAAGGTGTTCAGGTTACACTCTCTGCAGCTGCGATCAAAAACATGATAAAATCAGGTGGTATATTTCCGTTGTTAGCTGCATTACCAGCGTTGATTGCGGCAGCGGCGCCAGCGGTGGCTAAAGCATCGGCTTTAGGGGCCGTTGGTACCGCGGCAGGAATGGCACTAAAAAAAGAAACTAGGAAAGGATATTAAAAATAGAAACGATCAGGAAAGAGCCTAAGACTACCAAGAACTCCGTATTCGTGGTATAGCGGAAAAGGCCTGAGAATACCAGGAAGAATTTAATAACGTCGATGTCAAATTTTGATTTACTCGATGCTGCTAACAACACTAGCGATTATAAACTTCAAAGGTGTCTTTATGAAAGAAAGATCAGTTGCCGGCACAACCAAACAGCTTTGAAACCGGTATCATCAATCTTGATAACAGCAGCGGACCTGGAAATCACTGGGTTGCATATGCGATTGATCCACGTGCAATCGTTTATTTCGATTCATATGGGTTAGCACCGCCGAGTGAATTTATGCGTTATATAAACCACTTAAACACCCCTTATTGGTACTCAACGCTACCAACACAACAAATGAATGACCCACCAATATGCGTCATAGAAGTATTAAATGTCCTTGACGCTATTTCAACATCTGGAAAACCACCTCATCGGGTCGTGAATGAATATACTTGCAGTCGCTGGAAATCAACGATTTGAAATCGAAGATTTTAGAGATAAATTATATAGAATAACATGATTGATATTTTGGGACGATCTTTATCAGCGCTGAAGAAACCCGATGCCGATGGCGTTGCAACCGGTGATGTAAAAAAATAATCGAAGATGAAATAGCTGAGATGTTGAACTTAGCAAGTGTTTATCCCAATGAAATAGTTGTATTTCAAAATCGTCAAGGTGAATTGAAAACGAGTAATGTTTCCATAGATGATATTTTAGTTAATGAACGCGGTGTAACGGAAAATGCTATCGCGTTGTTTTCCAATCAGGGTAAACTCAAACCAGGTGTACTCGTTTCAACTATTGTGGACGCCCAACAAAAGCTACATTCAGAATACAACAATCATAAAATTAATTTTGGTCGATTACAACAGAGTATAATTGATATATGGAAACCACGATAAATAATTTCATCGGCGTTCCACGTTCGCAACCAGACTTGCATATCATACATGTAAAAACTGCTACCGATAATTTGGCAACTATTTTCCGACTATGACGCTCATGTAGTTCTATTTGGTAATCTACGTAAAAACTTTAACAATACCGATGACTCTACTGATAAATTTTTTGGTAAAAAAAAATGCTAAACCCGATGATGTTATAATAGATCTAACTAGTATCATCACAAAACTCGATACAATCGCGTATATTAAAGTGATCACTGACGCCATCAAAGATGATCTACCGAGAATGATAGAAAAAATTGAAAAAATAAAAATCCCTCACGAAAAAACAAATATCATAAACAACATCTACGTGATTCAATGGGGATCATTTGCGTGGACACCTACAGACAACAAATTAAATATCACTGCAACCGACAAAGGTATTTATTGATTAACACTAGTGACACCGACTCAATTTAATATTTCATCAACGAGTTCATCTGGAGTCAACAATATGATATCAACGATCATCGACAAGGATACAACTGAACAATTCACGATAATAACAATCGATGATAATTTGGATAGGGCTTCAGTAACATGGTATGTGGAATTCGTAGCGGATTTAAGTAAACAACTTATTTAAAATCGTAAACTATTTGAAAATAAAATGAGATCACCGACAATGATGTCATCATCGCAATATCGCTATGATCAGGTCAGAGAATTTCAAACTAAACTCAAAACCCTCACTGAGGAGTACCAGATGAAAATAAAAAAATACCGACGAAGAATCACCGCAGTTGATGTTACCGTGTACTCGGTGAGTGGTGTAATCACCGGAGCCGGTATTATACTCTCCTCGGTGACAATGATTGCCCCGATAGCTGTTCCAGTTTGCATATCCGTGGCGACAACAATCACAGGCATTATTTTAATAATAAAAAAAATATCATCATGCAGTCAGAGTAAACTGCAAGATTATGTAGTTAAATTTCATATTGTGTCAACAGCGTACTCGTAATTATCTTCAATGATATCATCGTCGCTCGATAACACATTAATATCCGATAGTGAGGTTTCAGCAATGGTACATTTTTATGATTCCGCCATGTTAAAATTAGAGCGAAAATATGAGTATAATAACAATGACAACACCGCAAGAACTACTTCAACAAATAGCAGAGAACACAACCCCGCTGAAAACCAGTATGATATCAATAACCTCAACGAATCCTGAATTCAGTGTGAATTTTCCTACTCCGATTCCCGTAACGGAGATAGCGTTAGCGAAACTACGAGTGTATCACAGTTGGCCTAACATTAGGTCGGTAGCATTTGGTGGTCAACAACAGAATAATTCCTTGGTGTTCGCGAATAAGAATAAAGAAGACGGAACTCCAGACTGGAACGTTGTTTCGCTGCCATCTGGGTCCTACCAAATTGAACAAATCAATAATGAATTACAGCGTAGAATAAAATCCATTACTGCAACAGAATCGAAAATCGCTATAACGGTTCATGAGCCAAAGCTATCATCTGCCATTGAGATAAACTCACCCAGTTATGTCGTAGATATCTATCAGAGTTCTATAAGGACAATACTAGGGTGGCCTGAAAATCCACCTCGACATATTAATATACCACCCGAACCACAAAAATCTGATTATATTACCGACAAGATAAAACCTGATAATCCAGTAAAAAGTTATAACGAATACAACAAGATGAATTTTTTCAAATGGATGAATCGATGACATGGAAACATTTAATTTGCAAATTATTCAAGTGGTATTAAATGACAGTAATCCTAAAACGGGAACAGAGTTTGCGACAATAGATAATATACGCGTAGAAGATATTCCCACATTCAAACTACACGGATATAATATCTCAGAACTAAAAAAAAATCTCTCAATGATGCCATCGATAATGGTTTCAAAAAAATCCACGACGCATGGAAAAAATCAGCACCACAACAAACAACTATCCTCAAATATAATAATTACCCAGATGGTAATGGTAGGCATATTGCTCTACTCAATGTAAATATATCATCGGTGATAGCATTGAATTTAGTATGTGATGTTATCGAAGGAAGCTATCAAAAATAAATCTTGAGCGATCGAATCAAGCTCAGCAGGGATATATTTTATATTAATTTGCACCAACAGCTTCTCCAGGATTTCTAATAATTGAGGATCCAACTAATCCAGTCTATATGCGATGTCATAATAATTCGTTAACGAGAATCAATTTTAAACTCACTGATCAGTCCAATAATCTAACTGATTTACGAGGTGAGGTTTTACAAATTAATCTGTTTGTGAGATCATAAATGATTTTCGTCGTAAAAAAAAATTGTTAACCCATAGCAGCAGAGGGGGCGCGAAGACGACTTTGGCGTCTTTTTTTTCGAGTTCGAGGAAGCATTAGTTTGCCGAAAAGACGTTTCTATTAAACATTTACGAGAAAGCTTTAGTTTGTCGAAACGACACTTATAAAAGTTGTCGGATTCGCCCCCTCTGCTGCTTGTGCTCTGATCGAGGTACTCTAAAGATGGTTCGAACAGTTGTGTTTTGAACATTTGTAAGTTTCTGAAGTAGATATTATGACATGACGAATCAGACAGAATTGAGTTACAATAGTCCAGTCTTGAAAGTACTAATGAACACAGAAGTGTTTTAGTGGCATGAACTGAAATATATTTGCGAATGGAACTGATGAGTCTAAGTTCAAGATATGCAGCCTTGCATATGTTCATGACATGTTGGTGCAATGTTAGAGAGTAACACGTAGGTTTCGTACTGACTGTGATAATTAAATGTTGGTGTTGCTGATACTAGACTAATGATAGTTTAGTAGTGTCATCTCTTTGAGAAGTATTGCTATTACTCAGATTAAAGCACACCTTCCACCAGTATTGGTAAGTCTCAGAATGCAAACATACACTTACATTTAATTTCGTCTTTATAGAACACCAATACTTAGTTAATACATTTAAAATTAATTTTATCTACGGCTAAATTGAAACAGAGATGTAGAGAGAGAGAGAGAGAGAGAGAGAGAGAGAGAGAGAGAGAGAGAGAGAGAGAGAGAGGAGATATGGATTGCCCCACTTGATATGTGGTGCTTTGTTTAATTATTGTTATCTAGGTCAGGAGATGTTTGAACAAGTAAATTATATTATTAAATTTGGAATTTAATGTATGGAATAACGAAAATTCAATCAGAATTTTACAAAAGAACTATTTTAGCCCCCATAAGTAAACTATAATACTTTAATCGCTTACATAAATAAAATTATGAATTTGAGCATGCCATTTGAATCACACAGAAATACAGTTCCAAAATTATAAGATCTTCAGTTACCCGTTCTTTCATGTCGATTAAATATTTTTCAGGATAGAATCGAGTGAATGAGTTGGCTCGTTGCTCAACATGCCAGCATAACATTGTTCCGTGCCTTCCAATGGTATTTTGTTTTACTTGTCACGCCATCTTCTCTTTACCTTTTTAGTCGGTTCCAAGTCATAAGTTAGATTCATATTCCTTTTTTCCTCTGCGTGGTGTAAATATGCAACTAATTTTCCTTCAGATAAAACGCATCCCAAATAGCTGTCAGGCTTTGATACGTCAGCGATCGAACAATATTCATCACAATTGTTACGTTAGATTTCGTATTTTCGTAAACGAACATGCATATGTATGTATGTATGTATGTATGTATGTATGTATGTATGTATGTATGTATGTATGTATGTATGTATGTATGTATGTATGTATGTATGTGTGTGTGTGTTTTCTATGACTTGTTGATTAAAAATTCCTGTTATATATGCAGTTCGTGCTGTTATAATAAACTCTTACATATGTCTTTAAGATCAACAAAAGACATAAAAATGCACACGGCTTTTATTCTGTGACAGTTTACAATGTAGTAGGATTTTGTCAGTTTAAATTATATCTGAAAATGTTACCGTGATAACCTGAGAGATGTAAGTAATTATTATAATCATCAGTTGCTATTTATCGCAGAATCATCGGGCCACAGAAGAACGCCAGTAAAAGATGAATACATCTCTCCCCAGGTTTGGGAACCTGACATGCACCTTACCCATATTCGGTGACCGACAGAGCAATGTAGTGCAGCAGCTGTGGTTCCTTGATCAACGTCTGTGCTATCGAATGCATTTGTTCTCCCTCTCCCTATTCCATCAACTACAATTTCAGTTTCTACGGTTCCTCTGTGAGGCACAGATAAAATATTGGTAAAGAAAAGGTATGTGCCCGATACTGGACATGCAAATATTCCAGTGGTTGGATCGTATCCGTTACCTTCATTGTAATCAACCTTGTTAAATGTAACAGTTTGTCCTTTTGCAATCGCGACTGGAGTAGAAGAAAACATAGCAATAAAGGCAACTTTTCGTGTGACGGCCCTCTTCATACGTTTTGTGTCAGCCATATTTTGCACTACAGGAATAAACAAAATATAGGGAACGTCTTTAGTATTAGTTTATTAGTTTGCGATATATGTGTTATATCTGGGTCTTATTCTCTGACGTGTATGTTAGTATTATTCGCATTAAAATATGAATACTACTATTATGAATTAGCATTCACTTATATAATCCAGAGATAGCACCTTCGGTTATGTTTGGTGTATATTTATAAATCTCTATATTTAATTCTACAAAAACTAGAATTCTTTCATAGGAATCCGGAATGACTGTATAGATAGATGAGAATTAATTATTAGGTCATCTGGTACACATGAGTGCATATAACACCGATTAAATAGCATCATTATTTGGTGACGTATACTTAGTCATGATTGAATATGGACTCGTTTGGACAGGCATGGTAATAGATTCCGAATTGAAAAGGCGTAATATCTATCTATCTATCTATCTATCTATCTATCTATCTATCTATCTATCTATCTATCTATCTATCCATCCATCCATCCACCCACCCACCCACCCACCCACCCATCCATCCATTCATCTCTCTCTCTCTCTCTCTCTCTCTCTCTCTCTCTCTCTCTCTCTCTCTTTCTGTATATATATATATATATATATATATATATATATATATATATATATATATATATATATATAAATATATATATATATATATATTTATATATATATATATATATATATATAAATATATATATATATTTATTTATATATATTATATATATATATATATATATATATATATATATATATATATATATATATATATATATATATATATATATATATATATGTATATGCGTGTGTGTAACACCTTTCCTTGACACAGAGTGAACATATGGGTTGTTTTCACAGATGTCACGATTAAGTACGCAAATACCCACAATTCAACGCGCGCGCACTTCTGCCGCCATTTTGAGTCTCTAACAAACCGTCGTCAACATTAGTCATTATGTATATTAAAGAATAATAATCTGATTTAACTATCGATAAGGATATTTATTTCTTCGACACAATACATAGATTATACTTGAAATTATGTGCACTGTAGCACAAAAAAAAATAAATAAAGCTGGAAGTTCCCTTGCTTATATCGAAAGATACAATATAGTAAAGTAGAACCATAATCGTGTATATTATTGATATCTAAGAAATGCACATTTTGTTGTTGTTTACAAACAGACAATATTGACGTTTTTAAAAAGTCATTCGTATCATATCCCTAAGCTTGTCATCTTGAAAGAGTATTTCCAGATCATGATTTTCTGGATACAATATCAGTCACAAATTTAAATTTCATAGCATGTATTTTATGCAAGAACTTTTATGTACAAATATTTTTCGCGACAACATGTGTTTGTGCCATAGAATATTTGAGAAACCATTTTAATTAGTATATTCAAATATTGTATTTGTGGAGGAGATGGTGGACGTAGGCTTATACTAGATGAAAGCGATAACCGGTCAAAGAAGTTTCATCTTTATTGTATTCAAACGAAACACGTGTCTGACGGAACGTGACGTTGTTTCGAATGTCAAAACGACGTTTTCCTCAAATGCTTTTAGAAATATGAAATTGTATATAAACAGTTAGATTTTAAACTCTAACGATAATCAAATGCTTGATTTAAGCCCGTGAAAATCGAAAATCATTACATGTTTCTACTTGGTTGTATATCCATTTGTTTATGCGTTTGTTTATGGATCGATCTATTTGTTTAGGAAAGAACAACAAATATGGTTGAAATATAAATATTTTACTTGAAGAAAACACGTAAAAAGAGTCACGCGATTCGATCTCGCGAGGTTGACATGCACAACAGAATGTGATGTATTTTTATATTCTTACTCACAAATGAAACGTGCCGGTTATGTGGGATAGGGACTCAAAATGGCGGATATGGAAGTACACACGTTGTGTGACGTCACGTGAAAACAACTGATAAAACAAGGTAAGTATACTTTTTTGCTGACTGTTTTAGTCATTTCAGAACAAATAAATTTAACATTAGCTGAACGATTATTCTAGATTTTTTAATAAATATTACAGCACCGAGTTGAAAATTGTACAGTTTGATTTAATCCTGTTTCTGTGTCAGTACTACAAAGAGGAGGCAACTCCCTGAGACATCATGATGATGAGCTTCAATTTCAGTTTTTTTCTTTTAGAAAGTGGAACAATTTGATAAGCTGGATTCTGAGAAGATACATGAAGTTAAATCCTCTGCACCAGCATTAAATCAGAATAAACTACACAAACTTTGGGAAAATCTTGAATGAAAACAAGCATATAATCTGTTTCTGCAATGAGTTACGTGAGATATTTCCGTTTATACCAATGACAGACAATTAGGAAAGAATGTTTGTCACCTGTCACCTGTGTGTGTATGTGTGTGCCTGTGTGTATACATATCGAAAAAAATGAATTTTGATATGGTTCACTTAAAAGAAAAATGACGTGCGAAATAAACATAGAATAACTTTCGAAATGACTGAATGATTCACGCATCATAATTTCGTCTCATAGCATCACTTTGTTGGATTTCCGAACAGCTATGTGGATTTTCCTATCAGATGGCAAATTGTTTTTATAATAACTGCAAGACGGACATTTATAGAGGTTTACATGTGTATTTATAAATAGTTCACATTAGATATTAATTTCAATGCTGCAGATTTATTTATTTCGAATGGGGCACGAAACGGATCATATCATTCTACAAGTTTCGGGTACTTTAGAACTCTCATCAGTCATCTATTTGGAGAATTTCTCGTCTTAAAGTAAAAAATGTCAACATGCAGAACAAATATAGAAGAGAAAATGTGACATCTTTAGTAAGTAAAGAATCTGTCGTTTTTATATTTGTCGTAATGAAATATTCGACTTAAAAGTATGAAATATTACCTGCCTGAATGCGATTCTTGAAGGACAAAGTTCCTCGATTTTATCTCCCATCTCAGCCTGACGTGACTCTATGTTGGAAACAGCAGAAGAAGAACCTCTATCCATATTGTCATGTGTTTCGCTGATATGAAAATCCTTGGTACCTGATTTTGTCACATTATGATCAATAGTATTGTCGTCTGCACCATGTAATAACATCAGTATTTGTTCTTCAGCCTTTTGTAACCTATATTCTAATTCCTCCATATTCCTTAATCGTCTCATAGCCTCGTCAAGACGTTCTTTAAGCACACCAATCTCTTCTAACTTTTTATCGAACTCACGATCACGTTCTTCCAAATCCGAAATTTTCTTCAGAAGTACTGACATAATTCCACCATCCTGATCATATTTGACTGTCTCATCTGCCGTTCCAAGATATATTGCTTGAAAGAGAATGCAGAAAAGGATTAAACTTTGCATCCTGTCATCAATCGTGGCAACCACCTGCCGTTATATACGCCTCTCATGCAGTATATCTATGTCTGTCAGACAATTCCTTTATATCGGTCTGTTTTGCTCTGATAAGATTATACATGTCGTTGGTAACCACACCTTATATTTATTATTAATTTAACCTTGACATTATGATATTAACGGGATGTCATTGGAAAACAGAATAATCTATTTCCCTGCTTCCTATCACCTATACATACATATATACCTATATAAAACATATATACCTATATAATACATATATACCTATATAATACATATATACAAACGTGCATTCATGCTATTAAAACTACTAAAGGACTAAAGGACAGATATTGAGCAGATATAAGTATAGATCAGAAGGACATTCATACATCTTCTAAATTAACGAAACTATCAAAGGAGATACACTTAAATATTTGAGAATCTGCACAAAAGGCTACTTATAATAATTATGCTTAATTTCATGAAAGCGAGAAACAAACAGGCAATCCATTATAAGCTCCTGAGTTTTTAATAACGATCCACTGAGGTACCTTATACATTTTGAGTTCGAAACCAAAAAGCGTTATATCATATACAGGTCGCCCTCTAATGTTGATTAGAATATTGGTGTTTAACTTTTAATTTGGTACTTATAATGTCACAATTGATATCGACTCTCACATTTTAAATTAAAACTATCATGTGTATTTTCTTGTTCTAGCTAACTTTTAATGGATACATGTTTCGGTAGAAATCGTGTCTTTTGTTTTATATTTTTGTTTTTGTTCCTGGAATGTTAAGTAACTAGCTAAGCATAGACTTGATTACTGATAACGTTCAATTCCACAAATATTAATTTAATATTTATCTCAATTTCTTGCAACTTTTTAAAACAATGTTTTAAATTAATATTGAATGCATTTGAATTAATGTCGAATGCACTGAAATTAATATCGAATGCATTGGAATTAATATTGAATGTATTGGAATTAATATCGAATGCATTGGAATATAAGAACAAACTTTCAGATGATATTTCGATGGGATCTTCATATTTTATTGAGTTTAGCAGTACAAGAATATTCCCGAAAGCAATCAAATAATCATCACCCTAATAACTAAGTATCTGTAAATGTTTTACCTATGCCAAAACTTTTTGCATAAATGGATCATAACTTATCTTGTTAATCTATTTGACAAAATTCAGCAGTTAGTATCTACAGCATCTACAACCTTTGAAAGAAGAAACCTGAATAAATACCGACGATCCTGAATTATCGGACTGATACGTTTTAAATATGAGGCACATGAAGATTCCTGTGACATTTTCATCATGGTGCGTATAACTGATCACGATCAGATCGAATTCAAAAGGGTCGCGAACTTGGATCAAAAATGGCACCTCCTGAGAACTGTAGGGAATGCACATTTTCGTGCCTTTTATGCGCAGCATCTACTTAAAAAATAATCCTAACAATCTTCAATGAATGATAATGATTTTCATTGTATTTCTACATCAGGATATTCATTGATTTCGACTGAGCGAAACCGTAATATTTTTCAAGTCATTGAAAGAGGCTTGTGATTATTTGGCGACTGTACATTGCTCAGATTTACAATTTTAAATGATATATGTGTATAGCTAGTAAGACCTAGTGGGTGGATATTTCTGGAAAGTTTTCATGGGCTAAATCGACTCAGTAACCAGGAATGGCGATCTGCAGGTACATACTTCATTACAAGTTAACCTGCTAGATCACAGTGACTAAAAGTTTCAAATCAACTTTCAAAATTCATTACATTCCAATAATTGAATTGTGTATGTAGACTATTGAGTTTATCACATTTGGTAGCGGATGTCTTTTTTTTCAGGCCTACCCAGTAACACAAGGGTAGTCTCATTCATGTAAATTGTATTGTGTTGCAGGTTGGTTCTAGTATCGTTGTATGCACCATGATAGCATGCAATTGCAATTTTCACCGTAAAACGATTGCGCATTGGCAATAACATGGATATGCTAACTAATCCGTTAAAACAGTACTAAAATCTTTTGAATCAATTTGTCATTGTTTCTTTTTCTGTTTTATTACGAGAATGCAATTGCTTTCTGTATGTCATAATCCCAATGTCAGCACTAATTGCGAGGTGGCTGATGAGACCAACACTTGTACGGAATGTTCTTCTGCATAAGGGACAGTGGATGAGTTGGATAATTCTAAGTGCGTTGATAACACGTGCTTTTCTGGCTTGACTTTTCAGCTCTGCAGCTGCTGTCATGCTAGATTCGTACCACTTGGATCCCTTGTTGAGAGAATCATGGTTTATGGTGAATGCTTTCAATACAGCTTTCAGATTGTCTTCGAAGCATTTCTTGTGACCTCCGTGAGATCGCTGTCCTTGCGGTACCGCACCATAAAAGAGTCTCTTAGGCAGCCGGTAGTCTGGCATTCATACAACATGTCCAACCCATCGTGGCAGGCACTGCATCAGGATGGTATGGATGCAGGGGAGACCTGCTTGGACGAGTAACAAAGTGTCTGAAACTTTGTTCTGCTACTTGATGTTGAAGATTTTCTTGAGACTTGTGGTGTGAAAGGGGTTCAGCTTCATGGCGTGCCGTTGGTACACCGTCCACGTTTCGCATGCGTAAAGTAGTGTGGGGTGCTCAACTTCCCTGTAGAACTTTAACTTGGTCTGGATGCTGATGAATCATCTAAATCAGACGTTCGCATAGAATCTGCCGTAAGTTGACTTCGTCGTCAATAGTGACGCTCTGTGACAGTGTGCTACCAAGGTAGGCGAAGCGGTTCACGACGTTGAGTTTTTGTTCGTTGGTCGTGATGTTGGTCTCAACATAATGCTTTCCAGGGACCAGCTGATGCAGTACGTCTTGGTACTTATGGCGAGACAAAACCCTGTGCAAGAGATAGAGAACTTTAATATCGAATGCATTGGAATTAATATCGAATGCATTGTAAGAAATATCGAATGCATTGGAATTACTATCGAATGCACTGGAATTAATATCGAATGCATTGGAATTAATATCGAATGAACTGGAATTAATATCGAATGCATTGGAATATAAGAACACAATTTCAGCTGACATTTTGTTGGGATCTTCATATTTTATTGAGCTTAGCAGTACAAGAGAATATTCCCGAAAGCAATAAAAAAAAAATCATCACCCTAATAACTAAGTACCTGTAAATGTTTTACCTATGCCAAGACTTTTTGCATAAATGGATCATAACTTATCTTGTTAATCTATTTGACAAAATTCAGCAGTTAGTATCTACAGCACCTACAACCTCTGAAAAAAGAAACCAGAATAGAATACGAACGATCCTGAAAATTCGGACTGATATGTTTCAAATATGAGTCAAATGAAGATTCCTGTGACATTTTCATAATGGTGCGTAGGACTGATCACGACCAGATCGAATTCAAAAGGGTGGCAAATAGGAGAACAGTAGCGAAGACACATTTTTTGCCGTTGATGCGCAGGATCTGCTTAAAAAGAATCAAAACAATCTTCTATGAATGAAATGCTTTTTATTTATAAATCAGTATATTTATTAATTTTGATTGAGCGAAACCGTGATATTTTTTCAAGCCATTGAAAGAGGCTTGTGATTATTTAGCGACTGCGCATACGGCATTGCTCAGCTTTATAAGTCTAAATGCTGTATGTGTAAGACTAGTAGGACCTGGTGGGTGGATATTTCTGGAAGGTTTTCATGGGACAAATCGGCTCAATAACCAGGAATGGCTATCTGCAGGTACACACTTCATTAAAGGTTAACATGATCACAGTGACTACAAGTTTCAAAACAACATTCAAAATTTATTATTTTCCAATAATTGAATTGTGTATGTAGACTATTGAGGTTATCAGATTTGGTAGCGGATGTCTTTTTGTCAGGCGTAACCAGTAACACAAGGGTAGTCTCATTCATGTAAATTTATTGTGTTGCAGGTTGGTTCTATTATCGTTGTATGCACCATGATAGCATGCTATTTCATTTTACTCCGTTAAACGATTGTGTGGTGGCAACTACATGGATATGCTAAATAATCCGTTAGATCAGTACTAACCTCTTTTGAATCCTGTGTGTACTTGACACTGTCGAACATTTGTCATTGTTTCTTTTCTGTTTTATTACAAGAATGTAATCGCTTTTTGTATGTCATCATCCCAAGTTTAGCACTAATTGCAAGGTGACTGATGAGACCAACCATTGCACGGAATGTTTGTTTGCATAAGGGACAGTGGATGAGTTGGATATTTCCAGGTGCGTTGATGACACGTGAGTTTCTGGCTTGACTCATCAGCTCTGCAGCTGCTGTCCTGCTAGATTCGCACAACTTGTATCCATTGTGCACAGAGACATGCCAAGTGACTCGATCGCTTACTGTTTGCTCCCAGGAATCAGGGTTTATGTCGAATGCTTTCAATGCAGCTTTCAGATTGTCTTTGAAGCATTTCTTCTGACCTGAGTGGGATCAGTGTCCTTGCGCTAGCGCGCCATAAAAGTGTATTTTAAGCACTCGGTAGTATGGCATTCATACAACAGGTCCCGCCCAGCTGCGACTGCATCAGGATGGTATAGATGCAGGGACGACCTGCTTGGGCGATTACCTCAGTGTCTGAAACCTTGTTCTGCTAATTGACGTTGAGGATTTTCCTGAGACTTGTGGTGTGAAAGTGGTTCAGCTTTATAGCGTGGCGTTGGTACACCGTCCACGTTTCGCATGCGTACAGTATTATGGGGAGCACAACTGCCGTGTAGTACTTTAACTTGGTCTGGATTCTGATGGATCTTCTATTCCAGGCGTTGACACACAATGTGCCGGAATTCGCGCTGGCTTTGGCAATGCGAAAGTTCACTTCCTCGTCAATAGTAATGCTTTGTGACAGTGTGCTGCCAAGGTAGGCGAAGCGGTTCACGACGTTGAGTTTTTGTCCGTTGGTCGTGATGTTGGTCTCAACATAATGCTCTCCAGGGACCAGCTGATGCAGGACTTCAGTCTTCTTGGTACTGATGGTGAGACCAACGCTTGTGCAGGAGGTGGAGAACATTTCAACGCTGCATTGCAGGTCGGCCTCTAAGCCAGCATTGAGGTAGAAGTCATCAGCAAATAAGAAAATCATGGATATAAATTGTCTTAGGCATCTTTACTTGGCCATTATCTTCACCGAGCCTTCTCTGCAGACAGTATTAAATGCCTTTGTCAAGTCGACGTAGATGGAGCAAAGGTCGGTGTTTTGCTCTTGATATTTCTCTTGTAGCTGCCTCACGGCAAACACCAAGTCGATGGTACCACGTTCTTTTCGGAATCTTCACTGGCTTTCTGGCAGTAATCCCTGGTCAAGGGGGCTAGTGAGGTGGTTCAGTATGATTCTGGCGATTATATTTCCTGCAATTGTGAGTATGGATAAACCCCGGTGGTTGTCGCAAGCCTGTTGATTCCATTTGCGCTTATACAGGTGGATTATGGATGCATCTTTGAACTTCTAGATGATCATTTCTTACAGCCACATCAGCAAAAATCAGTTGGTGGAGTCTTTCTATCAGGAATGTGCCACCTTCCTTGTTGGTTTTAGCTGGGATGGAGTCTGTAACCAGGTGCGTTTTCACTGAAGAGCAGACGTATCGCTTTATGTGTCTCCAGCAAGGCTGGAGGGTCATCTAGTGCTTCGTTGATGAGTAATTGGGGCAGAGGATAGATGGCTTCATCATGGAAGGATGAAGATGATTCAGGAAGCTGTCAAAGTGTTCTGCCAATCGTTGAAAAATCCTCTCTTCATGCTCGACGCTAGTCCTGAGCAAAAGGAGACCGTTGAACTCCATCCCAGGCAACGTGATCACAGCCTACTCCTGCATTGAAATCGCCAAGAATTACGAGTTTATCTGCCATTGGAACGTCAGCAATGATGGAGTGAAGATCGTCATATAACTTGACTTTCAATTTATCTTGGTTGGTCATGGTTGGCGCATAGCACCTCATGTTGGCAATGTGCTTTTTTCAGACAAGAGGGTGAGTTTCATGGTCATGATTCTGTCGTTTAGTCCCTTGGGAGGTCCAGATAATTTGTCAATAAGTGCTGTCTTCGCTGCAAAGCCGCCACCTGCCTCACAGAGGTCTTGACTTCCGCGGACGCTGAAAAAGAAAGTGGATCCGAAGCTCTTTTCAGAGTGTTCTCCTTCTCCTGCAAACCGGGTCTCGCTCAATTCAGCAGTGTCTACGTTATATCTGGAGAGTTCCTTGATACAATGAAACACAAAAGCTCCTATATTTTGTTCTCCATCATAGATCTACGAGATTCTAACTTTGATTCGTATATCCATGCGGTGGCAAAAACAAACATTCAAAGTTTGTTTGTGCCGTTTAAATAACTAAATCTTATGTTTATTGAAGTAACTTTTTCAAGCTTCGGTTCGGTATTGTGATATACATTCAGTGATTTAATTGATAGATTTTTTCATTAGCTGTTTATAATGTCCACACTAAAGTTTTCATCTAGGAGTTATCTAAGCAGAAATATATCGATTGCTGATATTTGTGTAGTTTGAAAACATTTCAAAGACCTTTGTGTCTTCATCATGCTTTCCATTTTGTGTGCTATCGTGCATTATATGGACTTTGCCATCTTGTTGTGCATGGAGACTGGGCTATCATGCTTTGCATGGACTACACCATAATATACGTGGTCTAACCTAACATGCTAGACTATAAGCTTTCACTTAAGTCAGTCAGATAACTGATTATAGCAAATTTGTTATCTGTACCTGTTTTTCTGCAATGGGTCTGTTTATCTTGTTTAGTAATAAGTATTGCGATGATTGATATGAGAAAGATATAATTTTGATTTATTAGTGGATCAATTCATTAGTCCATCATATACTTACTGCAAAAGATAGTAACCAGATACAATAATTAATGAAACATTTCAGGATTTATATTTATTGGTCATTATTCATATTTGCTAGAATTCCCAGTTATTATCTAGTCTTAGGCTTGTAAAGCTTTCAGTAAGAAAAGTCAATATCTTGAGCAATTGCATACTAGAAGAGTTTAATATATTAGTTGATGGAAGAACGGGCCTTTCTCCTCGTCCTGCAGTTAAATGTGTGGATGAAAATGCCATGGAAGAATTTACCCGTTTGAATGCGATTCTTCTAGGACATATAGTCAGCTATTTTTCCACTTATCTCAGCCTGTCGTGACTTTATGTTGGTTAAAGCTCGTATTTCCGTGGAGACAGAGTAACTGATATCCATTTTGTCATATTCAATACTGATTTCAAACAACTTTATGGTAGCTGATATGTTCACAATACAATCAGCGTTATTACTTTCCACGCGATTTCCTTACATCCGTATTCGTTGGGCAGCTTTTCCAACCCGTACTCTTATTCCTGCATCATCGTCAATTGTTTTTTTTATCCTCGTTTAGAAATTTCATAAGCATATTAAGCTCTTAGTTTGTTTTTAACCAACTCACTATCGCGTTCTTCCCAATCCCAAATTGTCTTCAGAACTACAGAAATGGTGCCACGTTCCTTTTGATAGTTGAGTTTGTCGTCTGCCGGTCAAATATATATTGCTTGAAATAAATACAAAAATATTTAATCCTTGCATCCTATATCAAATCGTGGCAATCGGCTGCTCATAAATGCTCCTCTTGTACAATAAATGTATGTACACCACACAATTCTCTTATATCTGCAGGTATTGGTTTGATACTATTGCATACATTTAATATATCACCTCGCCTTAGATTTACAATTAAGTAGCCTTTATATTGTCCATTTGATTAACACAGTAAAGACATGTCTTGCTCATAGTGAAAGAAACTCTCCTGCCTACATACATATATACATACATACATACATACATACATACATACATACATACATACATACGTACGTACGTACGTACGTACATACATACCGAACTGTCTGCGCATAATGTTGCAATTTTGTTGTTTGTAATTTGATTTATCTACTCTATCAACTTGCATATAAAATCTTCACATTCTTCATAGTCTTCAAAAGATACTAATATATATATATATATATATATATATATATATATATATATATATATATATATTATAATTCAGTTGTAATTTGTCTAGAAAACAAATGGACACTAAATGATATTTTACGGTAACAGGTTTATGCTATGGAGAATAAACCCCGAGACTACAAAGATCTCCAAATCCAAAGGAACACAACTCATTGCGAATATGACGCATGGTTGTTCATCTGGATAACTACATAATCTGGCTCATAGTGCTGCAGAGAAGAAACCGAGTGGGTTTATATTTAAATGAATAATACAAACACAATGTGTGAAAGATGGATATTTATTAAATGAATTTTTAAAAAAAATATTGTGTATACATAAAATGGTTCTCTTACGTTCTCAACAAATGATTAATCCAATCACTCTACACAAACATTAACACATTGGGGAAAAACCAAACATGTGATATCAATATGAAATACAGATTCAATAAACCTCATGGATTGCAGATACGTTTCAAATTATAGTATGCACCGTAAGAGAGATTCACATAATCTCACGTATGTACTACGATTAAGATTCAAATAATCTCAAGGTATGCAAATGTGTTTCAAATAATGCTATGCACTGTAATACAACTAAGATTCAAAATAATCTCATGTAAATGAAAATGTACCCAATTGAAACAACAATTGGAACTACCATATGCTTCTTGACACTTGTACAGTCCTACGATTCATAAACATGATGATGCGCACAGTTTCACCGATTCTTTGGGCTGGCCCAGACTTGTATCGACCGCTCGCATCCTTTACGAATCCACCACATGTACAGCCATATGTATGTACACGTACAGACAGCATACATCACCCTTGAATTAGCTACGTCTACATTCGTGGCTCCACCATACATACATACATACATACATACATACATACATACATACATACATACATACATACATACATACATACATACATACATACATACATTACGTACGTACGTACGTATCAACATCACGCAGCAGTAAATACACTGGAAACTCCAGACAGCTCTAAACAGCTTCCAAGCACCTTAAACAGCTACAGTACACCCGAAACAGCTCTAGTCAGCTCTAGTCAACTACGATAAAACCAAACTGATCAAACTAATGGGTTCTGAAAAATATCTAGATAAATGCTAATACATTAAACTATACTAGTAACTTGTCCTTCAAACTTCACAACGTTTCAGATATGCGTTAATATCATATCATTACATGATATGATATTACAAACTGAATATAACCACTCTGGTGGCCTAGTGGTTAGAGCGTCCGCCGCGAGAGTGGGAGGTCGTGGGTTCGATCCCCGGCTGTGTCATGCTAAAGACTTTAAAAAATGGTACTTACAGCTGCCTCGCTTGAAGCTCAGCATTAAGTGGTTAGTGTTAAGATTGGTTGGCCTGGTGTTAGGATAATGTGAATGGGTGGGACATCATGATACATGTCTGCGGCATGATGCTCCAATTGCAGATATCAATATAAACTGCCTCACTGCAGACATCGTAGCAATATGACTGAAAAAGTGTTAAAACTACGTTAAAAAAAATCGTAATCAAAACAAACTGGATAGGCTTCGCATATCAAATGAAATACAAAATTAACACTTACCCAAATGGCTGGAGAACACAATGGAGAGCGTACACTCCTTGACAAGATCCAATACGATCTGTGTGTTGGTTATAATTTGATCTCACTTAAATCCATAGAAGAGGAGTAATAGTCAGGGAAAATACCCGTGCATATCATGCTTTTCCTTCGTCGCAAGTAATTTCCGACGAGATACATGTTAGTACTGTCGTTTACCTGGAAAAACACTTGTTCATCCTAAAAAACGTTGTACACACACACACACAAACACACACACACACACACACACACATATATATATATATATATATATATATATATATATATATATATATATATATATATATATAAAGAGAGAGAGAGAGATAGAGAGAGAGAGAGAGAGTCTGACAGACAGACATACAGAGACAGGCATACAAACAAATAGACAGATAGACAGACAGAGTCAGACAGAGACAGACTGACGGAGGGACGGACGGACAGTTAGGTAGGTAGGTAGGTGGGTGGGTGGGTGGATGGATGGATGGATGGATGGATGGATGGATGATAGATAGATAGATAGATAGATAGATAGATAGATAGATAGATAGATAGATAGATAGATAGATAGATAGATAGATAGATAGATAGATAGATAATGAAAACAAAATATGCACATTGCAATGTCATTTTTATCACTCCCATTTGGATTCAGGAGAAGAAAGAAAAAAATACGTATTTCCACAGATCTTCTAAGCCACCGTCAATTTAGTACGTATGCACGAAGGGGGAGGTGGTTAACCAATATGCACATGCTTACGTATTGGGGTGGGGGTGGGGGTATCTACTGATACTGTGTGTACGGTTCGGAAACGGTTAGGGTGTCGTGAAACCTCAATAATAATTTGTCTAATAGGTAACCTGTTCTACTGGGTTCAGTCGGCGTTTAAAATTTAGCGGGCACTAGATAAACGTTTTAAAGTTACGCAGCTTATGTCCTTGATGCAGCCAAACATTCGTCGTATGTAGACTGTCTGTTTTATTAAACACTTTAATATTATTAATATTTACTCGTTTCTGCGTGAATGTAGGCTGTTCTATAGAATTCGGGTGGAGAGGGCGTGTGTCAAGCGTAAGTACGCAGGTGGGATATGTAACAATGTACGCATGTGTACAGGGAAGGGGAGGGGTAAAGCATTGTCAGATATGTGCATAAGTACTAAATGGATGGCCCCTAAATAAAGTCTATAAATATCTTCCGATTAAAGTTTTAGAACTCTACTACATTTAAAAAATATTGAACGTGGTATTGTTTCTGCACTTTGTGACTGTATAATTATGCAGATTTACAAATGTTTAAGTGTTTCTAACATTTACTGATTTCTGAGATGATAAATTGTTTGAAACATTCTAAATTCAAAATTCATGTTTTGCTAAAATTAAATTATATATACGCAGTGAGTGGTGGCTCCGGTTATTTCCCATGCCCCACATAAATTATATTTATTCAATATAGCACAGTTGTAGAAAGAGTGGTAGGTTTTGAATTTAATATTTTTTTTAAATATATTAAATGCATTTCTACAAATTAAACATATCGATATCAAGGAACATATATGTCGTAATACAATATCACTTCCTTTAGAATTATCGGACAAAAGTATCGACTAGTTGTATAGTTTGACGCAATATTCTAATTTGCAAAAATACAATTCGATTTCTGGTAATGGATTTACTTCCATCATTTCCATTGCAGTTAAATAATAAAAGGGAGAAGGGTGCCGGAAAAGATACCATGGTAGAATATCAAATACGAAAAGTCTTTATGGATAAAGATTAAAAAAGGCTGTCACTGCATAACATAGAATTTCCGTAATATATCTCATTCCCATTCAAAATAATTGATTAAATATCTCCTGAAAAGTGACGGAGTTTGTAGAGTTGATACATATCTTGACATTGTGTTTACTTTACTTTACATCATCCACTGTCCAATACAACCCATTAACAATCTCAGAGATATATTCTTCTCTTTATTCGTGCATATAATAAAGGATCGATTCGTTTTATAGTATTACTATTTCTGTGGAGATATGCGCGATATATAGCGGTGGTGGCCTTTTCTAAAGTTGGTGCGTTTCTGATTTCTATTTTTGTTTCTAAGCAAGACCATATCCACTTTCCGTTTAACTCCATCTGTAAATCTAAAGTGTCCTTATTATCTGTATTTATATGTCCTCAAGATCTGTCGTTTAACAATTTATGTATGCAATTACATGAGTGTATATTTCTATATATGGATAGAGAGGTAAGGAGTAGCTAGGAAGGTTAGTTTGATTCTCCATATGTCTGACGTCATTAAAGTTTCTGCGAAATGGTCAATGTCAAGGCTAAATTAGAATACATGTAAGGTGATGTGATCCACGACATATGTGCAGTCTTATCAAACTAATGCCAGCCTAAATAAAGGAATCGTGTGGTAACATACACGTACTACAGATGTGAGGTATCGGGTAGCAGAAAGTAGAGCCACGACTGTAACATCACGTAATATGTCTTAGCGTAGCAGATGACAAACTCAGGTTTGGTCAAGAAAGTAGGATTCTTTCTGTGTGTCTGAAGAAAATTTGGGATTTGAAAACACGCGATCGTGAGTTCGATAAAATGTTCGAAGAGGATGACGTGCTTAAAAAAGAGCGTCTTGATCCGGCTCAAAATAGATTGGCGCAAATGCAGAAGCTAGAGTACAGGTTGCGAAAAGTTATTAACAAATGCAGATGTTAGTAAATCGTGCGGATAACAATAGTGCATATTGCAAAATGAACCAATTAGCTACCTTAAAAGTATTTTTATTCTACCAGAACAACTGCTTATATGAATTTTAGTTCATCTGATTCCGTCTGAATATGACATGTTGTTTCTAACAAAGAGTCACGTCAATCCGTAATATGTGACAAAATCGGAGAACTTGAGTCGCTCAAGAATCACCTGTATTTATGTTCAACTTCATAAAACTAGGAACGAAAATAAAACCACTATATTTATGAGAAACATCATCTAAGTAAGAATGGCACTGAAAGATTTCAAATATAGAAATAACTTTGTCTTAAGATTTTTTGTTCCTCCACGTTTTAAGCATGGTGCACACGTGTCCTGAATACAATATATCTGCAGTCTATATCAGCAACCATTTTCACCTATAAACCGTACAATGCACGTAACTTTGCAAATCTCAGCGGTTCAACCTCTGTCAAAAACCTGTATATATCAGAACGATTGATTTTCACCTTTTAGAGGAAAACCAAAATCCAAACAGCGCAATATACGACATGATGCCTGAATCTATATGTACAAATAACAGTAAGGCTACGAAATATAGTGTTCAATGAAATGACCACACAGGCGGCGGACGGCATCATTATGGTAGCTTCGTTTTATGTATATTCCAACTTTATACGAACTTGCTATCCAGAATAAGGAAATAGCAGTAATGAATGCATGTTAAAAGGCTATCATCATGATATGATTCAGTAACGTACTTTGTGACAACAGTTTGTTCACAATGTGCTGACCATGTTGTGCATTAGTCTAAAATGTCAATCAGCAATTTGTAATTCCAATGAATAAGTTAAACAAATAATTCCTCTCAAATTATAACTTAGCACAATTAAAAGCGATTACACAAACTAATATTACGATAGGAATGAATTAGTATTTACCTGGTATCCTTTATATACAAAATGTCACCCGACCCATGACACAACAAAACTGACCAGATGTGGGTCAATTCATTAAATATTGAAAATAAGTTCGCGTCCAAAACAATTTATTGTCTTTATCAATGCTAGGTTCTGAAACAAAATTCAAACAAGTATCTTATCGAACTTACAACAATCAGATAAGCTATAAATGGACCCACAAGTACGGACAAAGGGTCAATAACATAATATAATTTAAATATACATAGCAGAAAGTGCAAGTATATATAGTCAATTGAGCATACATTACAGATACACTTTTCAAATCACCCTGGGACATTTTAGGGTCAACGGCAATTTAATATTGGAAATATTGGGTCTGTATAGCGACAAGGGAAAGTGGAGTTGTTATAAAGGTTCTGTAGGAATGGAACAGGTCTGATGACGTCACGGTCCATTGAAGGTCCATGGATAAAGGACACTAATCATTCGAAAAGGGTGCGTCTGCATCAATGTTTTAGGAATAAAAATAATCAATATTCAATACAGATTTTGTATAAATAGTGCTTGTAATATTCTGTCCAGTTGATCTTGTTTGTCTATGTAGAGAATATTTTTGTGTAGATACATTTTTCAGTGAACACGTTGCAAGATTAATGGGTATACGTGTTGTTAAATAGCTCATTCAATACTGCAGGTGCATATTAATCAGGGAAATATTAAAAAAAATAATTCTTTCAAATTGCAATCATATTATATTTATTGTAATACATGTACATTAATTCTGTATTCTGCTATGCAAAAAGTGCCTTTGGATGGACAGTATTACGAGTAAAGGTAGCACATACATTCCTTATATACAACTCTCAATAATATTTCACTATAAACGAATAATTGGCATCATTAAGGCAGTCGACTACTTTTGGCACCGTATAAATATTTATCATTAACGCAGTCGACTACTTTTGGCACCGTATAAATATTTATCAGCCACTGTCGTGGTTATTTATAAAAGCTTTATAAGTAAACAACAAGCTATATTTTTAATTAATTTTGCATAATTAATTTTGCATAGTGTAGTTACCAACAATTGTTAATTTGTTTATGTCGTTAATCTCAAGATCTTATCTTGTCCGGTTGTAAATGTGACACACATCAGGTGGCCATGGCGGGAATAGCACAGGAATTGTCATGTTATGAATGAGTTTCTTTTATATGGATTGTGATTATCTTTTCATAACCTTCTTCTCGTTTCTTGCTATGAGAAGTAATTACTCGTAAGTTAAGGAGCGTCAATATCCATGGTGAGAGAGAGAGGAAGAGAGAGAGAGAGAGAGAGAGAGAGAGAGAGAGAGAGAGAGAGAGAGAGAGAGAGAGAGAGAGAGAGAAAGAGAGAGAGAGAGAGAGAGAGAGAGAGAGAGAGAGAGAGAGAGAAGAAAGAGTTCAGGCTCTCTTAAAAGAGTGTCGCCGCGATGATAAGACAGCTACATCTGAAATGAGAAGGCAAAAGTCTATTTTCTCGTCGATACGGAACTGACTTTATTTAATCAATCAACACACATATATTGACTACATTCTAGGAACACATCTAAAAACTTTGTAATAAAAATTCATGCAATACATATTATATTTTCCCTTTTTAAGCTTTCCAACTTCATTTATTCGTATAACTTCTGCATTTTAGAATATTATACAAATAGTTAATTCTCGATCAATTTCAAGATAGCCAAAGGTATAAAATGTAATAACCATAGTTAATGTAACAATTACTTTAAAGAAATGCATTTTACTTATTTTAAAATAGAATATAGATTTAAAATATATTGCTAGATAATATTCTTTCTTACTTAAAGAATACTTTATTTCAATCAATAAATCAAAACATGAAGTTGGTAGCGAATTCAACCTTTACAATAAAAATTACATAAATATAATTAAATAATAATTGTTTAGAACATTTAAACATTCCGTTACAATATATTGTAAATAAAAGTATGAAGTGAACAATGTTGCTAACATAACAATGTTACTATTAAATTCTCAAACATTAAAAATACTTATTCCTAAAGAAGTTACGACATATACAATTGTTTTACCTGAAATGAGAAGGCAAAAGTCTATTTTCTCGTTGATACGGAACTGACCTGACCCCTTAATGCGTGGTCTATTTATACGCACCTTGTGTCAGGGTTAAGGTATCGGTGAGAAAATATGTCCGCTCTCTTCAGGTAAGAATCAGTTTCTCTCGGTCAAAACCGGCTTAATTTACGTCATCTGACATAAGGTAAAACTCAAATTTGTGGTTTATCTATATTCGTTTGGCACAAGTTCGATCCAACTATGATAATCCCTTAATATTCTAAGCCAGCAACATGTTTTAACATACTAAGCCAGCAGCGATGTCTGTCCATCATTAGATAAGAACCATTTTGTAGCGACGACTGTCAATCATTAGATAAGAACCATTCTGTATTTACGTCAGCAAGGAAGTTTGTTCTACTTTTTTATTAACTGAATTAGACTTTTTCCAATGCCTGGTTTTACAGAATATATGTTTCACTGATAAGACTTAGGAGCTGACTGACCCAGTAAGAGTTTTGTTTTATAACCTAATTCCACACAATAATGTACATTCGTATAGTTAGTGATTTACGTTGCCAACTTATGCTTTCCAAATCAACTATTTTCCTTCCATTAATATATAGTTGTGCTTTGGAAATAAATGAAATTAATCTTAACACACTTTAGAACTTATTTTAATATAAAACATTACTTTAATACAATTTAAAGAAAAGAGCAATCTTATTAATTTTACTAAAAAATCAATTCTTAATAGTCATTATCAAAATGAAATAAGGGTGTGCGGACAGTTAATCACGTGACAGTTAATCACGCGACATTTAAACAACGACAGTTAATCACAGCGACACATAATCACAGCGACACATAATCACGCGACACATAATCACAGTGACAGATAATCACAATATATAAGTGACTTTTTTATAATATCCTTTTTTGGTTGTAAAATCATTGTAATTCAATAAAAAAGAAATGCAATAAAAAATTATATTTTAATTTACTGCAAAAAAACAATGGCCTAATTGTCTATCGAATCCAAGCAGAACTTGCCTCCTGTTTAACTGAGAAGACAATAACACAGAATTGTTTTTAATTGCGTTCAATTCCAAGCTGGTGAAGCCGACACAAAATTTTTTGAAAAATAATCAAGAATTAATGATGTGGAACGAATGTGTAATACTAATACGTATTTGGGGTATAATAACGGATTTGTTTCTAATTGCCTATCGAATCCAAGCAGAACTTGCCTCCTGTTTAATTGATAAGATAACAATGGCAAAATTGCCTATCGAATCCAAGCAGAACTTGCCTTCTGTTTAAAACATCACTAGAGAAACCAACACTCGTATTTGTACCAATAAATAGAAATAAAATGTTTAAAAATATGTTTAAAATACAATATAATGCTGTGATTATCTGTCGCTGTGGTTATCTGTCACTGCGATTATGTGTCGCGTGATTAAGTGTCGCTGTGATTAACTGTCGTTGTTTAATTGTCGCGTGATTAACTGTCGTGTGATTAACTGTCATGGATCCGAAATAAGTGAGGTAAGTAGGTCTGAATGATAGGGCAACATACTCCTTCTTCAAAACTTTGATCATGTTGATTGGGAATTTATGTGATTGTTTTCGTTTGCAGACATGCTTTCTATATTTATATTTTTTTTAAAAATAAAACATTGTCATAACTCATATTGCGCATTGCCTTATTATTTTTTTAAAATAAAATTTAATTATGCAGCTACATCGTCAATGACAAATCTAAAAATAGCTCATTCGTGATACCGTGATTGAAAGTCAACATGTTTTTAATCACTCATCTGCATAAGAAATACAATTCAAAGTGTGTGCTCTGAATATACGTATAATTTAACTAGGTTTATTTCAAATGAAGGATTACAATAATTTCTGGGATGTAAACGAATTACAGACATATTTAATTTAAAAAATTGTATTTATCCTCTCGGCGTCGCTAGGATTGGTGTCACACAGTGCGATAAACTCATGGTGTCACCCCTCCAGACTTCCACTATGGATTTCTTCTTCTTAAAATAAGTCCACGGTATAGTTTTCATTTTGGTGTCACCGCTCTGAGATGGTGTCACCCGGTGCGGTCCGCATCCCCCGCACCCCCATATCGACGCCACTGCCTCTGAGGTTGTTTTTAATAGATGATACAAGTCATACTAAATACACAAATATGGGTGAGTTTGTCATCCGTCTAATTCAAAAAAATTTAGCTACGTCATCATATTAATAATTCAAACGCGACCTGTCATTGAACAGTCGATATTGGATGTACTGATTTTTTTCAAATGTCAAAAATAGCTAGTAAATTAACAAGTTGACAAAAGGGTGATGTTGTCTTTTTAAATGAGTATGACCAACGGCACAGGTCAGACATGCATCATTACAAAGGTCATGTAGCTGTCTTTCATTCAAAAAAAGTCCCACTAAAGGGCATTGTAGTTGAGGATGAGCGTAAAGTTGTTTTTGTTTAGATCAGTAATGAAGACAATATAAGTCGTTACCAGTTTTTTTTCTTAATATCACTATGTTGTTGTTTTAGGGTTTAATTCCATTTTTCAGCACACGATAGGCTATACATGGCGGCCAGTATTTATTGGTGGAGGAAAAACCCAGGAAAAACCCCGGAAAGAACAACCGACCCACGAGAAGCTACTGGCAAGCTTTCTCACATAACTACATAAGCCGAATCTTAGACTCGAACCCACGCAGACAGAGGTGAGACGGCAGTGGTCCGTAACGGAAAGCGCTTTAGACCACTCGGCCACTCGGGGCCCCTGATATCACAATGAAAGCAAATGATAAAATTTAACAAATGACTCAGATATGTTAGTGGATACGAAAAAAAAAATAACTACAGAATATTATCAAGCAAATAAATTGATCACGCTTGACAATGATCGGGTTTTTGTTTTTTTTGTATCGTACATCATTGGTACTCAACCAAATATATACCCTTGTATCTTTGGATTTATGCGAAATACCTTTGTTTCAGGTCCTCTTAAAAGCAGCAGCAATATTTTAATATTCCGTACTATTTTTTGTTGTTGCTGCAATACATACTTATAGATTCTTGATTATTATGAGCATTTGATGGCTGGCAGAAAGCATGTCAGAGATATATTTATAAATAGATTATTGGAATGCAAATAACTTTATGCAAAAATTGTATGGTGTTCTTTAACATATTTGCGTAGACGTTTGAGATAGATATATGCTGTGAGGGCTTCAAGGTTAAGATTTATCTACCAATATTACGTTAATGCTAACACAGTCCTTGTTTCCTGACAATGGTTTTCCCAATTACAGGTATTTTGACTATGAACATGTTATACACGTGAGCTCTCAGCGATCATCAGGAAACTTCTAATAAAGATTTGCATTTGTGTATGAATATGATGCGAACAATGGGTCTACCTGAAATACAATACTTCCGTTCAATAGTTTCTACCGAAAGTATGGCGACGCTTTCATTTGAATAGCATTAAGTACGGCCAGGCTTTCATTTGAATAGGATTAAGTACTGCGAAGCTTTCATTTAAATATGATTAAGTAACGCGAAGCTTTCATTTGAATAGGATTAAGTACGGTGAAGCTTTTGTTGTAATAGGACTAAGTTACTCAGCATAGTTAAATGCCACCGGCAACGGATCTCGTAAATTAAAACAGCATATATTTGCTGACTCCTGGCACAACTTACTAAATAAGACATCGTCAGTAATAATCGTTTGTCTGATGCACCATGTCTCTGTTCAAAGATTTTGTCTTAAAATGCAGTTTTAAAGATCTTTTGATCAAGTACATTTGATTTAATACCCTACTATTAAATAGTAAAGGATGTATATACCACAGGAAATATAATAAATGTGGAGAAACGGGCCATACACCCAAAAAATGTATTACAGGGACACAAATAATACCAGAGACACCGGTTATGCAAATAACAACAACAACGTCAAGACAAGATAACATCAATAAACAACTGGCAGAACAATTGACATCAGAACTGCAAGCTAGGAAACAAACAATCTCTTCAGACCAAAATAAAGAGCAAATCATAAATAGAAATGAGAACCAAACAACCGTAAGAGATCCAAGGACAAAACAACCACAACAACAACTACTAAAACAACAGAGGGAACATCAGGAAACTCAGAAACAACCAAAAAAGAAACATAAAGCGGATAACAGGATTGACAGTCAAAATCCAGAAGAAATAGGAAAAGATAGGATCATAGTACAGAAATCAGGAGACCACACAATGGGAGAAAACAAAACTACCCCAGAACAAACAATAGGAAGAACGGCTACAGATGAAGAAACTAGAAGTGCGGAAAAAATGGTTGGAGACGAAATGCAAAGACAATTTTTAGTGCGACACGAAAAGGAAAAACAACAAGTTATGAAAAGGAGAGAAAAAAGAAGAAAGGAAAGAGAAGAACAAAAAAAATGTACACTTGCATATGACGAAGAACTGGAATAAATAACTATCTAATCATCTTTTGTTTATAAAAAAAAAAAAATCGGGGGTATTTGTTTGAGATGGGACTAATACCAAAATATATTTAAAATTAAATTTAAAAAAAAAATAAAGTAATATATATACTATATCACACAATCAAATTATAGCATAACATCCTACTAAAATTAAGGGAGTGTCTTTACCTTCAAAATGGTCTGCAAAGATCAGGGTAAGGAGTCCTGTCCAAAAAAAAAAATCAAATAGTATAGCCATCACACAAAGAAACAAGCAAAATGTAAAATCTGTTTTTGTTTCCTCATTCAACATCTATTTAAATAAGGCAGATCAAATTCGACTTATAGCGTCTTTGTAACCCAGAGGACTAAGCAACTGTTCTTGCATATGTGTTTTATGACCATATCAGACACAATGTTGCAAATAAAGTTATTTACTCAAAGTCAGATCCTTAAATTAATAACTTTATAAGATAGTCAATACCCAGACTATCAGGCCCCGCAGCACAAGGCTGCATCATAAACTAAGCCATAACAACTAAGGCCTATAACATGATTTAGATCGTCAAACATGACCATCTAGCAAGACAGCTCACGCTGCAATAAAACTTCACACAATTACCATAATTACTTTAAAAACTATATTTTTACGTTGAATAACTACCAACGCGAGAATAGGCTGTCATATGAGGTTGTATACTCTACTTTAATAACAGCACAAAGTATTCCAAATTGTTAAGGAAGAACACGGAATGGACACGACGGAAGGAGGCAACATCAAGATGGAGGAACAACAACAAAAGCAAGACACCCAATAAGGACACATGGCTTCACCAGAAGAAAGAGGGAACTACGGTTACACCCTGTAACACTCCATCTAAAAGCCCTTTTAAGGGCTATTTATACTTACGGAGTTTCCTTTTGGCTCAAAAACTATTCGACAATCTCGTTCTTCAAAATCAAACTTGATCATTTTTGGCTCTCCACCATCAAAATTAACAACCCATTTAACCTGACATTGACCAACCTACCCATGTCACTTGCCATACCTAGTTTACAAAATTTATAGGGAATGTCCAAATGTACACTCTGTACTGGACAAAAAGTAGAATGTTAGGATGATTAGGAAAAAATATAACTTGAAAGATTGACTCAATTGCACAGGTGGCTTACACAATATCGGTATAGAGTGTCCACTAGCAGCAACTGGACTCGATTTGATAAAGCTAGGGCGTGCCAGTTCACAGATCCTTTTCCTCGGCCAGACATCAACACCAGCAAAAGACTAGACGTGAAAACCATTTTTCACTAGTCATCATTTGGTGCCATTGCACCTCTAGCACTGCAACTACGGATTGGTTGATAGGGTTGAGTGCGTGGCTGTTCTATTTCCACTTCCCTATGTCTCTCATTCATGTCGATAGCCCCTTCTAGGGGCGCGACATGACGACCAAATTGAATAGCATACTTTGTATGCATAAATGCCTGTGGGGATGTGGCATCATTCCTTCCCCACGGGAAAATCTAAATCACTACCATACTAATTGGTAGTATAAAATAGTGAACATATGACCCTTCGTGGCCGGTTTCACTTAAACCCTTAAATACTACTATATCAGACATAGAATATAACTCAGGCCATCTTAGGTGTCTTGTTTCTGCATTATAATTTTTTACCTTCCCTCCTCAATAGTAAAATCTTCGAAACACTTAATTTCTAATGTGTAATAGTTTAAAAATAGTTTCGTTTTTATTGAATAAAAGAAGGACATAATTGTCAGAGTGACCAAAAATGCTGCATTCATATATCTCCCCCAAAACAATGTTCAACTAACGTGACAATACTCTTATTGTAGCCCATACTTGTTTAAAACAGATTGTCTTACAGTTAATTCCTTCCTGACCATCTAGTTTTGATTGTTTAGTTTATGGACAGTCCCGGAGCTTCAATATATCAATTGTTATATTATATTCCGCAACGTGATGCAGACTATTAACAGATAATGTGTATAGATGACTTTGTTTCTTGTTGAATCATTTTATATTTTCTTTTGTTTTATTAAAGTGAAATATACAATGCTTAACGTTCTTTTTTTTAAATTCCTTTACTAAATATCATTCTAATCAGAGACCAATGTCATAACCAAACACTTGAATTTGCAAATATAACTATATTTATGCTCCTTTAATCACATTTTGTCACATCTCACTCAGTGCCCGAATAGGATTTATATTGAAAAAGGACATTTTGGTTAATTACCAGAGTATGTTAATGTGTTAAAAAGACGCATTCCTTTATAAGTGCAATTGCGAATCATCCTTATATTTTTATGGCTGCATTTGTTTCTGCTTAAAAGTTACGTAATATGTCAGTCCATTAACTTTTTTCTCGTTTGTTGACTTTTGCTTTGTTTACTGGAATTCTCTGGAAAATATTTTGCTTGAATGTTGGCATTCAGACCAGAGGTTCTCTGCCTATAATATCAGTAGTTTAGCTAGTAATGTGTCGTATTAACTTCCCATTTTTATGTGCTTTTTTAAGACTAATATCTATAGTAATATGTCGTATTGCCTTCCCATTTTTATCAGCTATTTTCAGATAAATATCTATAATAATATGTCGTAATGTCTTCCCATTTTTATCAGCTATTTTCAGACTAATGTCATATTAGCTATGATTCATTCGCTGATACTTGACTATTCTTGTAGAGAATTTCGGAAGCTTTTCCAGATAAAATATGCCGTATGGTAAGGTAATGTGACACTTTTCAACGATTTTATTTGGGTAATGTCTTAATCATAATGAATCGTGATTTACACTGTATTTGAAGCATCGGTTAATATCGCAGGTTTGGAAAAAGATAATTGTATGTATCGATGGAGTTTAAAACATGGAACGAACACTTTCAAAGATGCAATGCGATGCTCATCAGAGAGAGAGAGAGAGAGAGAGAGAGAGAGAGAGAGAGAGAGAGAGAGAGAGAGAGAGAGAGAGAGAACACTTTCAAAGATGCATTGCAATGCTCTTCGGAGTAATGAGGAAACAAAGAGACAGACAGAGGCAGCAAGCGACAGAGACAGAGAGACATCCATAGATAAAGACAGAAAGACATACACACAATTGTATAGTCTTTACAAATGTTAATTAATGTAGTATAATGACTTAGATGAACTGTAAATATACTTAATTAATATAATTACCTCTTAATGGTACATAATTTTGTTTGTTTTTTAATCCACACTAACCTCCACATGCCAGTACGTGAATGTCTGACAAGTTCAGGTTCAATTCACAAGAAGCTAACTTTGCTTGTAGTGCACTGCTTTCCTCACAAAAAATATTTCATATTTAATTCATGACTTTTTTTTTATTTAAAAAATGTTAAGAAAAAAATAGACATTCATAAAGGAAAGAATCAACTTATCAATTTTCATGTGTGATTGTGAACAACAAAACAAATCGTAAAACTACATCTTGTAGCGGACACTCGCAGTAATATGAGTTCATTAAATCGGTCAATACACATTTGCCCGAAGCATATCATAATTCCATTCAAAGTGGAAATCTGTGTATTTGTATGTGATATAAATAAACTATATGTACAGTATGTACGCTGTCTCAATGATATACCACTCGTTGTATACACCTTTCATTAAAATAAACTCTAAACTTCGTTTCCGTTTAATGAATAGTATACATCTCGTGGTTTATCATTGATATATATAAATACTATAGTTCTCTCTTGTGAAATGTGCGATTTCGTTTTTTCCTTTAAGAATTCCTCATTTTGTATATGATCCATTGTACACTGTACGATGCAAAAGCATTCTTGCTGAAACGAAAACAAAAACCTCTATTTTGTACTTTCTACAATGGAATATATATATATATATATATATATATATATATATATATATAATACTATAATTTTGTCATGTTCTTTGTAAAACGTGAGATTTTATCTGCAATAAAATTCATCTTTTTGTCTATCCTCGACTGCTGGATGTAAATAGTTTTTACTTCATATTTCCGAAATGGTTCTTGGTTCTTTGTACTGCGGGTCATATTATAGTCATTGTAATCTAGAATAATGTATTTATTATGAACAAAACAAGATTAATATACGAGTCCAAATCATTTGTACCGGTGAGAAAATTATAATATCATTTGTTCGTGTGGACGTAGCGTTTGCCTTTATTGTCTAATGCAGCAAACACATGTAGATATATCGCAATTAAAATCTAAGCATTTATTACCCACATAGAATCTTTCAGGAGTATTATATATATATATATATATATATATATATATATATATATATATATATATATATATATATATATATCCATGAATATTTGTCAGGTTTCTGTTATAAATACTAATTTTGGGATTATGAGAATGTTAAGACGAAGCACATATGCATGATGATTTAATCACATGCCTGTTTTAACAGGAAATTCCCAATAATCTAATAGAAATCCCCTTGTAATTATTTTGTAAAAAAAAGTCTCCCTCTTATGTAGAGGGGTAGTTAATTGCAGTTAGCTACGTGATCTAGGGAACGACATCCCTCGATGTTATGACCCGGTGTGAGTTAATAGATATAACATCAACATAAAACTGGGATGAATTTGGAAGAAATAATGCTATACGAGCCCACTAAGACGTGAAGGATAACACTTTTAATCATATACATTAATAATGATAATGTCAATGTAACTTAGGATAGAAGAACAGGATTTAATAGCGGTGTCTAACTTGGATAGTTTTCATCATAATGAGAGTGGTAAAAAGAGAGCAATGTCCACGACTGATAGCATCTCGACCGTGTTACAGCGTTTCCTATTTCCTAGAGTCATCCTATTCCGACTGCCTTATCCTTCTTGGAGGTCCTAGTACTCTACTATGAACTCATCACTTCTCTTTTCGGACTTCACACGTCATTTCTCCTTTTCTCAGGACCAACCTCTTCAGTTTCTTTATTTCTGGACTTCCGTCTTCAAATTCTCCTACCTCCTCTCTCTCTCTCTGTCTGTCTGTCTCTGTCTGTCTGTCTGTCTCTCTGTCTCTCTGTCGGTCTGTCTGTCTGTCTCTGTTTCTGTCTCTGTCTCTGTCTGTCTCTCTCTGAAACCATTATCATTAAAGGACAAAATTATCCCTATATCGCAATATGTACCATTTTCTAGATGTACATACAATTCCTTCACTTATATTACTAAGAACATACTAGCTATCCAGAACTGCGTAAACTCTAACTTACTACTGTAGTACTTTGCTATCGCTTCACAGCGACAGGTCATAAATGACCAAGCGAGTGGTCTATCGAAATTTCCCGTACGCTACTGTGATCAGTAAGATATATCATTAGATACAAAAGGGTTTAGTATTATTTCAAAAGTTTTTCCTTCAAAGTTCGTTTTAATTATATTGCTTTGCAGAAAATAATGTATATAACTAGTTAGTCAAATAAAGAGCGACTTTCCAATTATATATGATGACTATAGTTAACGGTATTGTGCATGGTATTGTGATAATCTTACATGAGACCTTCAATGCCTTTCAATTTCATTATTCGTTAAAAATACACCACCATATCAAGGCTGGAAGCGGCAAAAGGCTATGTCACGTTAACAAGCACTATAAGTTCCCTATCGGATATCTTGAGCTCGGATGTTGAATGTGGTCAATAATGAAGCAAACACGTGATCAATATAGCTTTATAACTACCTCTGCATCTGAAGTAAATAAATAAAATAATGTACGTTTAAAAATAAATTAAGGTTAGAACTTAAGTCATCATAACTGGAGATGATTTGATTAATATACAACTTCATCGCTATTTTGGTTAAACCAATATAGTTTATTGCTGTATTATATTTGAAGAAATTGTTTTGAAATTTACAATTGAATACAATTACACAATTACACCCCCATATATATATATATATATATATATATATATATATATATATATATATATATATATATATATATATATATATATATATATATGTATTTATATATATATATATATATATATATATATATATATATATATATATATATATATATATATATATATATATATATAAAATAAATATATATATATATATATAAACCCATCTATTTCATGCAATCAGGGAAAACAAAGCCATAAGTCATAACGATTTATAATATTTTAACAGAAAGGTATAATTGAGGTTAATACTTTTTTCAGCGTATATGTACAATGTCCATGAAAATGAAAAGAATAGTGAATTTTTTCACACAATAATAAAAAAATCAGCAAATACTTTGAATTTCTAGCTTAAAATATAAATTATTGTTTACTATATTGTTTATTATAGAAAGACGTGGAAGTACCACCGTACATATTGGAACCGACTAGGGCCCTGATCGAAACATTTTTCCCACTGTTTCCATATCTCTGATTTAATATATATTTAATTGTTTGTGTGCCAGTTTTAAATTATTTTTTTTAAATTTTGTATTACATGATGTTGTAATGTAAATTAATTTACGTAGAAATAATGTCTTTTTCCTCAGAAAATCGGTTTTCCTGAATTATTCTTTGGTAAACAAGTAATGATGACCTAGATCCTGAGCTTGATTCAAGGTTAGTGGCAATAGGTAAACAGGATTTATGTTTTTGAAATGATTGGTTGTCGTTAAGGTCAAGACGGGAATAGTGAATTAATAAGTAAACAACTTATTAATTATTAATGTAGGAATGATTGGTTCTCGTCAAGGTCATGTTAGAAGTACGTGATAAAAAATACCACATTACCTCCCTCCGCCCTTTTTTCTTGATTTCGCCAGTTAAGGATTTTTTCAAAATTTCGCATTATAATACCGTATAATCCTTGCTTAAGTGAAATATTTTCAGTCTTGGACTTTTACAAAAGAGGTCAAGTCATTTTCTTTTGTTTTAGCTAATGTTCTGGTTCGTGTTAACTTTTCTTCATCCCAGATGTATTTTGAATGATTAATTCATGTCTCTGGAAATAGTTGATGTGCTCACACAGAATTCTTGGACAAAGACAGATATTGTTAAATATTGATTTTCTACAAGTTCTTTTTCCATTTTTATAATGTTTTTTTCCAGGGAAATTAATTATCTATCAAATTTTAAAAAGATAGTCGTTTTCGCTTGTTCTGTGTTACTGTTTATTAGAGCCTAAACACGTAAAACCAGCTCCACAATGAATTATAGTCGCATCACTATCTTGGTTGAAATTATCAGGTTAGAAGACTAAGGTACATGCTTTTTATACACCATCCAATACGATTTTAATTTGAACATTACTTGTTTGATAAGATTTGCAAATGAGGTTAGTATAAATGAAATACTTTCCTTCTATTGGACGTTTCAAGAATCGCGTTTCCTTTTCATAACCGTTCCTTTTATTGATTTCGGTCGTCTTAACTACACGAGGCTGACCTATTTCGAGTGGAATGGATACAATGGAGAATTATGCTCTTCAGGCAATTTTTAGAGTCCTCGCCACCCTGACAGCTTTAGTATGTATTAAATTTGCTGAAAAGAAATTGTAAACATTCATACATGAATGCAATGCTTCTCGCTTTATTTTTACTTTTGGTATAGATGTATTATATATATATATATATATATATATATATATATATATATATATATATATATATATATATATATATATATATATATATATATATATATATATATATTTATATATATATATCGCTCTCACACTTTTACATTTCACTATTTATGTTCCAATGTATTCAACCGCAATATATATACAGCATGTGTAGACTAGTATCGCATTCGTTGCTCTTTCAGTTTTAATTTTGCTCTTGTGATGATATTTTAAAATATTATTTAGCAATATAACAAAGGTATTTGCATTGCATTGATGACATGTGTAGAAAACGAAACGTTTTTTTTTTTTTTAGATATTATAATGGTTATATTAAAAAGAGATACATAAAACATTAATCCTTCATGAATTTAGATACAAGTGTTTCATGAATTTAGATACAAGTGTTTCATGAATTTAGATACAAGTGTTTCATGAATTTAGATACAAGTGCAAAATCTAAAGGAAATGTAAAGACAACTTACAGTTACATTTGCAAGTCAGTGGGTACAGTTTAGGAGACTGCAATCGTAGGGCATTTTTAGATTATTTTAAGCATTCCCTTTGAACGCAAATATCTTGATCCGTCACCCTTATCTAACATTAATGATTCGTATACGAGCCTTATCAGGCATTTTTTGAATTTCTGGGTTTGTTATCATAGACTAGTGTTAAGATATTTTATGTTTGTCCATTTAAAACTTGTAATCTTGCATTTTATCGGATGTATAAAGGCCTTTCAGAAACAAAACCTTTGCTTCAATTTAACAAACACCAACACTTAAACGAAAGCAATGAGATTAATAAGCCAATAACAGTTAACCGTGGAATTAAGTCCTATACGGTATACAATACAAAACAAAAATCATTACAACATCTTCTTAGAATATATCTATCAAAGATAAAGCGGTCAGCTAAAGCGATTTATCTTCATTTAATTTATTATTGAAAAGTAATAATAATAATAATAATAATAATAATATTAATAATAATAATAATAGTGAGGTATTTTTATTGTGCCTAATCTTTAGACGCTCTAAGCGCTTTACAACATCTGTAATGATGTGAATACACTACAGAAAAATAAATAACAAAAGCCACGAAATTAGAAAACATAAAAACATGTTGAAAACATATAAGATACAAAACATTATTAGGTCTCTAAGTTTGTTCATGTAGTCGAAAAAGATAAGTTTTAAGAACACTCTTAAAAGGGACCACTGTGTCTTTGTGTCTATTTTCTATTGTCTATTCGTTCAACATCGCCGGGCCCTGGTATGCAAAAGAACGTTGTCCATATGACTTCGTTTTCATAGCGGGAACCATAGGTATACGATTGTCAGAAGAGGAGCGTAAATATCGTGTTGGTGATTACACATGAGCGAGGCCTAATAGGTATGTTGGACTGGAGTCTGTCAGTGAAACATATCACAGAGAACAAATTTTGTGTTTGATTCTGTATCGAATTGATAGCCAGTGTGGTGTACAGAACAGTGGTGAGGTGTGCTCTGAACGAGGTGCTCTAAAGATGGTTCGAGCAGCTGCGTGTTGAACATTTGGAAGTTTCTGGAGTACATATTATGACATGACGAATCAGACAGAATTGAATTACAATAGTCCGGTCTTGAAAGTACTAATGAACACACAAGTGTTTTAGTGGCATCAACTGAAATATATTTGCGAATGGAACTGATGAGTCTCAGTTCAAGATATGCAGTCTTGAATATGTTCATGACATGTTGGTGCAATGTGAGAGAACTGTCCAGAGTAACACCTAGGTTTCGTACTGACTGTGAGAATTTAATGTTGGTGTTGCTGATATTTATTGTCTGAGGTAAAGTATGTGAATGGGAAAGTCTTTGTGTTTTGAACAGAATAGCCTCGGTTTTATCATCATTCATCTGCAGATTGTTACATGCCATCCATAATTTCACATCAGAAATGCACCTCCCTACTCCATGGATGGTAGCATCAACTTCAATTAGGTGGCTAGACTTGTATATTTGGGTGTCATCAACGTACAATTGGTGAGACACTTGATGATGATATATGACACTTGCGTGCCACTGAGCGTATATGACGTCATAGCCCCCTAAAATGTTATGTTTTGCCACCCGACGATTTAAGGTAAAGTAACCAAGCAACAAAGTACATGAGCTATACCTATACTAGACTTATGATAGTGTAATAGTTTAATAGTGTAATAGTGTAATAGTTTAATAGTGTCATCTTTTTGAGAAGTATTGCTATCACTCCGGTTAAAGCACACCCTCCATCAGTATTGGTAAGTTTCAGAATGCAACCATACACTTACATTTAATTTCGTCTTTATAGCACACCCATCACTTAGTTGATACACTTAAAATTAATTTTATCTACGGCTAAAGAGAGAGAGAGAGAGAGAGAGAGAGAGAGAGAGAGAGAGAGAGAGAGAGAGAGAGAGAGAGAGAGAGAGAGAGAAAGAGAGAGAGAGGAGATATGGATTGCCCCACTTTGTATGTGGTGCTTTGTTTAGTTATTGTTATCTAGGTCCGGAGATAAGTCAACAAGTAAATTAGATTATTAAATTTGGAATTTAATGTATGGAATAACGAAAATTCAATCAGTTTCACAAAAGAACTATACTAGCCCCCATCAATAAATTATAACACTTGAATCACTTACATAAATAAAATTATGAATTTGAGCATGCCATTTGAATCACACAGAAATAGAGTTCCAAAATTATAAGATCTTCAGTTACCCGTTCTTTCATGCCGATTAAATATATTTCAGGATAGAATCGAGTGAATGAGTTTACTCGTTGCTCAGCATGCCAGCATAACCTTTTTCCGTGCCTTCCAATGGTATTTTGTTTTACTTGGCACGCCATCTTCTCTTTACCTTTTTAGTCTGTTCCGGGTCATCAGCTGTAAGTTAGATTCACGTTCCTTTTTTCCTCTGCGTGGTGTAAATATGCAACTAATTTTCCTTCTGATAAATACAACGCATCCCAAATAGCTGTCAGGCTTTGATACGTCAGCGATCGAACAATATTAATCACACATGTTACGTTAGACTTCGTATTGTCGTAACCGAACATGTATGTATGTATGTATGTATGTATGTATGTATGTATGTATGTATGTATGTATGTATGTATGTATGTATGTATGTGGGTTTTTTTTTGTTTATTAAGACGTTTTGATTAAAACTTCCTGTTATATATGCAGTTCGTGCTGTTTTCATAAACTCTTACATATGTCTGTAAGATCAACAAAAGACATGAAAATGCACACGGCTTTTATTCTGTGACAGTTTACAGTGTAGTAGGATTTTTTTCAGTTTAAATTATATCTGAAAATGTTACCGTGACAACCTGAGAGATGTAAATAATTATTATACTCATCAGTTGCTATTTATCGCAGAATCATCGGGCCACAGAAGAACGCCAGTAAAAGATGAATACATCGCTCCAAATATTCGGGAACCTGCATTGCACCTTACCCATATTCGGTGACCGACAGAGCAATGTAGTGCCGCAGCTGTGGTTCCTTGATCAACGTCTACGCTATCGTATGCATTTGTACTCCCTCTCGCTATTCCATCAACTACAATTTTAGTTTCTACGGTTGCACTGTGAGGCATAGATAAAACATTGGCAAAGATAAGGTACGTGCCCGATACTGGACATGTAAATATTCCAATGGTTGGATCGTATCCGTTACCTTCATTGTAATCAACCTTGTTAAATATAACAGTTTGTCCTGCTGCAATCGCGACTGGAGTAGAAGAAAACATAGCAGTAAAAGCAACCTTTCGTGTGACGTCTCTCTTCATATGTTTTGTGTCAGCCATATTTTGCACTACAGGTACAAACAAAACATAGGAAACGTCTTTAGTATTAGTTTATTACTTTGCGATATGTGTGTTATATCTGGATTTTATTCTCTAACGTGTATGTTATTATTATTCGTAGTAAAATATGAATTCTGCCTACTATTATGAAGCATTCCCTTATATAATCCAGAGATAGGACCTTCGGTTCTGTTTGGTGTATATTTATAAATCTCTATATTTAATTCTACATAGCTAGATTTTTTTCGTAGGAATCTGGAATGACTGTATAGATAGAAGAGAATTAATTATTAGGTCGTACTGCAAGTATCTGCTACACACGAGTGCATATAACACCGATTAAATACCATCATTGTTTGGTGAAGTGTACTTAGTCATGAAGGAATATGGACTCGTGTGGACAGGCATGGTGATAGGCTTCGAATTGAAAAGGCGTAATATATATATATATATATATATATATATATATATATATATATATATATATATATATATATATATATATATATATATATATATATAGATGCAAAAAACTGACACGCAACAGTGCAAAACTAGAATCACTCTAGCCTAAGCGCTTTCGACTCTTAATGAGTCTTTATCAAAGGCAAACACAGAACATAGACACAAGACAAACAAGCAAAACACAGAAACCGTGCCTACAAAAACTTTACATACCTGTTTCTACAGGAATTAAACCTTGAAATGTATTGTTACAACAAGTTTCTAACAACTTGTTGCGGATGCTGTAAAATGTGTTGACCCAGAAATCGACGAGCCAAAGCGACACATGTTTTTGTATGTAAATTTATGTACGCGCAAATTATATCCCGGATATTTTATATTAGTAGTTAGAGGTTATCAAGCAAACCTAGAGAATTATTTAAAAGAAAATGTGTCAGCTGGAAAAAATAATTACATTTGTGCATGGCTGTCTTTTTCTAGTCTTCTTGGTTTAAACCGTTTGGTTTCAATTTTCAAAGGCGTCGTATCCAGTAAGATTCCTTTTCTTTCCTGGTTTCGAAACTCCAGTTGTGGTTGTGAGCAATTGCAATAAGTGTTATATCACTGAAGGTGTGGTCAGGGGAGGAGAAGTGTTCTGCGACCGGACTTCTGTATAGCTTCTTTGTTATCCAATCAGATCTATGAAGGTTGATCCTTTTGTGTAGCCTCTCAGTTTCTCCGACATACTGCAGGCTACAGATCTTACATGTGATGAGATAAATTACATTCACAATGCAGTAAGGCATTCATACAACAGGTCCCGCCCAGCTGCGACCGCATCATGTTGGTATGGATGCAGGGACGACCTGCTTGAGCGATTACATCAGTGTCTGAAACCTTGTTCTGCTAATTGATGTTGAGGATTTTCCTGAGACTTGTGGTGTGAAAGTGAACAGTTTTTAACATGGCGTTGTTACACCGTCCACGTTTTGCATGCGAACAGTAGTATGGGGAGCACAACTGCCCTGCAGAGCTTTAGCTTGGTCTGGATGCTGATGAATCTTCTATTCCAGACGTTGGCATACAATGTGCCGGAATTCGCGCTGGCTTTGACAATGCGAAAGTTCACTTCGTGAACAATAGTAATGCTTTGTGACAGTGTGCTGCCAAGGTAGGCGAAGCGGTTCACGACGTTGAGTTTTTGACCGTTGGTGGTTATGTTGGTCTCAACATAATGCTCTCCAGGAACCGGCTGATGCAGGACTTCAGTCTTCTTGGTACTGATGGTGAGACCAACTCTTGTGCAGGATGTTGAGTTTGGTGATGATGAGGCGGCGTTCTGTACAACAGTCAGCGCCGCACAAAACCTTGGTCATACGCATATTTTACCTGTCCCTCTTCCTGACAATGACGAAGTCGATGAGGTGCCAGTGCTTAGAGAGTATATGCATCCATGATATCCGGTTACTGGTAGGGCGGTGGAAGACTGAATTGGTGATCCACAGTTCATGCTCGGCGCAAAAGGAGACCGTTGCACTCCATCCCAGGGAACGTGATCACAGCCTACTCTTGCATTGAAATCGCCAAGAATGACGAGGTTATCTGCCATTGGAACGTCAGCAATGATGGAGTGAAGATTGTCATATAACTTGACTTTCAATTCATCTGGGTTGGTCATGGTTGTCTTCATCATGCTTTGCATTTTGTGTGCTGTCGTGCATTATATGGACTTTGCCATCTTGTTGTGCATGGAGAATGGGCTATCATGCTTTGCATGGACTACACCATAATATACGTGGTCTAACCTAACATGCTAGACTGTATCAGCTTTCACTTAAGTCAGTCAGATAACTGACTATAGCAAATTTGTTATCTGTACCTGTTTTTCTGCAATGGGTCTGTTTATCTTGTTTAGTAATTTGTATTGCGATTGTTGACATAAGAAAGATATTATTTTGATTTATTAGTGGATCGATTCATTAGTCCATCATATACTTATTGCAATATATAGTAACCAGATACAATAATTAATGAAACATTTCAGGATTTATATTTTTTGGTCATTATTCATATTTTCTAGAACTCCCAGTTATTATCTAGTCTTAGCCTTTTGAAACATGAAGTAAGAAAAGTCAATATTTTGAGCAATTGCATACTAGAAGAGTTTAATAAATTAGTTGATGGAAGAGCGGGCCTTTCTCCTCGTCCTGCAGTTAAATGTGTGAATGAAAAAGCCATGGAAGAATTTATCCGTTTGTAGGCGCTCCTTTTAGGACATATATTCAGCTATTTTTCTACTTATCTCACCCTGTCGTGATTTTATGATGGTTAAAGCTCGTATTTCCGTGGGGACAGAGTATACATTTTGTCATATGCAATACTGATTTAAAACAACTTTATTGTATCTATGTTCACAATACAATCAGCGTTATTACTTTCCACACGATTTCCTTACATTCGTATTCGTTGGGCACATTTTCCGACCAGTACTCTTATTCATGCATAATCGCCAATGTTTTTTTTTTATTCTCATTTAGACCTTTTACAAGCATATTAAGCTCTTAATTTGTTTTTAACCAACTCACTATCGCGTTCTTCCCAATCCCAAATTGTCTTCAGAACTACAGAAATGGTGCCACGTTCCTGGTGATAGTTGAGTTTGTCGTCTGCCGGTCAAATATATATTGCTTGAAATAAATACAAAGAGATTTAATCTTTGTATCCTATATCAAATCGTGGCAATTGGCTGCTCATAAATGCTCCTCTCGTACACTAAATGTATGTACACCACACAATTCTCTTATATCTGCAGGTATTGGTTTGATACTACTGCATATATTTAATATATCAACTCGCCTTAGATTTACAATTAAGTAGCCTTTATATTGTCCATTTGATTAACACAGTAAAACATGTCTTGCTCATGGTGAAAGACACTCTATTGCCCACCTACTCCGTACCTCTCTGAACATACATGCATACATACGTACGTACATACATACATATATACCGAACAGATATGCGCATAATGCTGTAATTTTGTTGTTTTCAATTTGATTCATCTACATTATCAACTTGCATATCAAATCTTCACATTCTTCATAGTCTTCAAAAGCTACTAATATATCTATATATATATATATATATATATAGATATATATATATATATATACATATATATATATATATATATATATATATATATATATATATATATATATATATATATATATATATATATATATATATATATATGTAATACTTACAAATTATAACTTCACAACGTTTCAGATATGCATTGTACTACATCCATCATTGCATGATATGGCATGAAAAACTGAATATGACCACTCAGGTGGCCTAGTGGTTAGAGCGTCCGCCGCGAGAGTGGAAGGTCGTGGGTCCGATCCCCGACCGTGTCATGCTAAAGACTTACAAAAATGGTACTTACAGCTGCCTCACTTGACGCTCAGCATTAAGTGGTTAGTGTTAAGATTGGTTGGCCTGGTGTCAGGATAATGTGAATGGGAGGGACATCATGATACATGTCTGCGGCATGATGCTCCAATTGCAGATATCAATATAAACTGCCTCACTGCAGATATCGTAACGATATGACTGTAAAAGTGTTAAAGCTACGTTGAAAAGAATCATAATCAAAACAAACTGGATAAGCTTCGCATATTAAATGAAATACAGAATTAACACTTACCCACATGGCTGGAGAACACAATGGAGAGCGTACACTCCTTGACAAGATCCAACACGATCTGTGTGTCGGTTATAATTTGATATCACTTAATCCATAGAAGAGTGAGTAATAGTCAGGGAAAATACTCGTGCATATCATGCTTTTCCCTCGTCGCAAGTAATTTCCGACGAGATACATGTTAGTACAGTCGCTTACCTGAAAAAAACACTTGTTCATCCTAAAAAACGTTGTACACACACACACTCACACACACACACACACACATATATATATATATATATATATATATATATATATATATATATATATATATATATATATATATATATATATAGAGAGAGAGAGAGAGAGAGAGAGAGAGAGAGAGAGAGACACAGACAGACAGACAGACAGACAGACGGACAGACACACAGACAGAGATAAACAGACAAATAGACTGACAGATAGACGGACAGACAGATAGAGACAGACTGACGGACGGACATAAGGGCAGTTAGTAGGGTGCGTGGGCGGGTGGATATGTTAGGATTGAATTTTTAGTAAAATTAATAAGATTGATATTTTCTTTGAATTGTATTAAGTAATGTTTTATTTATTTATATTTAAGTAGTTTCTAAAATATATGAAAAGTAATTTGTAACACAACTATATAGAATAGAAATGGTTGCTGAGCAAGTGAAAAAAGGCAATGTATATAGCCATAATGCATAAGACTGATACAAATAACTAAAGCTTGCCAATGTACAGTATTGTGTGGAAGCACATAATACATGCGTTTGCCGACTCAGCTACAGTTCTAGGTTCCATCAGTAAAAATATGTTTCTGACCTAGTATTGGCATAAGTTCAAATCGGTTAATGAAGGTGAAGTAACCTCTCTCTAAGAAGCTTTTGGACGACACAAAAACAAAATGGCTTCCAACTAACGAATATCCATATTTGGTCTGACGTCGTTAAAACAAATATAAATAACTACAACGATAAGTCTTATGACGTAAATAAGGTGGTTTTCACCTGCTGAAACTGGTTCTTACCGGATTGAAGAGTTAGTATTTTTCTGTCTGATGCGTAGAGGGTATGACCTTGTCTAACCCTGAATCTGGCCGAGTATGTATAAATACAGTTGCGCAAATCAAGTCAGATTAGTTCTACGTATTAGCAGAAAATTGACGTCTGACTCTTTATTCCAGCTTCGATTCCGTACCTGACCTAATTCCCTTGACATTTCATCATAGGGTGACATTCTTTATCTGGGGACTCAACCTTTTTCTTCTTACTATCCTCCTGAGTTCCCAGCCTGTGTTTATGAGACTGATCTATAGAACATTCCAGTCAAACATCTAAGAAAAGTCTCATAAAAGTTGGTGGAGCATAAGTGATGAATAAAGGTGTCACCCCACACAACTATAACCTGCGTAACAGACTCATTCCGGAACTACTTCGACCTTCCGACTTCAGTCCGCCCAGCCTTACTTCGAGAGCAACAGCGCCACCACATTCTGAAGAGCCTTCTACATTTCCAACAACCTCCCTGCTATTGAACACAACAGCTTCAACATATACTTCACCAGTTACGATCTACCCAGTCTACCAGTAGCGACCCCACGCAAGCCTGATTTTGACTTCACCTCAACATCTGAACGTGTGACCCCAAACAGTGCTTTCCAACCAAACTGTGTGCCTGAACTAAAAAAAACATTACCTGTGCTAGACTATGAACATTTATCAAGGATTCATATTCATTCTGGAGACAACAGATCCGCACAAAAAGGTATGTCCTCGGCTATTAAATTAGATGTTTTTAATGGTGATCAATCTCAGAACCCTGTTAAATGGTTAGAACATTTTGTACAATGGGCTAGGTTTTATGAATTGTCAGATGATAAGATTTTGAATTCTTTTCCTTTTCATCTTCAGGGACATGCCAAAATTTGGTACGATACATTGTCAGAAAGTGATAAAAGCGATTGGCACACTCTAGTCTCAGCTTTCAAATCTAGATTTCACAATGACGATGTTATTCTAGATCTATCAATTTTGCAAACTCAGCAAGGGTCTTCTGAACCAGTATTAGACTATCTAAGTCGCCTTTTGCGAATCGCAACTAACAAAACTATTCCAGATCAAGTTTTATTAGCAGTGGCATTGAACGGATTGAAACCATCAGTAAAAGTAATAGTTATGAACACAAATCCAACTAGCATGTCAGATTTACAAGCTGCAGTTTTAGCAGAAAAATCAATTGCAACTGCTAATGATTCAGATCTGTCTGCCCTTAGCACACTTATTGATGAAGTTAAACAGCTAAAGGATGAGGTTAAAGTTCCTAATTCTAAACAAAGTGAGTTCATTAACACATACTCGCAACCACCTGCCAGTTCCAACTACACTAGGCAGACATTTCGCACTCAACGACCCCAAGCGCGAGGTTCTTACAATACACAACAGAATAGACCTATTCCAAATTACGCTAATAATAACTCACCCCGGCAAGGTATGCATTACCATCAGCAACCACAAAATCGCTCTACAAACTCTTGTTTTTATTGTCTCGGTTCCTGTCTTTCTAGATCTGTTTGTCCAGCTAGAAATGCCCAGTGTCACCTTTGTCACAAGACAGGCCATTTTTCACGTGCATGCATGTCCACTCTTAAACAATAGGAACGCGCACCTCACGGTAGGACACGAACCTGTCGTGAGCTTGACCAAGAACCACAAATCACATTAGTCAAACCTATTCACAAAAATCTTGTTCCTCTTTTTGTTAAAAACAAAATCACGAATGCATTAGCGGACACAGGCGCGTCCATTTCGGCCATCAACTTAAAATTTCTTTCTCGCGCAGGATTCAATTCACGTCAAATTCAACCATCAAATCTTACTAATATTATCGCAGCAGGAGGGGAAAAACACTCAATTTTTGGAATTATCCCACTTAATTTGAAAATAGGAGGTGTAATTTTTTCTCATACATTCTATGTTATCCCTGCTCTACATCATTCAGTCATATTAGGTCTCGACTTCTTGAGTAAATACAAAGCAGTAGTGAATCTAGATACACAAACGCTCTCTTTACTAGACGATACGGTAGTCATTAATCTGCTGCGCCATCAGTCAGGATTGGCACGTGTCAAGAAAAGTACAACGATTTCACCAAACTCGAGTTGTTCTATTTCTGTTAGTATCAGTAAAATAAAAAAGGGAACGCCTGTTTTACTAGAACCATCTCATAATATGTCAAACTCCACATTTTTGACAGCTAGAACAATTGTAACGGTTTCGAAAAATAACCTTGTTCAGATCTTGAATCCTACTCCGAAACCAATACACATACATGCAAATACCGTACTAGCTTATGTAGACGTACTACATCCACAAACCATATTTACTGTTAGTGAGGACACTTATGACAAGAATATCACACCTGATACATCTGACATCGTGGACACACAAACTAGTAAATCACAAGAACCAATTAATTTTGATTTACACTCTTCAGATTTGACAGAAAATCAAAAACAAGAACTTCAATTATTTCTAAATAAACAAAGGGATGTGTTTGCCTTGAACTTAGAAGAATTAGGAAGTACTACGGTATTTACTCATCGAATAGAGACAGGTGATTCCATGCCAATTCGTTGTAAATCTTATCGTGCGTCTCCGCACATCAATAAAGAAATTGATAGACAGGTAGATGAATTATTAGAACACCAACTAATCGAACCCAGTTCTTCGAGTTATGCATCTCCAGTTGTTTTAGTCAAAAAGAAAAATGGGGAATATCGTTTTGCTATTGACTATAGGAAACTTAATCAGGTGACACAACCAATGACATTCCCTCTTCCAAGATTAGAAGATGTAATTGATGCAGTGGGACAAACAAAACCATGTCTTTTCAGTACATTAGATTTAAATTCAGCATTTTGGCAAATTAAAATGGACCCAGCGACAAAACATAAGAGCTCTTTCATAACATCACGTGGTCTTTACCGATGGAATGTAATGCCGTATGGACTCAGAAATGCGCCCGCCACATATTGCATTCTTTTAGGTCATGTACTTAGAGGTATACCGTGGTCAACATGTCTTGCATACATAGATGGCATTATTATTGTTTCCAATTCATTTGAAGAACACTTAGCACATCTTGAACTTATTTTTGATCGACTGCGTCAGACAAACTTGACACTTAAACCATCAAAATGTGTATTCGCAGCATCTGAAGTTATTTATCTTGGTCATAAATTCTCAACAAAAGGAATCAAAGTAGATGAGTCCAAAATTGACACAGTTACACAGTTTCCTGTTCCAAAAACACAGAAAGATGTTAGGAGTTTTCTAGGGTTGTGCAATTATTACAGAAAATTTGTCCAAGGATATTCTACAATAGCAACACCTTTAAATAAATTATTGACAAAAGACAGTTCATTTCTTTGGACAGACAAGTGTCAAAAAGCATTTGAAACTCTTAAGACAGCCTTGACCACAGCTCCTATCTTGGCTTATCCTGATTTTAATAAACCATTTAGACTCACATGTGATGCCAGTGGTACAGCTCTAGGTTATATCTTGTCTCAGATAGGGACAGACGACAAAGAACATGTTATTGCTTATGGTGGACGAGCTTTAACAAATGCTGAAAGACAATGGTCAGTAACTGAACAGGAATGTTTGGCAGTCTTAGAAGGTATCAGAACATATCATGTTTACCTATCACATCAGAAATTTACTGTCATTACAGATCACAAGGCACTAGTATGGCTAAGGACAGTTAAACACACTTCGAATAGACTAATTCGTTGGTCACTTTGCTTACAAGAATACGATTTTGATATCGTATACACTCCAGGCCATAAAAATACAAATGCAGATGCACTCTCACGTCGAAACTACGACCAAACAGCTAAGACTGACAGCCAATTAGAGAAATCTCCAGCATACATTAACACTCAGGCTCAGTTAGAACCACCAGTACACTCCATTCAAGAAGAAATGACAGAAATTACATTCTTTTACGATAAGGCAGAAACTCCTAACCTATTTCCAGTACATACTAATGATAACATACCTAACGGTAGTTCTGAAGAACTACCGGATATCGCCCAATATCAGCGCGAGTGCCCTGATTTTAAGGATATGTATGTTTACTTAGAACAAGGAATATTACCAGAAAACACTCGTCGCGCAACAGCTATTCCATATGAAGCAAATTAATATGAACTAATCAATGGTGTCTTACATCATTTTTTCCAGCCTCGTACAAAACACAAAACTTCTCCAGATCAACTCATAAAACAAGTTGCTTTACCCACAAATTTGAGACTCGATGTCCTTCTATCTTATCACGATTCAAAAGCAGGAGGCTGTCATTTTGGTGTTCAAAGAACATATCAAGCTATCAAACAGAAATACTATTGGCCTAAAATGTATCAAAATGTGTATGATTACATTACATCATGCTCTAAATGTCAGCTCATTAAACGGAACACAAATGCACGAAAAGCTCCATTACACCCTTTGCCCCCAGAAGACGTATTCTCTAGGTGGCACATGGACATTTTGTGTATGCCAAAAAGTAAAGAAAGTTATCAATACATCTTATTGGTGACAGATAGTTTGTCACATTGGTGTGAAGCCTTTCCCTTATGTTCTCAAACAGCAACAGATATCGCCAGTGTTTTGTACAATGAGATATTTACACGTTATGGTGCACCGCGAACACTTGTCAGTGATCGTGGACGAAATTGTATGTCTCAAATTGTACTCGCACTTTGTGAATTATTTCAAGTAACACGTCACCATACTAGTTCATACCACCCTCAAACTAACTCTGCATGTGAATGGACTAATAGTACCATCAGTCAGGCATTGAAGGCTTACTGTAGCAAACACCAAGATGATTGGCCGTCCATATTACCCAGCGTAATGATGGCATTCCGAATGAGTCCAGCAGTTAATTCTACTGGATACTCACCTTATTACATAGTCTTTGGGAAAGAAATGACTTTACCCTTAGATGTGTCTCTTACACCTAAAGAAACTGTACAAACACAAACACAACAGTACATAGATCAGTTGATTCAAAGATTGAAAATAGTTCAAGAATTAGCTAAAGCAAATACACGTGAAGCACAAAGCACAAGCAAACAGAGGTTTGACCAGAAAGCAAAAGAGCCGTCCTTTCGCGTTGGAGATTATGTACATTTACAAATCTCACATATACCTGTAGGGTTATCAAAAAAGCTTTACCCTCGTTGGGAAGGTCCATATTACATCACTCAAGTAGGTCCGAATAGCACCTACAGATTACGTCGTTGTTCAGACAATAAAGAAATGAAATCACTTGTACACGCAAACAGGCTTAAGCACTATAAAGATTATAGGGATTATAGACCTCCGACACCGGACACAGTTAGTACACCTCCACAGTCAACACAAACATCACATGATCAAACGAGCAATGAGCACACACCAACCAACAATGGTACCGAATGGTACTTAGTTGATAAACTGCTGAAATCCAAATGGATTTCTGGAAAGAAACATTATTTGGTTAAGTGGTCAGATGGATCCACGCCATCATGGCAACCAAGTGAGAATGTTTCTCCAGCATTAAAGCAAGCATTTCACAGTAAACACACACAATCGAACGCACCTCGCAAACGACGAAGTCGAATATTCCGTCATTGAATTCAAGACGAAATTTAGAAAGAAACTTCTTCGCAACTGAGAGAGTTAATGCTAGTCCTTTCCGCCATTCCATCACTTCCTCGTGCCTTCTATCTTCTTTCTTCTTCTTTCGCCGGCAAAACTCTCAATTTTTTTTCTTTTCTTTAAGGTATGAGTGGAATGTGGATTTGGGTCATAGGACTGCTTCTCCTGACTCTGAATCCATGGTCTGCTGTAGATGTGCAAAGATTAAACTGTGGAGTTATCTTCCAGTCTCTCTCACCAGTATATTGTTCAGCCGATAAATGGATACACACGTTTCAAATACAACTCCCAGAGAACATTTCTGTCGATCCTATAGAATATTGTCTTAAAGGTGTCAGATGTAGCTACATAAACACACTACTTCAACAACTAAATGCAATACGTCTTACAATGAATGCTCAGTTTAACGAAACAATCTCATTAATTAATGAGTTAATACCAGAAGGTGTTTTTCAGTCTTCAAATTTGTCAAAAAGAGCAATTTTGCCCTTCATTGGTGAAATAGGTAAAAGTCTATTCGGTTTAGCCACAACAGGAGACGTTGCCACATTAGCAAACCACAAAAATATGCTGACAAGACAGAATAATAAAATGCTCAGTGTTCTTGTGATTTTTCCTCCTATATTTCACAAGTTGACTATCGCTTTAAAGATATATTATCAGCTATTGGTCAAAACTCGAAAACGCTTCAATTACTAGGACAGACAATGATTGAAAATGAAGAAAACATACGCCTACAATATCAGAAAACAGAAGAAGTAATTGCCTCACAAATGTTAGATTCCCAGCAAATTAGGCATGAATTAGAAAAATTACAGATAGCAACTGCAGAATTGTCAGCAGGAAAGTTGCCTCCGATACTGATTCCACCTCATATTTTAGCAGACTCAATCAATCAAATCGAAACTATGATATCTACTGATTATCCAGGCTATTCAGTAACACCGAAAGATCCACGTTATTATTATCAATTTGGGTCATTCATGGCAACGCGTAAAAACCGCGACCTATATATTGCTCTACAAATTCCAATCTCATCTCGACGACGACCATTCGAAATGTATCGAATTCAATCATTTCCGGTCCCAATTAACACTTCATCTACACATGTTACGCAATTACTTGATTTACCAGACATAATGCTTGTATCTGATGACTACCAATTTTACACAGCACTAGCATTATCGACCCTAAATCAATGCACCGGTAAGGACATTTTACATTGTAATATCCGCCCTACACTCAAACCCTTGTCTCAACCTGAATGTATCAATAGTCTATTCCAAGATGATAAGAATAATATCCATCAAACCTGTAACTTCCGTTTCATGACAAGCCAGGTCGTGCCACATATTCTAGACATCTCCTCAAATCAAATATTAGTTTACCTTATGGACGAAATAATACTTGAATGTCAAAATCAACGTCGCATTGTTAAAGGATGTCGTTTCTGTATTATGAGTATTCCTTGTCACTGCGCAGTTGTTACTACATCTATGACATATGACGGACATATCACTACTTGTTCTGACAATTCGACTGAAATTACCCAACTTCACCCAATTAATTTAGCACTTTTACAACAATTTTTCAACTCCACACATTTAGCAGCCATTTTAGGTAATACATCCTTTGACAATCCTTTGACTATCTCTGTACCTGAATTTAAATTGTATGAACATCAAATGTCGCAATTCCTTGCTAAAGATAAGGAGATTGATTTAAGTCTTAAGAAAGTAGCGGCACGTGCTAAAAGCGATCAAAGAATCTTTTCGTCCTTAGCGGAAACAATGTTGAGTGGTGAAATTTCAGTTGATGATGATTCTTGGTTTGATTCCAAATCTATTATGACTATAATTAGTTTATCTGTATCTATTTTGAATACATTGGCAATTGTTTGGCTCATATGGCGATTCAGAACATTGTCAACGGCACTCTTACTTGTTCATTCGACAAAAGCAGAATCTACAGTACATTTCCAGTATACCATAGCACCGACAACTATTGTTCCTGATTGGTTTACTACAGTTTCTGATGTACTCACTTGGGATCATTTGATCTTTTCAGTTTCAATTATGACATTTGTAATTGCTCTCGTTCAAGTCTATAAATGGGTTACTCAGTCCAATGCGCGAACTAAGCTTCGTCTTGAAATTACTACAGGAGTTCAATGCGTACTTGTTGACATACTTCAACTTGGTCTGTGTCCTTCATACTGGCACATTACTGGACCCTTGATGATTGAAAATCTTCATGTCACTGGTTATCTACGACCTCGATTACATGTCACATGGACAGGTTTTAAGCTTACCAAAGTGAACACAAATTTCGAACTAACCATACCAACCTCTTTTAGTATTGATTTTGTCTCTGCATTCAAACTGCGTTCAATTTTTAGCAAGCCTTTCTGTGCACACGTTATTTGGACACACCATGATATTGCGTTTCCACTACGTCCTGACCGAAGTATTTCAGAATGTTCTCCTCGAACGTACCCTTCCGTGCCACCCTATTCGATATTACCGTAAATATACACATATCAATACGTGACCTCGCAATCTCAGGTCACGATGATAATAACGAAAATGAAGATCAAATAATAATAATCATATAATAATAAATTCGTCGTCTTCTTATTAGATTATACTAATATATATATATATATATATATATATATATATATATATACTTAGATAGAATAACAATACGTATAATTGTAATTTAACATACACATATTAACTCCGCTCCTATTACTATTTTATTATAAGACTAAGAATTAATTGCAACATACTATTTATATATTTATTCTATTTGTCTCTTCCAATGTAGCACAATAACATCGGAACAACAAGCCAAGTGAAACTTCAAAAAGCAATATCTCCCTTTTATTAAATAAATAAATCTAGTTAACTAAATTTACAACAAAACAACTCAATACATATATCAATCATGGCAGACTCTATTACATTCGATTTTGGTCACAACAAAACTATTACCCTAAGAAACCCTGAACTTCAAAAAATAGTTGAAGCCTTGCCAATATTACAGAATCTTCATATGTGGTCCAAAACTCCCTTTGCCATGTACAAATTTGATATTTCGGTCGCTCGACATTTATTTTTGTCAATAACAAGGGGCACAGTATTATATAACAACCCAAATTCATTATTTGTAGCAGTTCGCATTGCAGCATACCTCTCAATACCTGAAGAAACGTTAGCTCGCCTCCTCTCCGGTATTGTGCCCTCTTCTGATATGATTCCACGTTATTTAGGTTTTATTCATCAACTTTTAATCGGAGGCTACACTGGATTAGCCGAATTGTATATTCGTAATGCAAAGTTACCCCTTTCTTTGCTACAAAACCCACAAATTAGTTATCATAAATTCAAAAAACAATGTCGAGACACACATAACCTTGAAGAGTATTTAGCCAAATGTGTCCGACCAAGATGTGTGTGCGAACGGTGCACTCAGCACCGTGCAGACATCAATCAACAGAACCAAACCAGGTACATACCTCGACTTGTCTATCCCGGAAGGATACGTTTCTTCCCTGAACGGACCGCCCTACCCAAATATTTAGCACTCAAAAGTGAAAAAGCTAATGAAGAAAATAGAGCAGCACCACAACAATAAGCTTAAAATAACAAACAACTTCATATAACAAATGGACAACATCTATCTAAGGATCTCTGTGACGACAATCGTCTGGAGCTCCCCTTCCTCGTCATGATGATAATCGTCTGATGAGCCTAGTATAGTTAGAGGTAGGTTTTGTAGTTTTGTAGACTTGTGTGTTTAATATAATAATAATATTAAAAAAAAAAAAAAAAAAAAAATTCATATGTTCTTTCATAGTATCTTATGAAGGTATTCTATGTTGTGAAGTTTGTTCCCATTGTATTTTTTTTTTGGGGGGGGGGAATTTTATCTCGAAATTTGCATTGTACTTTTTATTATATTTCTTTTAACTGAGTATTGTGCAATACACTTCCCATTGTGTTTTTGGGAATATTATCAAATATTTTGTATTATACTCTTTATTGTACTTTTTGAATTTGACTGAGTATTTTGCAAAGTACCTTATCATTGTATTTTTTGTATTTTACCTGGTATTTTGCAATGTATTTGCAGTGTTTACATTGTATCTTTAAACTTTGCGAAAATGTCTCGCAATGGTTTTTTTTTATGATTGTATTTTTGATCTTTCAAATTTTATCTTGTTTGGATGAATGAAATTGATTTTTCTTTTCGAGCCTCGTGGTCTCGGCTCAATAAAACAGAGGGTATTGTTAGGATTGAATTTTTAGTAAAGTTAATAAGATTGATATTTTCTTTGAATTGTATTAAGTAATGTTTTATTTATTTATATTTAAGTAGTTTCTAAAATATATTAAAGGTAATTTGTAACACAACTATATAGAATAGAAATGGTTGCTGAGCATGTGAAAAAAGGCAATGTATATAGCCATAATGCATAAGACTGATACAAATAACTAAAGCTTGCCAATGTACAGTATTGTGTGGAAGCACATAATACATGCGTTTGCCGACTCAGCTACAGTTCTAGGTTCCATCAGTAAAAATATGTTTCTGACCTAGTATTGGCATAAGTTCAAATCGGTTAATGAAGGTGGAGTAACCTCTCTCTAAGAAGCTTTTGGACGACACAAAAACAAAATGGCTTCCAACTAACGAATATCTATATTTGGTCTGACGTCGTTAAAACAAATATAAATAACTACAACGATAAGTCTTATGACGTAAATAAGGTGGTTTTCACCTGCTGAAACTGGTTCTTACCGGATTGAAGAGTTAGTATTTTTCTGTCTGATGCGTAGAGGGTATGACCTTGTCTAACCCTGAATCTGGCCGAGTATGTATAAATACAGTTGCGCAAATCAAGTCAGATTAGTTCTACGTATTAGCAGAAAATTGACGTCTGACTCTTTATTCCAGCTTCGATTCCGTACCTGACCTAATTCCCTTGACATTTCATCATAGGGTGACATTCTTTATCTGGGGACTCAACCTTTTTCTTCTTACTATCCTTCTGAGTTACCAGCCTGTGTTTATGAGACTGATCTATAGAACATTCCAGTCAAACATCTAAGAAAAGTCTCATAAAAGATAGATAGATATATAGATAGATAGATAGATAGATAGATAGATAGATAGATAGATAGATAGATAGATAGATAGATAGATAGATAGATAGATAGATAGATAGATAGATAGATATTGAAAACAAAATATGCACATTGCAATGTCATTTTTATCACTCCCATTTGGATTCAGGAGAAGAAAGAAAAAAATACGTATTTCCACAGATCTTCTAAGCCACCGTTCATTTAGTAAGTACGCACGGAGGAGGAGGCGGTTAACCAATATGCACATGCTTACGTATTGGGGTGGGGTTGGGGGTATCTACTGATACTGTGCGTACGGATTGGAAACGGTTAGGGTGTCGTGAAACCTCAATAATAATTTGTCTAATACGTAACCTGTTCTACTGTGTTCAGTCGGCTTTTGAAATTTAGCGGGCACTAGATAAACGTTTCAAAGTTACGCAGCTTATGTCCTTGATGCAGCCAAACATTCGTCGTATGTAGACTGTCTGTTTTATTAAACACGTTAATATTATTAATATTTACTCTTTTCTACGTGAATGTAGGCTGTTCTATAGAATTCGGGTGGAGAGGGGTGTGTCAAGCGTAAGTACGCAGTTGGGATATGTAACAATGTACGCATGTGTACAGGGAAGGGGACGGGTAAAGCGTTGTCAGATGTGTGCATAAGTACTAAATGGATGGCCCCTAAATGAAGTCTATAAATATATTCCGATTAAAGTTTTAGAACTCTACTACATTTAGAATAAACTGAACGTGGTATTGTTTCTGCACTTTGTGACTGTATAAATGTTTAAGTGTTTCTAACATTTACTAATTTCTGAGATGATAAAATGTTTGAATCATTCTAAATTCAAAATTCATGTTTTGCTAAAATTAAATTATAAATACGCAGTGAGTGGTGGCTCCGGTTGTTTCCCATGCCCCACATGAATTATATTTATTCAATATAGCACAGTTGTAGAAAGAGTGGTATATATATATATATATATATATATATATATATATATATATATATATATATGTATATATATATATATATATATATATATATATATATATGTATGTATGTATGTATATATTAAATGCATTTCTACAATTAAACATATCTATATCAAGGAACATATATGTCGTATTACAATATCACTTCTTTTAGAATTATCGGAGAAAGGTGTCGACTACTTGTATAGTTTGACACAATATTCTAATTTGCTAAAATATAATTTTATTGATACCCTGCGATTTCTGGTAATGGATTTACTTCCATCATTTCCATTGCAGTTAAATAAGAAAAGGGAGAAGGGTGCCGGAAAAGATACCATTGTAGAATATCAAATACGAAAAGTCTTAATGGATCAAGATTAAAAAGGCTGTCACTGCATAACATACAATTTCCGAAATATATATCATTCCCATACAAAATAATTGATTAAATATCTCCTGCAAAGTGACGGAGTTTGTAGAGTTGATACATATCGTGCCATTGTGTTTACTTTACTTTACATCATCCACTGTCCAATACAACCCATTAACAATCTCGGAGATATATTCTTCTCTTTATTCGTGCATATAATAAAGGATCGATTCCTTTTATAGTATTGCTATTTCTGTGGAGATAAGCGCGATATTATTGCTGTGGTGGAATTTTCTAAAGTTGGTGCCTTTCTTATTTCTATTTTGGTTTCTAAGCAAGACCATATCCACTTTCCGTTGAACTCCATCTGTAAATCTAAATTGTCCTTATTATCTGTATTTATATGTCCTCAAGATCTGTCGTTTAACATTTATGTATGCAATTACATGAGTGTATATTTCTACATATGGATAGAGAGGTAAGGAATAGCTAGGAAGGTTAGTTTGATTCTCCATATGTCTGACGTCATTAAAGTTTCTGCGAAATGGTCAATGTCAAGGCTAAATTAGAATAAATGTAAGGTGATGTGATCCACGACATATGTGCAGTCTTATCAAACTAATGCCAGCCTAAATAAAGGAATCGTGTGGCAGCATACACGTACTACAGAAGTGAGATATCGGGTAGCAGAAAGTAGAGCCACGACTGTAACATCACGTAATATGTCTTAGCGTAGCAGATGACAAACTCAGGTTTGGCCAAGAAAGTAGGATTCATTCTGTGCGTCTGAAGAAAATCTGGGATTTGAAAACACGCGATCGTGAGTTCGATAAAAAGTTCGAAGATGACATGGTTAAGGATATATGTTAAAATCGACCTATCGTTCCGTGGCCCCGTTTTGAAACTGTTTGTGACACGAGGATTGCACTCCTTAAAAGATGCCACATTGACGCACAGCAAAGAATTTCTCCAAAATGTCATCATTGACAAGCAAAACTCCAAAGAAGCTTGAGAGCAGGCAAATATGTCTTGCTTCAAACGGGTAAAGAAATTTTAGACCGTTGAGAAAAAGTCCTATAAATGTCATAGACCGTACAGAGTCAGGCATTCCTGCTTCCCTAGCCCCTCAGCAAGGACAAGGTAGAACGAGACGACGAATTTACCCCTCCATATACCTTCACCCACCCACCCATCCCATAGCTAGAATGACTAAAACAACAAGAACCGTTCGAGACTTAGACGGTTTTGGTTTCTAAATCAATCATAGAGACAGAAAAATGATGCACCCAGTTTTGAAATGAATATGTTTGCCATACCACCCACTATGAAGACCATACAAGAATCTCAATGGGTCGAATTTCGCATCGAGTTCGAATTCAATGGTCAATTCGAACACTACATCGATCTGAATATCAGTTTCTTGTATTTGAAAGTGAAAGTGATCGATCAGCCCGACACCGACCTAGGCGACGATGATTCAGCAGCTACGGTTAACAAATGCATGCATTCAACGGTCAACTCGAACATTACATCGATCTGAATAACAGTTTCTTGTATTTGAAAGTGAAAGTGATCGATCAGCCCGACACCGACCTAGGCGACGATGATTCAGTAGCTACGGTTAACAAATGCATGCATTCATTGTTCAGGGAAGTGGACTTGTACTTAAATAAAATAACTGGCCAGCAGTAGTATGGATATGTACCCCGTACCGAGCGTACAATGAAAATCTCTTGAGATACGGAAAGGATCCCAAGAACATTTATCTCTTATGGAAGCCTAACTGAGCGAACAGGTTAAACAGCATCACATGACTTGTTAAACGACAAAAGAAAATTGCTGAAAGCAGAAGTTTGAAACTGATGGATCGTTTGCATTTGGAAATGTGGTTGGAAGACAAGTATTTCCTGAAAGGTGTGGATGTCCTCCAGGACTGAATCTCAGTAGTGCCGCTTTCCTTTGACGGATGCAGGTGATACTCTTTACACACCGGTCATTCATGAATTTCAACCCTAAGTACAACTTGTGGAAGTGTTACCTTAGGTGGAAACAACATCAGTCACTTTTGAGCAGAATGACGGCAAATTATCCGGAACACGCGTGGAAGTGAAAACCTTTACCATTCCTGCTATACAGCAATCAATAATTAATGATCAAAGATCATCTGTTCCAAGGACAGTTACGCAAACGTTTAATCGTTGGAATTGTCAATAATTCAGCCGTAACGGAAATTATAATGAAAAGCATTACCAGTTTCAGCAATGGAAACTGTCCAAGATCGAAGTCAATCACGATAACAAGACCTTGTGTACCAGACATTTTTACCCTATGTTTGATTGACGCGAATAATTGCTTGAGATCATACTTGTCCCTCTACGAAGCCACGGGACAGTTAGGTACCAACACAAGTCACAGCATTACATGCAAAGATTATACAGGAGGCTATGCTTTGTGGGCTTTTAATTTCACTTCAGACCAATGCATGGACGAGGGACATTTCCACACTATTCAATCCATCAGATTCGTGTGGAAATTCAGTTTGCTGCTCTAGGCGAAGGCAATCCGGTGCAAGTCATATTTTAGTCTGAATTCGACAATACCATGTAAATCAACAGTTTGAGAGCAGTCATTATAGATTATTATAAACTGTGGAAGACACTATCCATCTTTGAATGATGGAAAATCTATAGAAATGGCATGGGCGGATTCAGGGGAAGTAGAAATGCAATACAAAAACGAAGATGAGTTAGTAATGAAGTCCAGATCGTCAGAACATGAACAAAATTTAGTATCCTGTTTTGCCAAACACTTTGCATATACAAGCACGGAATTGGTCAAGAACAATTGATATGGATGTCAAAATGATAATCCTAGTCATCTTTGTCAAATTCAGCACGATTAATGTATAATGATGAATCACGAAGAAAAATTGGACGAGTATCTGGACGAGGCTTAGAGTCTCATCTCGGAATAATCCGTGTTGCAAAAGTACTATAATGACGTGCGTGATCATTCCTCTCCTCCAATGATTGCTCGAAATCCATCATGTTGAAGCAACTTCGCACAGAGTGCGGATACGAAGCGAAGAAACGGTTACTTGTCAGACACTTTTAAGCAAAACTTTCAGGATTTAATTGATGACTTTGTATTAAGTGGGAACTTTATTACCTTTTAAACAACAGTCCATACATTGATTCGTAGATGTGTGCTAAAGATGAACTACCGCATCGCAAGACTCGAGAACACTAAGCTTATGTCATCAATACGGACGACAATAATCTCCCAGGAACATAAAAGCCGTTTACTTTCCTAAAGAGTGTTGTGTGGATTTTTTTTTATTCGTATGGATTGCCACTTTTGTAAGACGACATCACTGACTTTATGATAATAAATGCTCAGACGACACGATTCAATAATGAGAAATTACAAGACACGTATTCCATGGTGCTGTACAATATTGTGTATATTTACTACATCAACGCAATCTTGATAGGTATAGGACTGACAGGGGAAATAACCGTTTCTGGCTTCCCGTTTTCTGATGCCGCTTTGGTTTTAAAACAGTGGTCTGCTGTTACGGCATATTTTGAGATAAATTTGGATCGTTTGAATGTAAAATCATTGGAAACCAACAGAATACATATCAGGATACTTGTTTCCGAAGCGTTAAAAATTTTTAAAGTTTTATTTTCATACATTAAGAGGAGGTAATACTAATAAACACGGTAGGTCTTAAGCTTCGAACAATTTGGAATATATCCATGTATATTTCATATTTCTTAGTAACCTCTATTTACCGTACGAAGTCTAAATTCAGGAGTCCTATCTGGTCGTTTCAACCATATCTGCAATGACCCGTGCGTAGGCCAAATTATCCCTCAAATATTTAGCGCATTGACCCCATTCTCGGCCAACGGTGCTAGTGTAAAAAAACTCGATTTAATAACTTCTACAAGTTATTTCATATATAAATATATATACTGATTTTCATTCAGATAAGCAAAAATAGCGTTTATGTCTTCTCTTCAAATTATGTGTCAAACTTGTTTAAATGAACGGTGTCATGGCAAGGTTATATCTGTATGAATTTAGTCCTAGAAAGCTCTATTCAAAATTATGAGTACACACATTCCTCAGCATGCTGACGATACGTGTGACTTGGTATAGCGTTCATTGTTTGTTCTAATTAAAACTGAAGCTATACACATATTTTCTGGCACAATTCAGAGTTGTAGACTCGGTTCATTTTCATAAAATTAAGTAGGACCATGTTTTTCTAAAAATTGACAAAATTGCATTTTGAGATTTGTTTACCCCCCACTCAATTCATGTTACAAAAGTACGCCACGCTGCATCACAGAGACAGTTGAGACTGAATTTGTATCATTCTTGGATGCACCTCCACTGAAAAATAGCTTGATTTACTTGCAAAAACTGGTATTTCAATTTTCATGTCCTATACCTAGTCTTGGATATTCTATAGATCATTTAGTGACTTCCTTTATCTTAATTCTTCTAGAAACGATGACAAAGTTGATCTTTGGTTGTGTGATTATTAAGGTTATATTTTGTCTTTAGTTAGGAAAATCCAAATTGCTTTCATTCCTGGAAATCAAGCTTCACTTCACAACTTTGTCAACCATGTCTAAAATGATTTGTTTGTTTGAAGAAATGTTGTTTATTGTTAATGTTTGGCTGTTGGTTGTTTGCTATTTGAATAACAAATGTTGCGTTTTGAAATAATGTCTCGGTTTTTTTTCTTCTTCAAATTTTCATACATAACCATGCTCTTTGACTTCCCCCTATCCCTCGCCCTAAAATTAAATTTCCGAACCAACAAATAACCGTAGGGATGCTTCCTATCGCGTATGCGTAATCATATAAAACGAAACAGGCTGACCATTCATTGTTGACCCAGCCTCCTATGCAAATGTGTTCAATACTAGCGAAGCTAACGAAGCATTCGTAAATGAACATTTCCCTTCAGACAAAGATTGATACCGAAACTTGAAGAGATACACAATGTCAAAATGATGAAAGGGACCGCAGACCTGATAGAAGACCTTTTCAAGGAGGACATTAAGAAGGAGAAATAGAAATGGACCGAGAAGTACAGACCTCAGAAGCAGCAAAGAAAACAGAGAACAGAGAGCATGAGCGACAACAGCAGGAATCCGACAGAGGATTTGTGTACTGCCGTATCGACACGAAAGAGCTCTCCTTCTCTTTCCTAAGAAGTTGACCCTATATTAGGAGAGTAACTGAAACACAGAGAAAGGAGGATGAAGAAGATATAATTAGGATGAGGGAATGTGTTGCTAAAATATAAAAGAAGGGGAGAATGAGGAACGGAAAAGAGAAGAGCAGGAAAGGGGGAAAAGGAGACGAAAAAGAAGAATTTAGGAGAGAAAGAGGAGAAGACAAATGTAGGAGTGAAAGAAAGAAGCTGGTTTAGAAGAAGACATTAAAATTGAACCCAAACGCCCTTTTCAGGGCCACTCATTTGCCTTGAAAAGATTTGCTTTCTTCCCAAAAAATATTGTTTTAGTCCTTTATATAATTTTTTGTGAAGTGTTTCAGATTGTAAATTGTATATTGAATGTGGTATATAAGACTATATCTATGTCACACTCTCTGTTCCCGATTGAGGTCAGAGCGGTGGACACCTATTCCTACAATTGTTGCAACAATGTTACCAATCTTCAGTAATATTGACCCTATACAACAGCCCCACCTCCCTTTGTTGCTATTCAGTTCCAATATTCACCATATTAAATTCCCATTGACTCTAAACATTTCGAATGTTATTTCAAACGTGTTGACCCTAAATGTTCACGTGGGGTGGTGTCGGTAATATATGTTCCCATATGTATGTATGTATGTATGTATGTATGTATGTATGTATGTATGTATGTATGTATGTATGTATGTATGTATGCATGCATGCAGGTAGGTAGGTAGGTAGGTAGGTAGGTAGGTAGATAGATAGGTAGGTAGTATGTATGTATGTCATTACATTACACATTATAGATCAAAGGTCATAGTAAGTGATAAATTATCTTTAGAGAAAGCACATTTCGCACTAAATTGCCACTAATGCCCGAATGCGGATGCATGGATATTGACAGAAGAGTGTTTGTACTAAAACAGGAACCTGTTCTGTGACCTACTGGTTAAAGCGTCCGTCTCAGATGCGGCAGATCGCGGGTTCCCATCGTATGTTGACAGGTTTTGCACCTTTTATCGCCAAAGGGTCCAGATTGAAGGATGGAAGTTGTTTGCCTTTGATATGAAATCATCCAGGTATGGTGTAAGTTTATGCGCTGTTAAAAGTTGACCCATAACCATATTAGCATACGAAACGGCCATTTATGCAAACATTGGAGTTCCATTGTCTCAGAAGTAGTTTTCGTTATTACATTCGATGTTACTAGTTTTAAGACAAACTCCAGGAGCTAGAGCAGGAAGTGAGTGTGTGGATAGTCTTCACTTCTTGTTTCCATTGATATTATACAAGCTTGTCTCCCTTCGTTGCCCGTATGTTAGTATACAAAGATGCAAACGGCTAAGAAAACTGCAAATTATCTGGCAGTAACCGTTCGCATTCTTTGCTTTTAATGAGGTAAGCTGTCGTGCCCCGAAGATATGATATTAATTTATGGACATGTGCTCTCATGAATGATCCAAATAGTCTGATATACTTTCTGTGGGATGCCGGTTACAGTAGATTATAGGTCTGCGAAGTCAGGGCGAAGCTGTTGGGCTCCAACTTGGAATAACGCAACAATTCGGAATCCCGAGTTGTTGCGCTTTTTCTCGAGAAATTGCGTGACCATGCGAACCGATATAAATAGACCGAGCTGCTGGCTTAACATGAGTTTCATTAGAGTGTTAAGAATGGAGGATGTTGACATAGATATTTATGAATCGTTTTGCACGGAAAAATACGTAAGCAACAAGACTACAAATAAATGCTGGAGTAACAAAAACTTTATTATTATTATTATTATTATTATTATTATTATTATTATTATTATTATTACTTCACTTAAAGAGTATTTTTTTTTCTTCATAAAGCCATTTTCTCAAACTACTAAGTACTTACTTGAAATGAATGGTACAGCATTAATGATTTGGCACCATATTTCACTCAAATTATGGCTGGTCCAAGGATTTTTTTCACTCTAGGCAAACTATGCACAAAAAATATAACTTCCATCACTTATATACTTTTGGGAAGAATGATTATTTTTTTAAGTATTCATAACATTCATTACTTACTTAAAACCATGAGCAGTATATCATATTCTTAAGCTGTTGACAACTATATAAAATGTCATTCATTAACTCAGCATACTGTTGTCAATGAAACATTTATGCTCTGTGTACTTTTTTGACAGAGTACCAATGGACCAGAAGCAGAAGATGAGAATCTCAGCCATGAAGCCCAAGTTGAGGTACGATGCAGGTTGTTGATCATTAGTAATAGCGATAAAATTCACTGATTTCAGCATTTTTCTATCGAATGGTGTAATGATAGGTACAGCTAGAGAGTCATAAGATTCCTGATTATTTAGGAAACAGACACTAATGTACATGTTATCGTGCTCCTTTCCGAGACCAATTTCTTATAAATTTCATCAATGATATTAGATATTAATTATTTACATACTTTCTTGACAGACTACCAGTGCACCAGAAGCCGAAGATGAGAATGTGAGTGTCAACCGTGAAGCCCAAGTTGAGGTAAGTTGCAGGTTGTTGATCATTTGTACAAGCATTAAAATTCATATTGCTTACATCATCTTTCTACCGAACGGTGTTGGAAAGGAATGAGGATATCAGTCACATCTCCCCTGATGTAATGATACGTACAGTTAGAGAGTCATAAGATTCCTGATAATTTAGGAAATAGACACTAATGTACATGTGATCGTGCTCCTTTCTGAGACAAATTTCTTATTATAAAGACGCCATATTTCATCAATGATATTAGATATTAATTATTTACATACTTTTTTGACAGACTACCAGTGCACCAGAAGCCGAAGATGAGAATGTGAATGTCAGCCGTGAAGCCCAAGTTGAGGTAAGTTGCAGGTTGTTGATCATTGGTACAAGCATTAAAATTCACACTGCTTATATCATCTTTCTATCGAACGGTGTTGGAAAGGATTGAGGATATCAGTCACATCTCCCCTGATGTAATGATACGTACAGTTAGAGAGTCATAAGATTCCTGATTATTTAAGAAACAGACACTAATGTACTTTTAATCTTGCTTTTTTCAGTGCTGTAAAGATCTAAGATATTAGCATTCAGTATAATGATATTCAATAATGTATGCTTGTTCTTATCATATGTCAGAATGCCACACACAGGATATGGAAGACAGAGGAGCTGGCTACAACAGAAAGACACAGATCTGGAAGAGTAGTAGCTAATCAGGCATACCTTTTGGAAAATATATTCATATATTTTAAATAAAGTACATGGATACCTTGGATTAAATTCTTAAGTTTGATAAAATATTTTAATCAACTTTTGTTTAATATTTCTTCATATACTTCAAGGTGCTGATACACCTGTCGGAGAAACTGAAAAGCTGCACAAAAGAATCAACCTTCATATCTCTGATTCGATGACGAAGAAACTATACAGAAGTCTGGTTGCAGAACAATATTCCTCCCTTGGTCACGCTTTCAGTGATATAACACTTATCGCAATTGTTCACAACCCCAACTGGAGTTGCGAAACCAAGAAAGAAAAGGAATCTTACTGGATATGCCGCCTTAGAACATTAAAACCAAGCGGTTTAAACCTAGATGACTTGAAAAATAAACAGTCATGCCCAAGTAAAATTATCGTTTTGCTGGTAGCAAATTTTCTATTAAAATATTATCTAAATTTGTTTGTTGGTCACCCAATGGAAAATTATTGCTACTATAACGATGAATAATTTCCTATTAAATACATTTTCATAAAATAACAGATGTCGTGATGGCTCATCGATTTCTATGTCAATATAAAATATTTCCATCATCCGTAACAATTTGAAATAAAGTAGTCTAAACATAATAAATTTAAGAAAGCTTAATTCCTGTAGAAATCGTCATGTAAAGCTTTGCAAACACAACGGTTTTTCTGTGCTTTACACAATAACATAAATTGGAGATATTTAGTTAAAGATTTATAGCCGAGTTTGGGATTATATTATATATGTGTTACTCACGTGGTCCTTAGCAGTTCCATCCTTTTACGTTGAAGTTGGTAGATAGGAGAGAAAAAAAATTTTGTAATAGACTTGATTTATTTGTATTCTCCTTGATTAATAATATTTTTTGTACTTTTATGTTTATTATATAAAGACCTAAGAGCCAAAAAAAAAAAACAGATAAAGATAATTGTTTCAGAAAAAAGACCAAATATGTTTATATTTATAGAACTTATTAATACCCAGATTATTGGAATTCGAATAATGTGTCCATATACATTTAGACTGCCTTTAGTCAATAAATAGCTTTATACACTTATAGAAGTTTTGATTGACCGTTTCTTAAACACAAACTATAATTACATAACTTCTGACTTTATCATCGTACTGTTATATTTCATGATGTAGATATCTATTGTTTCTACAGGGACCATTTGTGAATTAACCTTCGTTTTTATTTGTATGTCTCCACATCTTCATGCATATAAGATATCGTTTATTGCATTATTTTTGTGCATATTGCAGTTGATATAAACATTGTATCGGAATAAATAAAACATTGTCATGGTAAAACCTGAGCTTTGCAATATTTTTTTCATAGGTGTATGGTTTTCTTGTACATTTCTTCAATATTCACACGTTTGAATGTTTCTAGCAATAAATCAATCCGCATCTATAATTCTGGTCAAACAAAAGCTGATAATCTGTGATGATGACACTCGTGCAGTCTTCCTGCCTACCCAGACCCGAATGTTCAGATTGCTTTGAGTTTTTTCCCCTTGTTTCTCTTGAACATTATACATTATATCTACTACTATATTAGCCACTCTTGATGTGTAAAGATTAATTCAAATACGCGATTATCATACTGGATTTAAAACATTCTTCTGACTGAATTAAAATATTCATTTCTCCAGATTTTCTGATGGTAGAGTAAATTCTGTACATTTCAAACAGCTGTATTACAATTTTCATAGAATTACGGGTCCCCTACGTTGTTTTAAATACTCACGTCCGCTCTGAGTTTTAGGTCGCCAACAAATCTTCGCCGTTTTGAAAAATTCAATTGTTTTCTAAATTGCAAAAAAAAAATATCTTAGTTCCGTTGCCCATTGAGCAAGCGCAAACAAAATATAAAATGAATTAAATTAACGACCTCACTCTATTTATCTACGAAGCGTTGTCTATATTCATCGACACATCACGCAAAAGTTATTGGATGCGCAGGTGAAAAAGCACTACGGTTAGCAAGAGACATATTCTTGTAAGAAAATATAATAATCCTAACTTATGTTTCCAATGACAGCATTGATAGTTTCCTCTTAACCTGTCATGTATATATTCTAAGGAGTCACGTGCATTATGATGAGTTATTATAAAACACTTATATGTGACAAGCAATTCGAAGTATGCATGTTATGTCCATTATCTCATCTATGTCTCTCAGCGTCAAGACAGGGCTGTATTGTTACCTGGCGGACTGCCACAGAGTATATCACACAAGATAAATATCATATTCCAGTTCACAGAATCTATTTACTGCAGACCTGTCCCACACGGCTGGGACGTTCTTAGCATTCTATGGCATGAATCACATTTCCAGGAATGGGAAGGTTTCTTCTTAGCTTTCTTTTTGTTTTCTCAGGTAAGATTTTAGTATTTAGAATAACTACGTATTTGTCCTGGACAATAATGGCTGTTTAGATAGTAGAGTCGCTTGTGTAATGCAATGGTCTTAATGATGGTGTTCCCTCTGTAAAATATATTCACCTTACACACGTATAATCTGTTTTTGAGATAATGACTTTGTTTTCGAGGGGAGTTACTGTTTAAAAGGGTTATTTATTTAAATAATAGTTCTACAGAAATCACAGTTTTCTTTGCTTTCGTATTTTGTGTCATTTATATATATATATATATATATATATATATATATATATATATATATATATATATATATATATATATATATATAAATATATATATATATATATATATATATATATATATATATATATATATATATATATATATATATATATATATATATATATATATATATATCCGGACACCTTATATGAAAATTCAAGAACTTCCTTGATTTTCTCAAATACTAGGGCCCGTGGATCTTTACAGCCTCGCATTTCTTATTTGATTTGTATATATAATGTAGTCCTCTTATATTTCACATCTTTGTTCTTTATTACTGTTTTCTTAACTGCATGCCTTGCAGTACACACATATCTTCAGGTTCAATATATTTCATTGCAGTGTTTGCTTGGCTATAGTTATTTTAATTTTGAATAGAACAAAGGAACAAACATATATTGGATGTGCTGCTTTTGCTGTAAAAAAAAGTTTCGTACACTTTTCCCAGCTCTCTAAAAGGTACGGCATAATTAGTGCACAGGTAATCGGTATAGTGCTCCAAAGATCGGCGTTCTCGAAAGAAAAATCAAATACAGTCAGAAAGATCAGTACTTTCAAGTTTTTAAAGAATCATGAATTGGTCTGAGTATTTCTTTTATAATTCAGCATTCGAACGTAAACTCTGTTGATCATTGACGAGCTTGATGTAATAATGGTCGCTACGAGAACCTTAGCCTAAATTTGTCAGTGACCTAATATCGGTATATATACAACTGTCATCCATGTCTTATGTATCCATTATTTTCAAACTTCGTGGCGAGAGTCGAAGTTGGTAAACAACCAGTCTTTAACATTATATTTGATGCGTATGTTTTTGACCCATGGTTTAATCGCAGAATGTACATGTTCACCATATGAAATACTCATTACAGGAAAGAAAGAAATCGTGATAGTATCACATTAAATATTATCTTAAGTTGTTTATTAGGGACCATTTAAGGGCCGGGAAGGTGACCAGGGATCTTCAATTATGGCCCGACCATTTAAGGGCCGGGAAGGTGACCAGGGATCTTCAATTAAGGCCCGACCATTTAAGGTTTCTGACGGTGTCCTGTGATATGTTACGGACAGACCATTTAGTATTCGCGGAGATAGACATGGGTCACCAATTAGGGGCTGACCTTTAAATTTTCGGCGGGGGTGGGTGGGGGTGGGTGGGCATGGTATCTTCATCATAACTAGGATAATGCTATTTCGTTTAATTCATATGATACATTTTGAAACAGTTTTAATGAATATTTAGTAGATAAGCGGAAATATTTCATAAATGAAGTGGAAACAATGCATTGTCACAAGTGACAGTTTCCATATATCTACTCAAATTGCAGTATTTATTTTTATTGTATATATTTTAAAGACAAAAAGTCGATTTGCATGTTGTTGTTTTCTTCTACGTTATCTACTAATACGAGCAACGGCTGGAGTTCGACATCGATAGAAACAAGTTCCGACATTTTACAATAATTTATGAACACTGACTTCGTATCAATTTAAGCTAGTACACATCATGCTACAGATTGCGTTATTGTGTGAAAATATGATTGTATGTGTACGAAAATGGAAGGAGTTTTAATTATGTTAACAAATTTCATGCGCCGATTGATGATGTTGGTATGTAATATAGAAACATTACAGAGCGGATGTATCAGATAGACTTTATAGAGTAAAGACTAAGCAATTAGAACATTTAAAATATGAAGTCTACATTTTGTTGATTAGAGTTCACTTTTAGGCATTTATTAATGCCATCCCCATTGATTTTCTTAAATGTACACTAGTTTGTCTACAGTTGACACATTTTAAGATCTGTTTATTCTGATATGGATTGGGACAAAGAAGGAAGGTGGAGAAGAATAAGAAAAGTTAAATTGGCCTAAATATGGATACACAGGTGTGAATATCGTTCATAATGGCAAATCATATTTCCAAAATGATCGAAGAAAGTATTTCCAAAAGTGTTATCGCCAAGTTGGCGATAAAACTAGTATCGCAACGGAGGTAATATCATCATCATCTTCCATTGATATAGTTCATTATCTCACTTTCAATAAAAATAGATTTTATTTTTGGGTTGTTCTGATTGTACCAGTCATCGTAACAATTATGTTTTCAAAAGAAATGAATGTCGAGTGATTTTCAAACAAGCTACGTTGTAGAAAGCTAAATTGCTGGTCCTTTACGAACTCGCATAAAGGCACACACACACACGCACACACACACACACACACACACACACACACACACACAGAGCTATATATATATATATATATATATATATATATATATATATATATATGGTAAAATTAGTTTAGAAACGTGGCATCATCATTGTGGCTAAAACGTATTTCTCTCACTGACTAATTTCACCATCTCCTAATACATATATCATCAGTTTCAATAACAATGTTGGTTTCTTTTTTTTCTTCATATACGCACATACTATTAATATTACAGGTTGTCATTTATTGCAAGCAAACATTTACAAATATCTGTCGTAGCTCATTTACTTCCCTCCAATGGTTATAATTCGACCATGGCGAAATCTACCTACTCACCTTTTCTTATTACTGCATTCAAAGTCTGTGTTGTAATCTGCGTCAAAAGAAACGGCACAAGATGCCTTCAAGGAAACTGCCAACAGGTTGAAAAGTCAACTTTACCTTGTTTTTGGCATTTATTCTGCGCTCGATTCCTTTGATCAATACAACTATAACATTTGTCGCATAATAGCTTTTCTTTCTACACAGTGCTCAACACTGTACCATCAATCACTGTCAGACAAAACAATGATCATTATATATTTGGTCGCTGGATGAGATGTATTTATTGTTTTTGCCTTTTACGAAAGACCTGGAGATGTGCTTTAAATCTCCACTGTCTATTTATACACTCAACTGTCATCACAATTTTGTCTGTGCTTTCCAATTCTAAAATTATTACAAATAAAGGTATGAGGCAAGGGAAAGAACATCTATGATATTCACACACCCTCCCGTGTATGTTACCCCACCCCATCACGTCAATTTGTAAAGGAAAAGTAAAAAGGAGATAAAAATGAATGCTCATTGATCGATTTTATGTTATATGCTGATTATCGCGGGTGGTGGGAGGGTAACAATATCACGTTTTAATGTTTCTGAAATACAAATTGACTGACGTCGTGCAAAGTATGAAGTTACACGGTTGATGACTTGATAAAAAAATTAATTTGCAATGGACACAGTTTTGTTGTCTTTTGGTCAAGCTTTTATCGGCACAATTTCCATCCACAGATAATCCGAATGGGAACGGCATGAGATCACAATAACGTGTTGACGTTGGAAAGTTGTCTTTTTCAGTTAAATGGTTTAAATTGTGCCCTGGAAATTATTCAAATGCAGTAGCTTCGGGGAGGGGCACCTGTGTCATCGCTTGGGGTTCCATCCTATAGATCCCTTGTCTACGTAATAGTTTACACTCTTAGTGGCGGACCGAGGAATCGAGAAAAGCTGAGGGAGGGAGGGCAATGGTTTAGTGGTGTATCTCCTTTACTGAAAAGAACAGTTTCGATGTTACTTGCCAGTCCACCACCACCTCATATAAGTTTCAGAGGAACTGCTCCCCTCCAATTCACCATTCGGCTAAGGTGAAATACAATGAAATGTTCAACTGCACAGAACAAACGGGTCGAGACGGGAGAAAATAAAACTATGCAGGGGGACACAATTTTGTTGTTGATAATCAGTACCATATATTCATTACTACCTAAATGTTGTTTTGGATGATTCACCAAATGTATTCATGAGTCGACCTATTGTTTCAAAGTAACCTTAAATTTGCCTGTATAAGTTTGTGTCGTTGTCTTACTCATTTTTGTATATTCAAGCATGTTTAAAAGTGTTGACTGAAGTATGTAAAGGATGTCTGCCTACTCCAAGTGAAAAATGTAAAAAATCGATTATTTTTTTAAAATATTTAAATGTTTCACCTACAAGATCAATATGATCAAACGTATTGGCTAGAAATGTGTATTACAGGCTGAAAGTGGCAGATTTCTTACTCATCACGCGCCATAATGTCAGAGGGTTGCCGTTTATGTGGTAGATTTCTTACTCATCAAGCGCCATAATGTCAGAGGGTAGCCGTTTATGTGGTAGATTTCTTACTCATCACGCGCCATAATGTCAGAGGGTTGCCGTTTATATTGCTTTTTGTATAATATATAAGTAGTGACATAATTCTCCTTATCAACTCAGTGTAAAACAATACATGAAAAATATCATTGTTAAATTTTAACCTTGGTCGTCCTCCGCGTGCACATCGACCAGATTTACTACTAGACCATGTCAACGCCGTTCACAATTAAAAAAACAACACAATTGTCATAATGCTATCAATATACATACGGACAGTGAACAAAGTATTTATCTTTCACTCCAGTGAAATATCAAAATTATTTCTCTTCTAAATGCCATGTTTTACGATCGAACATAAAAAAGAAATATATTCGTTTTCGTTTCAAGAATATTGTCCTTCCATTAAGTGACATTCGAGGGACAGCTCACTTCATTAACATGTCATTCACAGCAACGAATGTATGGATATATCGTCGCAAGATCCGTTTAAAAATCTGTAATCCTTTCTTTTGACCTATGGTTACCAGCGACAGAAGTTCGTCTTTTCTCATACAAATGCATAAATAAGCTCAACTAATAATTACAATCCGAAGAAAAATCTTATGGGTAGGTTTACCCAATATAAATTACATATTAACCGAGTATGTAATAAATATGGCACCTTGATGATGTTTCTTTCTATTTCTTTCTTTCTTTCTTTCTTTCTTTCTTTCTTTCTTTCTTTCTTTCTTTCTTTCTACGTTTTTGTCTTTCTTTCTTTCTTTCCTTGTTTCTTTCTTTCTACCTTTTTCTTTCTTTCTTTCTTTCTTTCTTTCTTTCTTTCTTTCTTTCTTTCTTTCTTTTGCTTCTTTTTTCTTTCTTTCTTTCTTTCTTTCTTTCTTTCTTTCTTTCTTTCTTTCTTTCTTTTCTTTCTCCTGCAAATCAAACAGATCATATCACAGGCAGCCTCGGATAAAATCAAAACGTAGAGCAATTTTATCCGTGGCTAGCGAGTGTTATGGATCAAACAATAACCATACTGACTGTATATGTCACTTGCACCTTCCAAATGAAATAATGTGTTATATCAGAATGCAACTTCATGGCATATTTTAGCTACCTATGACTATGACTCATTTCTCTTTCAAATCCAAAGTACATTGCTTCATCAATATTTCATGACTCTTGACATAGATGTGCTATGTCAAGAAAGCATTATTATTCGAAAGCATTTACCTCCGCTGATGTCTTCGCGTACTATATTTGCTTGAAATGACAGGTTAATAAATGTCTGCCTCCTGCTTCGTAATGCCAACATAATTTAATAATTGTGTCACCGACACAGTCTTAAAAAGATTTATGTGATGCCAGTATACAAAAACCATGAACAATAAATGTAGATTTCATGGTGATTAAAGACTGCTATCACATTTTATCACCCGAGAAGAAACAACAGAAACAACAGATAACTTTTACGTACTAATATTTTACCCAATTGCGTTTTGTCATTTTTAGGTTATAAGACGTGAAAAAAATTCATCCCGACTGTACACGTTTTTCTTATTTCTTCTTGCTGGAAAATAAGATTTGAATTGTACTATTGCAGGTTTTTAAAGGCAAGATCGTCATGGTTGTGGTCATTGTCGTCGCTTTTCCTTTTCTCGTCTTTTTTTTATTTTCTTTCTTTCTTTCTTTCTTTCTTTCTTTCTTTCTCTATTTCTTCTTTATCTTCTTCTTCTTCCTCCTCTCCTTCTTTTCTTCTTCTTCTTCTTCTTCTTCTTCTTCTTCTTCTTCTTCTTCTTCTTCTTCTTGTCAAAATACCATTTTAAAATAGGATTCCAGTCTATAGCATGTGTTTTGCTAATGTAGATTTTGAACTATCTATACAAATGGATTTAGTTATGGAAGTTATTTAGTTACCACTATGATGTCCAGAAATATTTGAGTAACAAAGTCGACCACCTTTTAATGATTAATGTTTTTGTTTTAATGATTCATCATATCATGGAAGGAAAAAAAATGTTATTTAAAATTCTTGACACCAGGCAGCCCCGACACCCCCTTCCCCCGACCCCATTCACTTTAAACTATAATGTCCAGTTTAACTAAGAATGATTTCGTTCTTTCCTTGTTTTTTTGCATTATATTATCTATCCTCCTTTTGATATATCTCCTAATGTAACAGTTGTTAAACGCTAAGTATGTCATATTCTATCATACTTGGCTACATCTTGTGGTATGACTTTTCGCAAACGCTAAGCATGAAATAGTCTGTCTTCATTGGGTGTCCCATGATCTGATAGTTCCTTCACGATATGTATGAAATAGTTTGTACTCGCTGTCTACATTGCGTTATGTAACGTTTTCTTAAAATTATTTTAACCCTATATATGAAATAATATCTACGACAAAATTTCCACTGGATTATTCATGCGATTTTTTAAAAAAAATAAAGTAAAAAAAGGTAAGCAAGATGAAGACGACATAAAACCAGCTGTAAGCATTGCAACGAAATCGTTTCTATTGAGAGACAAAATACCGCTTTTATTTAGAGTTGGCTAGGACTGGTTGGAAAACAAACTTGATTTATCCGAAAACAAACCCAGAAAGTGTTTGTATTAGACAGGAATCACACACACACACACACACACACACACACACACGCACGCACGCACGCACACACACACACACGCACACACACCAATGACAGAATATCTTAAAACTACGTGCCTCGACCTCTTTCATCAGCCAACTCGAACCACCACGCCTAGCGACACTTGAGGCATCCAAATACGGTGGGTATTACGTTCTATGTATTCAAACGCACTTAGAAAGTATTTTCCCCAAATCTTCAATTTGACCATAGGATACTGATACGAGTTTTCTCTACTCTGATAATAACACGAGTTTAATAACTAATTAATCAATTTAGAGACAGCCAATCTGTTATTAGAGTGAAACGTTTGTCATGTGTGACGTGATAATATCCCTAATATGCAATAATGAATATACCCAATCATGTTATTTTGACGATATATACATTACGTCGGGGCCCCGAGTGGCCGAGTGGTCTAAAGCGCTCTCCGTTACGGATCACTGCCATCTCACCTTTGTCTGCGTGGGTTCGAGTCTAAGATTCGGCTAATTTAGTTATGTGAGAAAGCTTGCCAGTAGCTTCTCGTGGGTGGCTGGTTCTTTCCGGGGGTTTTCCGGGTTCTTCCTCCAAAAAAATAATACTGGCCGCCATGCATAGCCTATCATGTGCTGAAAATGGCGTTAAACCCTACATCAACAACAACATTACGTCGGATGGGGTTATGGTAATTAAGTCACTTCTGTAAAAAATAAAAAAATAAAAATTTCGGCGACGGTTTAATCTTACTATCTTGAGAGCAAAGCTCAAAGTTTGGGCAAGATGCTGTAGCTGAAGTCATATGTTTTCCCCAAATTTCCAAAGACTTCCATACAATTTGAGCTGTAAATTGGAAGGTCAGACGTATCTGTCTTTTATAGACTAATTTTTGCTCTACTCAATTCGAGACCACAGATAAAACAACTTGCCAAAAGTCCATCAACTGAACGTTTGCATGGTTTTTCTTCACCATCATCAGATTTCCGTACCGCCAGGGAGTTGTGCCATAAAAAATATACTAGTATCCGCTTTCTCACTGGGAACTATTTAACTTTTCCACCCTAGGCCAGTCAATATACGCTTTTACCGACGTATTACGCTAATATAACTACACCTATTTTCCACTATGGACACATAAATGGTATCTACCAAGTTCCAACTTATTGATTCCATTGCGTAATTTAATGGTTTCCTACCGTAAATACTGCACACCACTATTGTACACCACCAGAAATCGGCTTTTAGTTCAAAAGTTGCTTGACGGAGTATTTGCCGGATATAACATAACATAACTCGATATAACGTAATAGCTCGTTATATTATCATAACGCGATATAGCAGAGCTAGTTATAACGTAATAACTCAAGCTTGCGCTATATATGTGATAACATGGTGTTTGTTTTAATGATACATCCTTTAAATAAACATTGTTATTCGGGTATGGATGAGTGATGAGTGGTTTCTTCCTTAGCCACTATTGCATAACTTTGTGAAGGTCTGTTCAGCAAGAATGACAAGGTATAATTCCAGCTGGCATTATCATATAGATGTAATATATTCATCATCTTTTAAGATATATGTAATTATTAGGTGACGGCGATTGTGATAGAGAAGCACGTACGCAGTCAGTGCTGATGAACTTTTACGTCTTCTTCATCTACTCCAGCTCGTCGAGACAAAATATAAATGAAATAGCATTTTATATTTTATAGTTCGTTTACACAACCATACATTTTGTAATAATATTAAGGTCACCCCCATCCACAAAACATAAATAAATAAATGAAACAATAAAATTTAATAATAATGATAATGATAATAATATTAATTAATCATCTTTCAAGCTCTTCTGAGTTGAAATAGAAGCACATACTCATGCATTCTGCAGCATAAACCAAGAATTCTTATCATATTTGAATGCATCTATTACAGAAGGCTATTAATATATAAGGAAAGCTAGTAATGAGAATAGCCCACTTCTAATAATATACTCGTAAAATGCAATTGAATGACTGCAGCAACTAGCATCAGCACTGTGTAAATTTGTTATTTTTGGATCAACGCCATTCTTCAGCGGGACATAAGTATTTATACATGATGGCCAAAATAACTGATGGAGGAAGAACCTGGTAAAAATCTAGGAAAAAATACTGACCCACAGAAAGCCACTAGCAATATGTTTTACATAACAATCTTGGCCAGACATAGGTGGGATGGCAGTGATCTGTAGGGGCGAGTGCTTTGAAAACCCATGGTAGTGGGCAATCTTTTTTGTTCTTAAGCTGTTTAACGTAGCTTTAGTGGTAAATAGTGAAGAAAAAAGTTCTCATTTATCAATGTTTTCAGCATTTGGCAAATATGTAGACATTGCTTTAACGAATTACAGACGCATTTGAATACGGTAAATATATACAAGAACGTATTGCATCCTGCGGTGGCTCAAAATCGCTTCAAACTTCATATTTTAAATAAAATTGAATTTTAAGGTAATTTTGATGTAGAAAATGGAGTAATGCTGTTAATCGGAATAAATAATAGTCGTCGACACTGCTACATTTTCAAGGACACACAGTGATTATGTGGTTATTAAGGTGACTCACGACCGTAGAGGGAGAATCCCAAATCTCGCCCAAATCAGACAGGGTCAGCCGCCTTGACATGTCACTGGAACACCTGTTACCCATGTGATGTTTACTTTATAACGAAGGAGAATACACCTCAAGTGGATGCTTTCTTTTATACTGCTTTTGTGGGGGCTGGGTTTGGGTTGGGTTGGGTTTAAAAAATCAACAATTATACGATATTAGTAACCTGTTATTATGACGTTAGTACGGAAGACCATTAGCGAACTTGGGTGCCCAGGTTCACATTTCACTCACTCCCGTAGCTAAGGAGAGATCATTTGATCCATACTTGAAAGTTGACATTGCAGACAGTTGTAATATCTTTTTAAAATTAAAACAAATTACTTTACGTACTCACATTTAAGTCTAGTCCAACTACAGAGCCAGATATGTCTTCAAACGATCATTAATTGAATTGTATGTTTCTCATAAGGTATCTGCTATTTCAGGTGATAGGTGATGATGGTTTTAGTGGATGGGACGGGGTAATTAAGATTCTCGTTACTAAACCATCAGTTTCATGTTATCTGCGAGCCCATTGTCTATCTCGAATGAATGTTGAATGTAGATAATTTCAGTACTGGTTAATAATGTAAATATAGAGACTACAATATATCGATTCAATCAGGCCGAAAGTCGTGCCGGAATATGAGAGGAATTGGCGCCAAACTACGAGGAACGTTCGAGTGCCACATATGAGCGTCACAAGCACATGAAAAATCTATTTATCAGTATTTCTTACAAAAGATCTCAAATGATCCCCGAGGTTGCTCGAAAGTTTTAATAAATGGAGTGTATCAATAATCTTTGTATGGTATACACTACTAGGTTCTACATACTAGTGGGCATATATAACTAAATATTTTATTGTGGTTTGTCTTGAATATAACTGACTGATCTTAGCTCAAAGCACTGAAGCAAATCTCCATCATAATTACATGTATTTTAAAAAGAGGTTCGCGAGACTGGATCGCACGTTTCAAACAACCTCGAATATGTATCATTATTTCAGACAATAATACTAGTCAATAATACTAGTGTTTGTTTCAGGTTTCCGTGAAATAATCGGGCAGAGATGGTCCAGGCCCCTCTCCGTTCGGGACAAGCATCTAAACTCCTGGGAAAGCGTGTCAAGAGGACGTGGCGGAGGATGGAGCACCTCAAATCGCGGATTTCCGACCACTGCATCCTCCTACTGGGGTTCGACATTGTCACCACGGGCAACACTATATTACGATTACTGGGACAGCCCAAGGGGAGGCTGGGACAGGTCTAATTCATTTGCAAGGACAACGTTAAGGTCAAGAAATTCACGGAAGGGCTGGCGTAGGACAACGACCACTACCGTTATTCCCGCACGAAACGCTAGAAACATGCAACATTCTGAGGGCGATATGTACGTTGATTGGGATAATAACGGTAAGATTGATTATTTTGTTTGTTTAATTAGGATTTTTAACGTAGCTTTAACAATTTTTCAATCATATCGCTACGATGTCTGCAGTGCGGCAGTTTATAGTGATGTCTAGCACTGGGACATCATGCCGCAGACATGTACCATGATGTCCCACCCAGTCACATTATCCTGACACAAGGCCGACCAGTCCTAACACTAACCTCTTAATGCTGAGCGTCAAGCGAGGCAGATGTTAGTTCCATTTTGTAAGTCTTTGGTATGACTCGGCCGGGGATCTAACCCACGACCTCTCGCTTCCGCGGCGGACGCTCTAGCCATAACGGTAAGAGCTTCTGTTTGTATGGTGTAGTAGCAAATCTAGTAGTAATGGTAGTAGCATCGATAGCAGTAATAATGCCGGTAACATTATGTGTGTGTGTGTGTGTGTGTGTGTGTGTGATTGTATAATAATATAATATAATATAATATAATATAATATAATATAATATAATATAATATAATATAATATAATATAATATAATATAATATAATATAATATAATATAATATAATATAATATAATATAATATAATATAATATAATATAATATAATATAAACGGTATTTATTTATCTGCAGCAAACACAATGTAGACTTTCTAAAGTACTCGAGTTTTTGTGTTTTGTTATGTTGTCGTTAATCTAATTATATTTTGTAGCTTTATGTCCTTGAAAAACGAATCGCCTGTTTAGAATGTATCAAAAGGCTGTCATATGTTTCTTGTACATCTCACATTTTGAACCTTACTATCGCCACGAATAAATCACCATACTACCAAATCGTCTTTAAATTCATCAAAATGCTGACGTGAAGCATAACTACCATTAATTTTGTTTTAATGATGAAATCATTTTAATTCGTGTCACATTGTGTCTAGGTGAGTATTATTGATGAGAATGATGTTCATTCGTGTATGACATTAGAGCTCAGAGAACAAAGGCAGCTCGTTTCTATGTACGAGGCACTGATAGAGGGGTTGGTCAAACTGAAGATATTAAAATCTCTGAACACAGATAAAATGAAGACAATGGCCGTTAAAATATACATAAAGAAAAGTTCAGGATAACAATTCCTGTATAACATCATCGCCTTTGTCAAACATTTTAAACTCATCGTAATTAAAATTTCAGAAAGCCATTAATTATATAAAAGGTCCCACTGATAATTAAAAGATAGATTCTAAATAAATCATATTTCTTATATTTTTATAACTGTTAGTTTAAATAATTCAAGAAGTGCAAGAATGTATGCTAAATACCTACGAGAATGGTATGCATCAACTTCAATAATAGGGTATCCAGTGTTGTCTTTATGTCAAATGACGGATGTATAGCACTGTGGATGCGTTGAGTCCAGTACCGTTCTTCTCTGACCATTCAGTGTACATGTTATGTTTGGTGAGAGAACAAGGTCTATGCGGTACTAAGTTTTCTCATCAGGTGTAGATGTTGGTTTAAAGCAAAGTCATTAAAACCCTTTGAGTTAAGTGAAGCTATTTGTTCTGATGGCATTTGTTGTGTAGTTTTGAGAGAGAGAGAGAGAGAGAGAGAGAGAGAGAGAGAGAGAGAGAGAGAGAGAGAGAGAGAGAGAGAGGGGGGGGGGGTTACTGTGTTTATGGTAATCTCTGTAACAATAAATATTAGAACTTATTATAAATGTTGTTTATTAAATTGCCGTACTGAACTGTGATATATCAGAATTATACAGCATATGTCTTGTATCTGTAAGTCTTAATATTAATACAATGAGATGCCCAAGAAATGTTAAATTATTGTTGTAGCAGAAATTTACGACTGAGTATCATGTTATAAAAGTAGTTTAGTTATCGCTTATTTCATTGATGAAAACAGTTTGAATGCAAGCAATGTAGCATAACTAAAACTAGATGAAGATAAATTTAATATTCGTAGCTATATGAAGATAAATTTATTATTCGTAGCTATATGAAGATAAATTTAATATTCGTAGCTATATGAAGATAAATTTAATATTCGTAGCTATATGAAGATAAATTTAATATTCGTAGCTATATCAAGATAAATTTAATATTCGTAGCCATATGAAGATAAATTTAATATTCGTAGTTATATGAAGATAAATTTAATATTCGTAGCTATATGAAGATAAATTTAATATTCGTAGCTATATGCGGTGCAAAGCAGAGAAGAGGACGTACTGTAACCTATAAAACGAAGACTTACTGCACTAGAAAAGTAATGTCAAGCAGAGACGAGCTTTACGCACAATCCGAAATGGTAGAAGGCTTGAATTTCACGAATCAGTATTGTTTACCAGGCACGAATCAGCGATAGACAAAAGTACAGACATAATTTATGATTTGTGTTACTATTTCTTAACTTTAAGCAACGGGGTGGGCGTGGTAATATAATGACGTGCAGAACGCGTTTGTCAACTTACGCGTTCTCCTTAGACTTCCACATCATTCTTTGTTTGGGTGCAACGATGTTAGAAATGACCACTGAACTGATATTAATCCAGGTTTCACCATACTTCTTGTTTTAAAACACCTTTAAAACCTAATGCACACATCATCATAGGAAAACATTCAAATTTACATAACAGTAATATTATTTAGGGCGAGAGCTTTTTGAGTCATATTAGAAAATATTACGACAATCATTTTATATACGAACAAGTGAATTGAAAACAGTTAAAAGTAGCTAATATTGTTATGTTCGTACACATGCCGCATGCACGTATGTATATATGTACGGACGGACTAAGGGTGTGTATGTATTTGTTACATATTTGAGCACCGAGAGAGATAATCTTTTATCTATTAACATTGCAAAAAGCAAAGAATGTTCTTGCAAAATTAACATGAAAAGGCTGAGGTACTTCGAGTGATATCTTTCCCGGGCCATATGTATTACAGTATGTCAGCTTTCAGTGGGAATAATCATTCTTGTAGACAGAACACACAGCGTGGACACTACCATCATGTATTAAGTGGACTAATTGTGTCACGATATGTAGATTCTCTTGCATTCTTCCCGATCATGGAGTAATTTATATACATGTACAATGTTTCAGTATGTTATCAGACTATCGGTTTTGTTCAAGTATTGCCTTTAATTTAATGTTCCATTAATATTGTATTTCTAGCATTGTTTAAAGTCAAGTATTTCAATGCTTAATTTCTACATTGTACAACTACTCCATATCAAACGTGCTTTTCATATTATAATTCTTAATTAGATTACAATGACCATGTAATATCATGCAATGCATGGACTGTCCCATACATAGTAACCCAAAATTGTAATATCGCGACAATTTTGTGGACTGGCCTGGACGTATAGTTCTAGAAATGTGATATTCTGTGGCTAATTTTGGATTGTCCCATACATAGTCCTAGATGTTTAATAACATATGACTAATTTTGAACTGTCCCAAGCACAGAGTCCCAGAAGTGTAGTATCATCTGACTAATTTAAAAGTGTCCCAAGCATAGAGTCCCAAAAGTCTAATATTATATAACTAATTTTGAACTGTCCCAAGCATGTCCTAGACATTAGCCCCAGCAGATTAATTTTATATGACTATATTGGACTGTCCCAGATATGAAGCCCCCGGAAAGTGAAATATCACAAGGCAAATGTGTGTGTGTGTGTGTGTGTGTGTGTGTGTGTGTGTGTGTGTGTGTGTGTGTGTGTGTGTGTGTTCCAGTATACGAAACACAAGCTGGTCAGTATGAATGACACATGAATAAGTTTGATAATTATTCACATACAGGAATCCATGAACATATTGAATCCAATATTAACGGTGTGATTATCACTACCTTTATTTCGCGAGCATCAGCACATAGATTACAAAGGTTTTCTCGTAAATATTTTAGTATTGGTACTAATTTGTCAGCTCATTTAGATCCATCTATTATGAAGGTGTTGTTAAGTCTTGTTTTTGAATTGCATCGTCAATATCAGTGCACGCTTTGCACGTGGGATTATATCCTAGGTCTTGGACAATTATGCTTAAGTATTGCCAGTGAATAAACCATTCAATGTATCTGCGGAAACAATTGCAGCAGTTTTAAAATAAATGCTTTCAAGCATGCAGATCTTGTTATATACCATGTCAACATGATACTGCTGTTGTACAGAATTTTAATTAACAAAACAGTTAACAAACTAGTGACGTTTTCCTACGCGAGTGGTTTTTTTTTTAATTATAAATTAAATTAATTATAAATCTTTTGATCCACTATGCCACTCATTGAACTGTCTATTTAATATTTGAAACATGTTTTGAATCGAGAGAAAATTTTACGTGTTTGTAAATCAGCATTATAAATGCCGATAATGCATGATGGTTCCAGAGCGCAATAACAATTATAATAGCTACCCAATCCCACTTCATCAGAACTCACCGTGACTATAATTTAAAGTCACAGCGTTTCGTCTTGTATTGGCACCATCCTGTTTTCTGGTATTAGAACTGGTGACATTTTTGGTGAGTTGCTCATTGTCTGGTAAGGAGAGAGGTTAAAAGCTAATGAGCTCTGTGAAGGATACTGTCCATGAATATGTGTGAGATCGCTCGCGCGCGCGTGTTTCTTTGCATTTATGTGTAAATGAGAGAGAGAGAGAGAGAGAGAGAGAGAGAGAGAGAGAGAGAGAGAGAGGAAATGAGAAGATATTCCAGTCCTATGACATGTGGAAGCATGCTCGGTCACTATAATGGAACTTGTACCTACATTATGTACGAATGTCGGACACATACTAGAATAAATGATCTTTATTTATAAAACAAGCATAGAGAATTTGTCATCATCTCAGCATTGGGTAGGTCACGCACTTATGATTTATGAGGTCACAAATGTTTGTTCTTTATGCTAATAATATGTAAGTTATAAAACATTGCTTTCGCAGTTTCCATGGAGGAGCAATTTCGGCATCTGAAATTCCTAACCTCATTTGCTATCCAGTGTAGGCTCCTAGACACGAAGCAGCACTTACAGCAGTACATAGGGCATTGTCTGCAACGTTGAATATAGTAAAGTAGAATCGAAATCCAATCGGAATTGAGAGTGGGAGTGGTCACCATTTCAATCCGAATTTAGTTTAACATTTCGAGCTAGGAACTTATTATTTGCCCAAACAGCGTGGTGGAAAGTTATAAAATAGTACTTCGGGAAAGCCACTCGTAATGTGGCGTGGAAACTTAGGAAATTCTAAGAAAGACAAAGTTACGTGAAGGAAGATTTATAGGGACAAACTTTTGGTATAGATTAGTCGCGAGTCTCTAGGAGAGAGACGGAATAAAAACTAGTGGAAATGTCGATTGTGAATGAAAGGCTAGTCGGAAAAAGATCGAGGAGGAAAAGTCGGAGAAGGACCAGTCAATCAGGAGAAGGAGTTACGAGGGAAGTCGAAAATAGAGAAGGATTTGGATGGATATGAGAGATACAAATGAGTTGAAAAAAGGACAGGTGTATATAGTCTCACTCTATAGATCAAATGATGCAATATGCTATCACTTGGTTGAGAGGTAGATGAATGATTGGGAAATTATCATAATTTGACTATTAAATTGTATTATATTGTTATTCATTTGAATTCCACCTTTTTGTGTACTGAAAAATTTAACTGTCAGCATTGCTGATTGGGGGCTCGGAGCTTTACCTCTCTCTATCAATAATTTCACTTCCTACAAAATCGAGCATGAGTGCGACTTCTGTAAGCATTTAAATAAAATATTGAGAGCACATCACCCCAACCTTCACAATGCCCGACACATTTCACAGAAAAAGGAAGCGATCCGGAAATCAGGGCAATTTAGTGTTTTGCAAAACTTCATGCTAACACGTATTGTGTTATTCTCGGATAGTTTAGCTAGTAAATGTTTCATTAGAGACATTGAACTTAGCAAGTTATGAAAATATATAAATGTATGCCTTCCAATCTGTTTGTCGTATGGATAGTATCCAATGTAGAATAGTAAATCACCCGATAGCAGAAACTTTTACTCGGTTGTCATAATGCAAAGAATTTATCACGGATTATATTGGGCAGATAACCAGACTAGTTATACATAATTTCCAAAACGTGGTGCTTCATTGTTAGATCATAGCTACATTCAATCATGTTTATACTGAATTATTTGTCTTGGCATTTGGACAATCTTAGCTATTTGTACGAGACACGAATATTGCTCGAATGTATGTCGGCTTAGTATGTGACATCAAAATAACATATTTGTTCACAACAGATGTCTTCACGGAAAGAAAACGCAATCTATTCGGACAATCTATTCGAATTTCTACAGTTGAATTGTCCGCATCATTAACTTCCTCCACCTTTAATACTGGCCGCCATGTATAGTCTATATTGTGCTGAAAAATGGCGTTAAACCATAATAAAACCCAGATAATATGCGAATGAAAACATAAATACATTCGCAACTTCTCGGTCACTACTTCTTTCGTAATAACCGAGGTAGTCCAAACAGCAGTTAATGGCAGCTAGCGGCATACATTAGACATGAGAGCCGTATGACTGGCCTCGAAATTGCAAATTATATCTCGGATGGCTCCGTCTAAGAATGTAGGCGTACTTTGACATTGTCAGATGAATTTAACATTTACATTGTCATATGAATTTGACATTGACTTTGTCATATGAATTTCATGAGTGAATTTATGTAATGATCAGGTAATACGGATCGAGGAGGTGCGAGAGAAAATGAATAGTTGCCATTTAAAATTATGAATAATCGAATTCTCAAAAATACTATCTATAGAAATAGTCGCTATATGAAAATGCGTGTGTGTGTGTGTGTGTGTGTATGTGTGTGTGTGTGTGTGTGTGTGTGTGTGTGTGTGTGTGTAAGGGACATTAGATCAAATGATACATCTTCCAGCTGATTACTGTTCAAACGATATGATAAATTATTGGACCATGTTGGTAAAGTAAAATAAATATAAATCAAGTGTACATTGTTATAAGTTATTGTAAACTTTATGATATATTAGTAAATCCATGTTAGTAATAAAAACTATTTTAGTCAATACTTGGACAGTTTTTTTCTCGATAAACTGTCAACCGAAAACTGGAACTACAAACATTTCAGTATAGATAGGCGTGTCTAGCTGTTGTCGATATCATATCAAAGTATATGAATTATGAAATAATTCTCAAACTTTTAGAACTATGAAAAGTGTATTTGTTACAGCTGATCATGAGTGCCCTGTTCGTAGTTCTATACAGCTTACAAATAAATACATTATATAAACTGAATTTCGTTATCTATTATAATACTTATACTTTCACAATGATATATATAGATTATATTCAAGTTTATTATATATCCAAACCTTGTGCTCTAAAGTTAGACGAAAAATAAATTCAATAAAAGCAAACATGCATTGCTAATATTTCGAGGTTCATGAATAATATATTTAGAGCTATTGCGAACCTATCGATTAATGTTAAATGAGGATTTGATCCTTTTGATTAAATTTTTTATATTGTCGATTCATTCGATATCGATTAATATGTTCTTGTCAATTTATTCAATAACGATTAAGATAAACGTGTTGATTAAATCCGTATCGTTTACTAATTTCCTGTCAATTTCTTCCCTATCGATTATATTATCTTGTTGATTTAATCCTATAGAATAATATTATCAGATCGATAGCAGATGCAGATTCATGACATATAATTTATTTTATATGGTTTTATTAATTGTTAAATTTGAATTTTGTTCATCTTTACCATTTCTATAACATGTGCGTAATAGTGTAACATACAACTTAAATAGTCTTTAACATGGTCTCGACTCCCGTCTTCAGTTTGTGGTCGTTGAGCATCGTTTAACAGCAGTCTGAAGGTTTAGCATTTACAAAAACGATGCTAGTTTGACACATTCGGGATCTAAATATCAAATAGCCCACTTGATGTTATCATCGGCCATGTCTCCATATTTCATATTTTTAATAACTTTGTTTCCTGTATAATAGAGGAAGACACCGTGTTTCTTGAACATTATTATAATGTAAAAGGTAAATTGACAATCGGTGTGTATTTTTTTTCTTCATCTTATAAAATTCATGTTCCTGATTTTTATCTTACAAGAGCTGGTACATGTTTCAAAAGTCGGTACTATATGGCTCGACCTGTAAGCCCGATTTTCGTGTTAACTGTCATAGTCCATCCTGCGTGTACTTTATAGCTAATAATTCATTATCTCTGACGATATTTTGCCACAGAATTCTTATTGTGCTACATCTTTGTAGGGACGTGTTTTGAAGAGCATTTGGTGTTTGTTACTAATGTAATTTAACATTGTATGAGGATCGCACAGTATAACGTCGGGTTCTTTATCTGTTACTTCCAAGCCCCGTAAAGCGAAGTAACGTTTTGGTTGTTTATCATACTGAACGTGGATATTGTATGTCGTCGGTGATGAATGTTCTGCACGATTTGGCATTAATTACCGAAGGAAGATAGACTAGTTCCTTATTGTCTTTCATAATAGAATCACTCTCAACACGGTGATTTTAAACAGCTGCCACCACTTCAAAGAAAAACCTGTCATGCTCTCAACATTATATGGCACCAAAAAGTTAGTGCCTCGCGCGTTTCTTCAAGATTTAAGCGACTAATACTTTTAAGACGGTGCTAACTTACATGAGTGAGAATAGTAGACACTGCGGGAAAAAAAACATATATATAGATTTTAAGGAAATGTACATATGGCGAATGTCAATTGTGACATGTTAACATCTCTGCAGTGTAAATTATGACACATTGATACAACTGTATGTTGAATGTACAGACTGTCAAGTTTTCAACCTATGCTATCAAATGATTCACTCAATGTGTCGCAAAACACGTTGAAGCGTATTATATCTTCTAATAATAACAAATTGGTGTCTTTTTACATTTTTTAATATTTAACCACGCGCATGGTTAGTCAGGTGGTCAAGCAGGGTTCAACAAATATAAAACACTACTCTAAATTTCGGTTGCAAATGTATTACGATTATATAGTCTTGAACTAAGTAAAGACAACACGTTTTGTAAAATTCAACAACAAAAAGTTATTTCGCTAGAATACAAAGTATAAAGTCAAAGAGAAATTACAGTATTGGAAATTAAATCCTTAACTATCTTAAAAGTTCTATTATAAGTCCTACTAAAGTATAGAGTATTCCGAATAATTTCCAGTGGTTTTCGGAAGGAATTCTAAGTTTGAATGTGTTGATATGTCAATAACATGGCATGTGCTAAATGCCTCAACATTCTTGATGCATCACAATGATAAAACTGAAATTATCATCGAATGATTCATAAGTATTTTCAAAATAATAAATTAGTCATAGAGTAAAAGTCCAGCTGGCAATTCCAGTGTATATTTAAATATATTAACTGCATCCTTTGATTTGAACACAACACAACTAATCTCCTATAGACAGATATTAAGATTAGGAATGAAAAAGTTCGGTTTACATCTGCAGTATATAAAATGTTCACAATATTGAGACTAGGATGATGGTCATGTGTTCTTTTCTAGAACATTCTAAACTGTGAACGATATCAGGTATATTACTAAAACTTTAGTAAAGATCTATGCAAAAAGATACATAAGGAATTCCAGAGGGTAACACCATTGTCCTGAATTCAAAATGGCATATCTCCCGACAATTAAGAAGAACTCAGTCACACGTAAAAGTATGCAAGGCAAGAATTAACAATACACCTGTGATATCTCTATGTCTATGAAATTGTTTCCACAATTTCATTGAAAGAGACGTCACTTGAACGTTCATATTAGAAAACATTCGGAGCATCTTCGTCTATTTTAGATGCTAGTCGAATCGTTATGACGACATTAAAGAGATCGTAGTGATACTTCCGAAATCGATAAATTGGTGGACGAAGATCCGAATGGAAGTGAAATAAAACATTCTGATAAAATCATATGTGTTGAAAATATCACTTGCCAACCATTTGCATTTTCAATTTTTAATATCGATCATGTAACTTTGAAATAAGAAGATTTAACAAATCATTCTTTGTTAGTCTACCTAATAAATATTCTAAATTGCGTCCACTTCATCAATAATAGATCTATATTTCGCAAATAAAAGGGTAATTATTAAATCATACTTCGAAAAATTTGTATGCTTTATTAACCCATTGTCTATTATATATATATATATATATATATATATATATATATATATATATATATATATATATATATGTATAATTCATGCTAGATGTACGAGCTGGAAGAATATAAAGCAAGCAGGTAGGTTTTGATCTAAACATGAATCTTAAGCACAGAGTTAAGAATAAACACAAAAATACACAATGTTGATAACATATGGAGAATAATGTGTATTCAGTTCCTGTATGCCTAGTTGTATGTTAAGTAATCGAGTCTTTAAGTTTCGTTTTTAATTTTGCAGGTAATAACCTACTGAAATCTTATTCATTTACTGGCTTAGCTGTTTCATTGTTTGGGTATGTCATTAAAAATCACAGATTTAAAATTTTGAGACTTTCAAATATCGAGGGACAAAGATTTAACGTATAGGCTTAAGGAAACAGTGGTAGGTACGGAACTGTTCTATTTCACTAACGTTTTTAGATTTTCAAGAATAAATATATAAAATTATTCATCATTCGTTTCTAAGAAGACGCTTTAAAACTTGCACCTGGTGAATCCATGAGTAGACACAGTAGTATTAAAAGGTATGAAATATTTTGCATTGTATTCTTTGGAAACTCATTTTATGTGCATTGTGACTGGTAGATTTGTTGTTATGTGTTGACCACCATTTTCAGCACATGGCGATCATTATATTTGGTGGACGAAGAACCGGGGAAAGCCCCCTGAAAGAACCGTCATTCCACGTGAGGCTACTGATAAGATTTCTCACATTGCTACATTGGCCGAGAAAGAGAATCGAACCCGCTCAGAGGTGAAATACCTAGAGTCCCATAAGTAACATGGTAAGCAGAAGGTACATAACTCTTTAAAGTCCAGTATTAAGGAATGCTAAAATTACTGCCCTTATCGATGTTCTAGATAAAAATAGAGATTACAAAATATAAATTTGTACGTCACGTTGTGACACCAAACAAAAAAAAAGAACTCTCACAGGAATCAATTGTTATTGTTTATTATCACCGAGTTCTATTTCAGCCCTGAACGTGACAGTGATAGATGACCATAACTCATGTCCAGCATCCAGAGCATCTTTTCAAGATTACACAGTAGTATTAGAGACAACGCATGGACTGTGCCGAACGTATGTTTATCCTGTCCCTCATCTTTTTCCTATCTTTTTCTTCCACTTTGATTTTATCATTCTTCTTATTTCACACATCTAGGACGTCGTCTGTCTAGCACTGTCTGTCTAGGACTATATCTGTCGGACATAACCTTCATATTCATCAGCACCACCAGTTATAACCGTCGTAGTCTTACAAATTAATTTTTTCCTGTTGTACTTGACGTTCTTCTTCTTCATATATATATATATATATATATATATATATATATATATATATATATATATATATATATATATATATATATATATATATATATAATTTTTAAGAAATGAATATGAGTATACATCCTGTTACTTTATCATAGCTTAGCAGGATGCAAATCAATATAATTTTAAATTTTCATAAACTTAATCTCTTTTGTAGTTTACAATCAAATACTATTATTAATATATGTTGTTGAATATATGCCTAAACTAATATCATTTCTTAGTAAATAGCCATTAATGTTCCATGTAGGTTACACACCATTATCGATATCATTAGACGTTTACATAGAATGAATAATATTCTTAGTAGCTGACATAGAATGAATAATATCCTTTGTATTTGACATAGAATGAATAATATCCTTTGTATTTGACATAGAATGAATAATATCCTTTGTATTTGACAATGAGTTTTTGATATCATGTGTCGTTTACACCCATTGTTTGATAGCCTTTACACAGTTTGTAATAACCCTTGTAGATCAAATTGAACTTTTAATCGATATTGTAATAGCCTTTCATGTTCAAACTTAAAACAATTTGATCATCATCTACATAACTGTATTATTGATTCACAGATATATAACATTTAATGCCCGCTACAAGAAAGTAAACGGGAATCAACAACATTCTGTGGGAAATGAATATATGTAAGTAATTACAATGCATTTCAAAAGAGCTCCGAATACGCTACGTAATATTTTCATTTCAGTATAATGTACACAATTGTAGTCCCATGTAGCATTGATGACAATTCATACATGTAATCTAGTTTTAAGATATCAAATACATTTGACTGTTATTCAGTAAGAAACGCTTCTGTAGTCATTACCTTTGAGTTTGATTTCATTTGAAGAGAAATTGTAGATGTTGACGTTGCCCAAAAATACGTACGTTACCCTCGAATACCGACGTTGCCTTAAAATACGGACATTGACATGAAATACAGACGTTGCCTTAAAATACTGATGTTGCTGTTAATAAATATATATATATATATATATACATATATATATATACATATATTACTATATGTCTGTCCATGCTGTCTGTGTCTCTCAGAGGTGAGTGTGTCTTTCTCTTTGTCTTTTCTGTCTGCCTTCATATCTGTATGTTAGTTGACTCTGGGACACGTCCACATTGTGTATGTACCAATGAAATTTGGTTTTGTATCCCATGATCGGTATTATATATTCATCCAAACATTTCTTTTTCTTTCAGAACGGTTTACGATCCACAAGTTCGATTTGTTGACATGCATTACCTATACAGAAAGTAAATAACGGGGATAAGATAAGAAACGTTCTTGATATACTTCATAATTTAGAACTATTGAGGCAATACTGATGGGTTTTACACATATTACATAACACCATCTATTATATATATGTGCTTAAATATTTTGTATTTATCTTGTAACAATGAGAACATCTTAACGGTAATCATTGTACATAAAAAGTAAATATTATGTGCATACCCGTCTATTGTGATTCTGGGGTAAAATTTAATGAATAAAAACATTTAACATTTGATACACAACAGCGAAAGGATGATTTCTAATAAATGTACTTAATTGCATGCATTTTATATAACAGAATACACAAAATAAATTAAATTGCTTACACGTCTTAGTCTATTATGTATGGATTCTGATTGTGTCATCGAAATATATTCGTCAGTTTAAACTTTTCAAATAAGTATCAAATCGAAAATCAAATTGTATTGGTGATGCATGTTATGTTTAGTAAAATAATTAGATAAGTGGTTTCGGACAATACGTTAATTAACTTATATTTAAATAGCAAAGATCATTCAGTAGTGGAGTCTTTAAGGTACTGTTTTCCATTGAAAACTTCAATGTCCATAAAATATATTATTTCTGTAAAGGAATCTAATTTTCAAAGCTATTTTGATGCTAAATGTAAAAGTATCCTCTGCTATTGCCGATGAAATTTGAATTAAAAATATACGAACTTCATTTGGACCACCTTGGGTATTTCTGCAGGACACGTGTGTATATAAGAAATATGTTGGTGTTGTAATTTACAGAACAATCGTAAATTTTGTTCACCGAAAATTTCTTCACAAGAAATAAGCCGCAATAATTTCTACCATCTCGATTATTTCTTCGATTGTATTCACAATATGGTGGATGACCGAGAAGTTTTGAATGAAAAAAATAAATGTTCGCATCATCTTGGTCAATCGATGTTTTTTAAAAAAAAACCGAGGTGATCCAAAATGGCACCTAATGACAGCTTTCGACATACCTCCAGTCTGTAATCCGTAGTCGTCACCTTGTTGTTGTGATGACGGTAACCATATAAGTTGATAACAAAAGATAATTCTTATTAGCTGTGTTAGGGTTGCTGGTTCAATGCGGAACATGTCTATATTCTTCCTTACATTTTTGATAATCCGTATGAAATATAACGTACAATGAGTATTCTTGTTCTAAAGTCTAATACTAGACTCACACCAGTACTATCATAGTATCGGTCTACAATTCCACGCAAGGACATTTTAAACTTCATAGTAAATATTCCTATCAGCTTAATTAAGACGTTATGGTTTTTTTTTGTTATACATTTTAAGAACCTATTAAACTTACACGTATATAATCAGTCTTTTATTTCTTTCTTTTTTGTTTTTGAACTTTTTTTTATACATTTACTCGAAAAACGAAAAACATTTAATGAAAGAGTTAAGTATTCTCACCCATTAAAAGAAATATTTGTTCTGAGAGATTCGACATTGAATAGTAAGGTGGGAAAACCCTGGCTTGAGAGATGGTTTTATATCTGCGTTATCTTCTTCAAGATTCATTTCCAAGCCTGCCAAATTCTTTCATCACAGTTTATAGTCTAAAATCAGCTAAATGTTTAGAAGAATCTAAAATAAAATATTGATCATGCATACAAGATTTTGTTATCTAGAGTGCATTTGTTGTCAATCTTCTCTTATCGCCTTGTATGTAATCTAAGTTTTCATTCCATTCATGTCCTTAAATCTGCCACAACTCGTGCATTTTCGTGAATGTTTTCAAAGACCAAAATTCCTTGCTGAAAAACTATAAACTATTTTAATTTCACACCCGTTTCATTTCTCTCTCTCTCTCTCTCTCTCTCTCTCTCTCTCTCTCTCTCTCTCTCTCTCTCTCTCTCTCTCTATATATATATATATATATATATATATATATATATATATATATATATATAGCGTGGTCTTTACTTACGTATCAATCCGAGCAAAGGTTGTGACCGTAACACGTGAAGGTATCTGTTCTACATGCTGATCTGTATTTTCATCTTTACTTTTCTTTCTTTATTTCAAAAAATGTTTTTTATCCGGAGACCATCACGTTACTTGTGTACGGTAGTTTCCTTTCTCAAAATGGGTGTAGATAAACAGCATTATTGCTGCTAAATGAACTTGACCGTTGTAATAATCCAATAACAATAACTGTTTTATCCCGCTGACTGAACATGAATGCTTTATATTCTTGTTCTACATTATAAATGATGTTGTTCATTTGACAGTTGATAATCGTATGCCGGGTGTCCGTCGTTCACTTAATCATCGTGTATTGGGCGTCCGTAGTTTAACTTACACCAGTCTGTATGCGCCTTGACATTCACACGACAGGTAACTCAGCTGGTAAAACGTTGGTTTCGCAATGTAAGGATAGTGGGTTCGATGTGTACCTCGGTAGTATTGGTCAGCTGCTTCGGTGTGTCCTAGCTACGTAGCTGCCATTTGCTAAGCAAGATATAGCCAATCACGTGTTAAAAGTATCCTTAATAAAGACAGAAACGTGACAAGCTATATACACACTAAGCGTCAGTCTGAGTTGGCTCGACAGGTATGCTGACTACGATTAACGATTTTGGTCATTCGACATTTGTTATCTCCTGTACTTGGTGTCCGTTATTCCGCATACACCGATCCTAATACTCCCGTACGTCCACAATAGATGTGATGAGTGGTCATTAGATGATTAAAGTAAATGTATTTGAAATATTCACGCCTTTAAGAACCATTTAGATGACAACGAATATAGTCTTCAGGTCGTTGAAAATAGAGCTAAACAATAGTCCTCAAGCCAGACTTAGGTGTTTGATTTGCACCCGTGATAGACCCATATATATATATATATAAATATATATATATATCCTCAATAACAACAACAAAACAATGATTATCAGACTTTATTCTCCTTATGAAACGCAGACAAAACATTATTATCGCGCATACTTTGATCTGATGATCTTCATCTTGAGACAATGTCCGCCTTCACCCCCAATCCCAGTGCAGAAACGCAAATCCAATATGGAATTGTGATTCAAGTTTAGCACTGTCATTTTACATATTCCACAAGTGCTCCCGTGTCTGCATGTGACTTGTAAGAAGAATCTCCATGTCAACGTCCGGGGAAAGCCTATAGACTGTCCTTCATGTCGTATGTATAAAATACTTCTCAGTGGAGACATGAGGGGATTTCCTATGGATAGCACTAAGAGAAGCATCTGGGAGTTTTTCAAGATTAAATTAAATCGCACAAACTACGTTGCAAAAAGCTGTTCCGACGGTGAGAAGGCTGTATATTTTTGTAAAGACTGCGTTGAATGACTATGCTACAAATGCGCAGATATTCATCTTCATAAACGGAACCAAGCTACTGGTCAACACCATTTCGTCCATCTACGGGACCTTCGAGCGGTTGTGATTGATATCTTCAAAATAAACATCAAATGTTTTACACCCGACCACAAACAATATGCAGTCCCGGATTACCCATTAGGCAGAGTAGGCAACTGCCTATGGGCCCCGCGACTTTTATGGGCCCCATCAGGGGCCTCCAGGGGCCCCCATGAGACCGTGACCGTGGGTCTGGGGCCCCAAAAGTTTGACTGCCTATGGGCCTCCACGGTGCTTAATCCGGCGCTGACAATATGACTTAACCTTTCTTGGCAATAACCCAGATAATCAGGAATCAATTTGAGAGGTATGCACAGTGAGTAAGCACAAGAAATGTTCATGGCTCCATTGAAGAAACATATAAGGAAAAGATAACTTTGTTTACTAACTCCATGAAGATGTTTTCTGAACAAATGAAAGATATCGTTGAAATTGACAAGGATTTACAAAACAAAATAGGTGGAAGGCACGCGCAGATAAATCAACACTTTTTATATCTAGTCTAAACGAAAAGCGGGAGAAGCTCAAACATCAAACAAAATATACAATGAAAGGAAAGACATCACATCAAAGAGGATGATTAAAATAGATGAGAATGAAAAGATATTAGGGATATATTTTATCAATTTTGTGGATGACGGAGAAGAGACAGATTACTATTGGTTTCATAAATTCTTGATCAACTAAAAAAGCAAAACGTTAGGATGAAATCTGCTGATAATCTGGGAATGTCCTTTAAACAGTAGGTATCCGAAGAAGACCTAAGAGATTTTATCAACAATATGGCCGGCTTCAAATCCGTATCGGTGACTTCCGAAAACAGCAAAATAACGTTTAGGAACTGTCAAATTGGCATCACGTCTCGTGTGGCAACCGTTTTTTTTTCCGCGAGTACCTTGGCATAACACACGCGTGCAACTGTTACAAAAGCATTTTCATTTTTTAAATTGTTATGTTAAGTAATACAATATTACTTATGATAGAAAACATCCATCAGCTGAATCTGACATGTGAACAAAACAATACAAACCTAAAATGCCCAACAAACACGACTTTATATCATCATTCTATATGTTTTAATAGATCAATTACGAAGATAAAACACAAAATATTGGTGATGGAGTTCGGATGTGTTTATTGCTAACTAGATAATGTCAAATTCGTTTAGTTTGTCGTGTTGATTATACAATAGATGAAAATAAAGACGACAAAATAACAAAGTTAGATAATATTTGTTTGTTAAATCATATCGTTTCGAAACTAAAGGTTTTGTAAACCTTTTAAGCAACGATTTTCTCTTACGCGTGGTAAAAACACATTTTTCCATGTACAGTTGTCTTACCCCGTTATCAGTTTAATTATTTTCATAAATGATAGATAAATGATAGAATATTCTAGATGCATATTCCTCTCTCTCTCTCTCTCTCTCTCTCTCTCTCTCTCTCATTGATAGGTTTCCACAGTCAGATATATATATATATATATATATATATATATATATATATATATATATATATATATATATATATATATATATATTGCTTCGTTGTGGTAAATACAGCCTATAAAAGAAGATGATGGTCAATTTCGCTTCCGTGTCCGTTTGTTTACTATATACTTTATACAAGACATACCGGTAATATACGTCATGTAACATTTTATTTTGGCAAACGTTACAGTTCTTGCACTCATACTTACAGTAAAGGTTGTTTCCCTTAGATCTCGATCATGATTGAAAGGTCTTCATACTATTCGAACATTTTTTTTTAGCTTTTTTTAACCTGAAGCTGATGTCTATAATTAATACGTAAAAGCTGATCCAGTAAATGTACTCTCTGCTGTACAGTTATATTTCTCCTTCGGTAGTTTGTTGGTTTGATTTGGCTTGTTGCTTTTCTTTTTGTTTGGTTTGTTTTCTAGGGCCGCTTATCGAAATGATATTGTTATTAAAAGTAAACCAAACAAACAACAACAAAAATTTAAAATAATAGATTGTTGGTAAACTCTGCCCTTCATTAGGCACCCTTTAAGTAACTATCCATGGGGCCCTGGGTGGCTTGAAGCAGGTCAAAACGTAACCAAGTCTGAACGTACTTGAGTACAAACGCACCCAAGCCAAAATGTAACCACATCTAACACATAATTCGGACAAGTACTAAGTTTTATATTCAGAAAACTCCGACTATCAGTAGATACTACTTCTCATTATGCTATGAATAGGCATGGATGGTTTAGATTGGGGTTTTGTTTTAACAGTGTAGACTGGATAAAGCCAATAATATAACACCATATTAATATTTTATGATTGGCAAATCAAATCCGTCTGTAATAGAAGAAAAAACAAATAAGCCAGATTGTGAGGGAAGGAGGGAAGGAAGGAAGGAAGGAGTGAGGGATAGATATATATATAGATTGGATTAGATAGATAGACAGATAGACAGATAGACAGATAGATAGATAGATAAATAAATAGATAGATACCTTTTGACCAGGGTATGTTTTCACTAGAGCAGGTATTGGCTTGTGTTCGTTTCGGTCCGAATACACGTAGTGCAGATTTGATACCTTTGTCACTACAAAGGCCACTATGTCATGACTAACGATCCTGAACAATATATAAGAAATTAAATTAGTGGTTCCCTATGCTTAACATACTATTGATACATGAAAGCTACACACCTGCTGGGTAGGATTTGACTTTGGTAGGTTTCAACTTCGGGCCCCGAGTGGCAGCTTGGTCTACAGCGCTCACCGTTACGGATAACTGCCATCTTACCTGTCTGTGTGGATTCGAGTTTCATGCTCAGCCAATGTGCGTATGTGAGAAAGCTTGTCGGTAGCTTCTCGTGTGTCCGTGGTTCTTTGCGGGGTTTTAAAGGGTTCTTCCTTCACAAATAAAAGTGGCCACCATGTATAGCATGTATAGCAAGCATATCATGTGCTGAAAAATAGCGTTAAACACTATAGCAAAAAGAACCACGTTTAGACTTGCCCACGTTTTGAATGTAAACCGGGTGTCCCTGTGAGCTAATGCGCTCGCCTTTACCCATTTTTGAAATCTAATATTTGCCAACATGGGTTCGCGATCTGGCTCCACCAACGCGGGTAAGTAATATAGCTGCCAGTAGCTTCCCGTGGGTCGACATTTCATAGCCGAGGTTTTTTTTTTGCCGGATTCTACTACCACCACGTATACAGGCCGCCATATAGTGCCAAACATCTGATAAGAAATGGCGTTCAACAGAAAAACTGCTTGTTTGTTTGTTTGTTTTTACGGTTTTACGCCATTTTTCAGCACAATATAAGCTATACATGGCGGCCAGTATTAATAGTGGAGGAAGAACCCAGAAAACCCCGGGAAGAACCACCGACCCACGAGAAGCTACTGGCAAGCTTTCTCGCATACCCACATTGGCCGAATCCGAGACTCGAACCCACGCAGACGGAGGTGAAATGGCAGTGATCCGTAATGGACAGCGCATTTGACCACTCGCCCAATCGCGACCCCTCAGATAAACTGCAACTATCTGTCGCTTTTCATACAGGTATGTAAACAATGTGCAATTTCTGATTACATGTTTTTACATTTCTGCAGATGTTATCATCGAAAACAATTAACACACAAAGGTTGATTTACGGCAAGAAAGATTGCATCAGTTCAATAAGTGTTCAAAGGAAACTTATCATTCGAGTAGATATCACCAATACGATTATCATTATCCTTTTGTAATTTAACTTGGGTCGCAGGGCAGCGTCCAGAGAGGCAGAAGAAGAGGTAGACAGAGAAAAGGGTGGACTGACGTCACAGAATAGACTAGGAAACGTTTCCCGGAGACATTGCACATGATTGAGACAAGCGGAGGGAACTGGTCAGATGTTCAGCAGCACAGTGCCTCAACGACCAAACTAGGTCAAGAGATTGATGATGATATTCTTTGTTGAAAATTGGGTCGCTGGGCAGCGTCCAGGTTAGGAGGAGATGTAGACAAAGAACAAGGTGGACTGACAACGTCACAGAATGGACCAGGAAACGTTTCCCGGAGACATAGGCATTGGCATATGATTGAAGCAAGTGGAGGGAACTGGTCAGATGTTCAGCAGCACAGTGCCTCAACGACCGAACTAGGTGAAGAGACTGATGATGATACTATTTTTTTTAAATTGGGTCGCAGGGCAGCGTCCAGGTTGGGAGAAGAGATGTAAACAGAACAAAGTGGACTGACAACATCACAGAATGGACCAGGAGAAGTTTTGCCGAGCCACAGGTATTGGCACATGATCGAGCCAAGTGGAGATAACTGGTCAGATGTTCAGCAGCACAGTGCCTCCACGACCAAACTAAGTCAAAAGACATGATGATGATGATGATGATGATGATGATGATGATGATGATGATGATGATGATGATGAATTTAAAATGCACATGTAGTTGCTTTTGTTAATCGATTTATTTATCAAAGCTAAAAACCTTGAAGACTTATAATCTGATTGTTTAACATGGACTATAAAACCAGCACTATTGTTACATCACCATATGAAATTCCAATTGTTAATAATAATAATAATAATAATAATAATAATAATAATAATAATAATAATAATAATAACGACTTTGTATAGCGCCTAATATTTGAAAGCTCTAAGCGCTTTACAGCATACGACTCAAACACAATATGTGAAAGAAGAAACTGTATTAACTTAATTAGTAAAGAAAAGTGTATGATGTAAATCTACAATGATTCTCACACACGCTCTATATACAATAGATTCAATCACTCTATACTAAAATTCACACATTGAAAATAAACCAATAATATTATATACAGCTTCAAGAAACCTCAGTTTCAAATAATAGTACACACTAAGATAATCATATAGTTTCATGTATAGACAAGGCTTAGGATTCAAACAATCTCAAAGTTTCAAATACGTTAAAAATGTTCTGCACTGTCAGTAAGATTCTCAAATCTCCTGGAATTCAATTAAGATTCAAAATAATCTCATGTAAATTCAAATATACCAATTTAAACAACAATTGGAACAAACATATGCTTCTTGATCTTTGTACAGTCGCACGATTCATCCATCGATAAACCGCACAGCTTCACCACTTTCCTCGGGTTGACCCACTCAAGTATCGGCCGCTCACCCCTTCATGGATCCACTACATGTACAGTCAGTCATACGTACTACACGTACAGACAGCATACATCACTCTTGTATTAGATACGTCTACAGTTGTGGCTTCACCACATGTACAGACATACGTCCAAACATTTAGACATCTAGATAGCTCGTTACATCACCTCGTAACCAAGAAACGTCGTAACCACCTCTTAACCACCTCGTAACCACCTCGTAACCTTGTAAGCTACAATAAAACCAAACTGGTAATAATAATGAGTTCTGGAAAATACTAATATATTAAACTCTTACAAACAACTTGAAATTCACAGTTCAACGTTTCAAATATGCGTTATAATAAATGAATCATTACAAGATATTACAATACAAACTCAATTAACTTCACAGATCAAATGAAATATAAATTCAACACTCACCCCTGTGGCTTTTAGAAATACCACATGAAAATAAGTGGTCTCTTCACTAGATCCAAAAGATCAGTGTCTGAGTATACCTTAATCTTGCTTAATTCATTGGACAGTGAGTAATGTTCAGGGTAAAATACCCGTGCATATCGTGATAATGATGTCCGTAGCCGCAAGTAGTTTATGGACGCCTCTAAAAAGTTGTCAGATTCACCCTCTCTGCTGCTCAAATAATAAAAATATGAAGACGTGTAGCATCTTGTAAAAATCTTTTTCGCAAACAACGTTTGTACATAGCTAATTAAACCAGCAAAGGGATCTTTACGAATGAAGTAGTAATCTAAATTCCTTTCCTCTCAGTATAGGATAATTACGTAAGGCGGGACCTACATGTATGATCTACGATCTGAAAGATTGGGTGACTGGAAGATTTGAACTTTCACTACTTATAGATCATTTTCCACATAGCGACATGCAATGAGTAAAACTAGTTCATATGATCAGATATAGTTCCTACTGTTTAATGTTACTTTTACAAGATATCTCATTCCTAAAAATGATTTTAAAAAACGCACAACTGAACTATGTATGCCCGTCATAATAGGCACATTCACCGCTAAGATTGGCAGTCATTGAATATAAAATATGCCTATAAACAATACTGAAACTGAATAAAACATGTAGTCGAATATATTGTGTATGCTATGGTACTTAATTGTTCATATTTTATACAGCTCCTATTCTTCAGATTCTGGATGTTTGAAGCCTTGTTATTTACTTTAACGTCTCTTAAACAGTACTTTGTTCTCCACTTTCTACAAAGAGAAGCACTTAAATTTTGGTATTAAAATAATTGGTATGCATGTTGTAATCATAGAATACTTTTTGTTATGATCATCATATAATTGGGGTTATATAGTTATGATCCGTGTCATGCACATTACTGTCAATAATTGAATGGGCAAGTTCACCGCTTGTAGTTACATCAGTTCGATATGTTCCCGGCACGTCGATTTCTCCATTATCACACATTTCAATAGGAATGACAGGGTCATGTACGGGCGTTATATAGTTCTCAAATGTTACATGAATGTCGGCTACCACAACACGACAGGTTTCTATAGGACTGGCATCATCATATAAACTGTGTTCCGTAATATTTCCGGTGTCATGTGAATTTCCATTGATTACGTTATCCCTCGCATAATCGTAGACGGACAGAACACCCTGAAAATGTATAAACGTATATCGCAATTATGCTATCACATCAGACTACTCAAGGCAAGAACATATAATGAATATTTTTCTTTGTATCTGAGTTAGGTACAGTTAGGGATTTAACGATTATTTTTATGAACGACATATATGAAAATATAAATCACCAAAACTACTTTGAGTCAGGTACATTTAAAAAGGGATTAAACGGTGAATAACGTGCGTATATCACATCATCAAACCATTTCTAAAATAGTAAATATCCTGAAATGTAAAATAAAAGTCGCACAATGAACCTTTTCGTTAACTTCGATACCTTACTATATCATTTGAGCCAGCAGAATTCGTTCTTGTTACACATTTGTAAAATTATCATTTCCTCCTAACACGTCGACTTTGTTTCCATTTTTACCTTTAGGGTGGTGGCTGAGAGACGAATGAATTATTTTTTCTCAGACCTAAGTGATATTTGGACTATGCAAATATTTAAAATTCGAAGATATGAAAATAATACAAATATTCTAGGACAATTAAATGAAGATGACTTGAGAGGTGAAAACAAAACATTGAAGATAACGACAAGTGAGATAAATGTTTCATTATGAGTAGATGTGTTAACCTGATTTTGTTAAATTGTGCATGCAATATGGATAACGCTATTAATACTGCATTCACGTAGATCGTTTTTCCAGTGAACATTGTGTTTTTTCCATGTTGGAAATGGTTTCCTGTATTCAAATTCAACACATTTAATTGCTTTTACTCAATATCTATTTCTTTTGAATGACACCACAATGGATCATAGAAGTAGAAAGGTGTCATGGCTTTCAGGATTAAGTCTAATAATCAAATTAAATAGCAATAAATGAAAAGAAATGTAACAGTGTAATTACGATGGATATAGTTAACGCTTACATACATTTACATAAAATAACAGATTTCGCTATGGCTCATCAATTTCTAGGTCAATATAAACTATATTCCAGCATCCGCAACAAGTCATAGTCATGTGTGTATTGTCTATGTTCTGTATCTGCCATTGATAAAGACTCATTAAGAGTTGAAAGTGCTTAGGCAAGTTAGAAACTAGTTTTGCTCTGTTTGTAGTCAGTTTATTACACACACACACACACACACACACACACACACACACACACATACATATATATATATATATATATATATATATATATATATATATATATATATATATATATATATATATATATATATATATATATATATATATATATATATACTGACTCATTTGAATCGTTTTTCATTCGATTGAAGGAAGGAAGAAAACTAACGCGTCTACTAACGGACACCAAAAACAAGTGTTAACAAAACATATAGAAAGGACTAGCAAACGTTTAAGACAATTACTTCATCAATTGTACTGTACTTGTCTTCTTGAAGGTTTGGTCCAGCATATTCACGTGTGGTCCTCAGATCATGTGACCGTGTACAAGTGTCATGGTCTTCACTACCACATGTCTTGCTTCTGTCTATATTTGGAGACTGTCTTACAAGAGCACTGCTGTTGTCAGACGCTCCCTTCTTACTACCTTTACTACATGATCTTATGTAATTTTCAAAATCTGCAACAAAGTGAGACACAAGATGCAAAAAGACAACATTGATATGATTGCTTTCAGGTCATACAAGAATGTGCATTAGTGCAAATACTAATAGCCATGCATGTAGAATCGCAATCGTAAACAATGGCTAATATGTATTTAAAACTCTCTCTCTCTCTCTCTCTCTCTCTCTCTCTCTCTCTCTCTCTCTCTCTCTCTCTCTCTCTCTCTCTCTCTCTCTCTCTCTGAAATTCGAGGACCAAATAACTATAACTACCACCTGTAATTTCAGATTACCCAGTCCAAGGTAGTGTTTGTCATCAGTTTTTGTTTAGTATAATTACCTAGTGACGGTACTTTTTGTACAATTATACAGATACAAACGTAAAAGTATAGTAAATTTATGACAGACTACCCAATACACACTGGACAGTTTAATATTACGCAATTTATGGAGATGGGGGTGGTTAGTTTATTCAAAACATAAGTCAATATTAACATGTCACGTTTACTGTGTCAAAAGCTTATTTATTATTAAACGAAAGATGTATTCTTGCTTTCTACATTTAAATAGAAGTATCATTTTAGCAGCATAGTGAGTGCATAATTATATATCCTACTGACCTTCTGACCTCAATCAAAGCAGTACTTGATTATGGAAGGTCTTTAGTCTTTAGTCTTCTATAGTTATGCTTACATCAAAATATTTTTTGTCCTAATTTACATCTTATTCACCGTGTGTAACAATAAGGATTAATAGAATATGTAATACAAGTTTACACAACACTAAGCTATAGTTAGTCATTCATACTAAGTATTAGGCTCTAAAATGTACAGTAATATTGTGAAGCATACCAAGTAATAGTGTGTAAAATGCAAACCAAACATTTATTTCCTTCTTAATCTTCTATCGAAAAGAAAGCTTTCTTGTTCGAAGTCGTGAAAATAATTATACTTTTTATTGAGAAGTATTAAAAATGTTAATTTAACATAAAGATTTCAAAGTCACTATTAGTATTAGCTAAAATATATTTTCTGAGAATATTCCCATTTAGTATGAAATGTTTCATGTTTAACAAAATAACTTTACTTTTAGTAAATGTCTTTGAAAATTTTAAAATGTCTCATATTTGCATCATGGAGGATGTTGTGAATTAATTATATGGTTTGGAACGGATCTTCTTAATGAAAAGTAAATGTACATTTGTATTAACTGAGTATATCAGTTATTCTGTAATGCTACACATATCTATAATGCATACTTAAATTTCGTGAATCTTTTACATATTCATACTTTTAGTTTAGAAATTGCCTTATAAGTCAACTGAAACATACAGGAAATTTATATAGCAAATATATATTGTCTGCGTATTATGTTAGATATCATGTATATTCCCTGTCTTAACATGTCTATTTTATTACATGGACATTATTCTTGTATTCATTTTCTGTTTGTGAAATATCTCATAATACCAATGTAAGTTTTATTACTAGCAATATGTTTATTCTATGACATGCAAATGAATAAAGAAAACAAAGCAAAATACAACATATTACAAAAATACAATAAGACTTGTTCTCTCTCTCTCTCTCTCTCTCTCTCTCTCTCTCTCTCTCTCTCTCTCTCTCTCTATATATATATATATATATATATATATATATATATATATATATATATATATATATATATATATATATATATATATGCATGCGCTCATCTGGCTAGTAAAATAAATCTAAATTGTCTTAAATAAAAGACTTTAAGCAAGATGAAAAAATCCTGCATTTTATTTTCAAGTTGTTAACTGACAACTACTTTATAAGTATGTTACCCATGTATAGACCTTTTCAGAAAGTCGCTTATCTCCCCTGAGTCTTCTCCGAAATTGGAGGTTCTCAATCGCTGGGTAGTATTGATTTTCAATAACAATGGCGTCGGATGACAAAGAAAACGATCGTTATCTGTCTGACATCGAAATTGACAAATTAAGGAAACTGAAGACTTTCTACCAATATGCATTTCTGCCAGAACTTTATTAATTTAAAATTGAATGTTGTAAAGATATCAAAATCACATTGACAGAAATTAATATCAGATTGAATTCAGCTTGGCTTATTGTACGTATGAAAGATTTAAAAGGTAAGAAGTGCATTCTTTTAAGAATAGTAACAAATATGAATTTAAGATCACCATTGTGATTTTCTCGCAAGATTACCCTAAGTACTGCGCCTAGAATATATGTTTATAATTTTGATGTCGCGCTTTTCTCTAGAGATTAAATAACAAAAGTAAATTACTTTGTTATTAGACGCCAGATAAGAAAATAATTTAAGTTACAACAGTACAGGACATCATTGAGGTCCCTCCTTTTATATGTTTCAATATTCATTTTTCTCTACACAGCATATAAATATTTTACTTAAAAGTGTAGGAAGGTATAAATATTTATCAACTGTTCATATTAGGAATTTTACAGTAGTACATGTAGAATGCATTTCAATGATTTGTGTACAGTTCATTAATACCACCACAACATGATTGTCAATTATTTGTGTTGTTATTGTTATTCCGCTAATTTAATTTGCTGTTAAAATGATCATAAATCATTAAAAAAAAATACTTTTGTTATGTTATTATCCATCACTTATTACCTAAGCTGTGTTTGGAGAAAACCGGAGGTTTTGTCATAGTCTGCATGTCGTCCCAAAATATCAACATATAACTTTATAAGCTTTAAAAACAAGCTGCTTCCACATGCGACTTAATATGTAGTTTTGACTCTCCCACCACTTTAGTGGTGTGGGAGACATATTGATTTACCCTTGTGTGTCTGTCTGTGATGTGTGATCTTCAACAAACTTTGTCAGAATGTTCAACCCAGATAATATCTAGGTCAAGTTTGAATATGGCTAATGTGACCTTAAAATTTTGGTCACACGGTCAAAGTAAAGAAAAATGTTAGTACTCTAGTGGTCGCAATTTTGTCTGAAATTCATCAAACTTGGTCAGAAGGTTAACCTCAATGATATCTACGTCAAGTTAAAGCATGGGCCGCTTGACCTTGAAATCTAGGTCGCTAGGTCAAATTAACGAAATACAATGTCTGCACTTTAATTTAATAGAAAAAGTGAAAACAAAAAGTAATTTGTTCATTGCAATAAACGTTTCTCTTGTCGGGGGAAAATGTAGGAGTGAAAGACTTTTAACAGCACCGAAAAAGTGGCGTCTGATCAGAATCAAGTGTTTAGAAAGGCCTTTAAAAATCAGTTCCAGCACTGAAAGGGTTTATGATAATAATCTGTTACAAAATGTTATAATGATATTATATTAATTAGAGGCAAGCATGAACCAAATTAAGAATATCAACACAGAGGTGTCAACAGCTGCATCTTATTAAAAATCTGTGCACAATGCTTTTTGTCCAAGTATAGATCATTTCAGAACCCCATTGAGTTAATAGACACCTTGGAAGCTTTCCTGGTATGACTTCTGCTTTACATCTAACCAGTACTATGCAGGTGTTGCTACTTGTATCAGAAATCTTGGTTTTAAAAAATTCTTGACAGGTTAATTACTCCCAATTATAATTTAACTGTTGATTAAGTCTTCAGGAGCAGTATTAAACCTCAAAGACAAACATTTACTTAGGTATACAAAAGAAATCTGTGTTTTCAGAGTTCTGTGTCAATTAATTTATGAAAACTTGAATCCAGTACAATATTTATCAGAATTTCAGTCTTATAATTTTTTTGGTCTTACAAAACTGCTTTCGAGCAACAAAACATGTATAAATATATTGGCACAAACGCACTAACGCAGAAAACATAATTTTCTTTTTTTACACACACAGCAATATCGTTGATGCGACGGCATGGTTTATTTTGTTGATTAACTTTGAAAGAATTGAAAGAATTGTTGTTATGTCGGTGAAGTGAAATACTACCCGGAAGTGATAGGTGGCGCTTCGCGTAACTCTTTTTACCTCCTTTGAAGAGTATCCAGCGACACTTTCTGAAAAGGCCTATATCGCACCTCCCTTTTGTAATTGTCTGTTTAAAGCACTTATAACGACAGCCATAAACTGTTTGGTAGAAAACAAATCATGTGACCGAGACATATGGGACACATTGTTATGGTTACATATATTTATTCCCCTCACGACCTTAACTCAAATGTGATTCTAGCCGCTGTGGGACAAAATGTGGCAAATAATGAGGTCTACGTTACATACATGTTTGCAGTTAAAATCTACCGCTAATGAAAATCATAGATTTATTTGAAAACTTGAAGAAAATATAAACTACCCCACCACCATATTTTCACGAATTCTACCTATGCAAACATAGATAAGCACGTCTACGCATAATGGAACTGTCCCAGCAGTCATTGCTATTAGTACACTGATGCGTGACTCAGTAATGAGAGTAAGCTAATTAGTTGATGGATTGATTAACTTTTTATTGTAATCTGGAGAGCTTAGACGAAATGCTGGATGCCTTTTAATGTGTTTTAATAAGATGAAAATAAAATGTGGACTATATTTTTAGGGGTGTGTGCGTGCGTGTTGAGTCTTTGATTAATAAAATCGGCTATTATTTGGCGGAGGCGAAATGGAAAGAAAAGACCGATTTAAAATGGTTTCCCGCTAAATATTTGAGTAAGTATTTTCAGATTAAAAGAAAACAATGAGAATACTGAAAATTTATTTAGATTCAAAAAAATAAACAGAAAATATATTATTTATAAAGTTACTAAACAAATCCGTTTTCAAATATCAGTGATTGCCGGATGATATCTATGCATGTGTGATGATAATGTCAAAATAGTTAATTGCATGTATATTCAACGTCATCAACACACACACACACACACACACACAGATATATATATATATATATATATATATATATATATATATATATATATATATATATATATATAGAGAGAGAGAGAGAGAGAGAGAGAGAGAAAGAGAGAGAGATATCCTGTGAATCCTGGTGGATGATACTTTTACCTAATTTTCTAGAGGCGTGTTTACACCTATTCTTGTGTACTAAACAAGCTCCAACTGTGACCAATTGAACAGCTGCAATGAATAGCCCTATGCCAAGAAGTTTTAAAAGAGAATCTGAAAGAAAACAATTGCGCATTGTTTCAGAGCTTCATAAATATACACAATCGTCAAAACAATGAATTATTATGAAATTCAGATTGTTCTCCGTGATACTAGTGACACGATTTGATGAAACAATGGTAGTTTAGGTCATGGGTAAAATTCTCATCTTCCGCTGGGATAGTTTTATATAGAGCAATTTTGATAGTCACGTGTTCAGAATATGAATTACACCTATATTATTGTGAAAATGCAGTTGTATATAAAACCGTTGTATAATGTAGTATCCCTTAACACATAATATGTCAAGTCGAGGCGGAAATTCATTGTTTTCTTTCCTAAAGAGGTCGGTTATTAAACTAACATGTTTTTTTATGTTATTTGATTATTTTTCTAAATATGTATGAACAGTGCGAGTACGGCTTTAATTCGAACGAGGATAATGATAAAATAAGTAATAGGTGCAATCTATGTTATTTTATATTGGATATGGTGTCAACGTTTCCAGAATTAAAGACTTCTAACTGCGGAACTTCATCAATTTATAAAAGAAATAATTTTACAATTAAACAGTCTTATTTTATAAAACATCACTGAAGTACTCGATGATGCTTTCAGAAGAAAAGTTTACCTTATAGATAAATTAAGAATACGGTTGCATGCTAACGTTTGATGATGATAAAAAAAAGTTAAATTATTGATAATATCAATCAAAGAGAATGAAACCTAAGTGCCTTTATCAAGGAAATACTGGTTCATCCTATCAGGATTGGTCTGGACGAGTATTCAAACTACATCCATTGCGCTAATAACCAAACGTTTTGCTAGCTTATCTTCCGAATCTCCTCTATCTTGCTAAAGTCAAAAGCTCTGTATGATCTCTAAAGAGCAATTTTGGAGAATGATAGTATGAAATGGCATGCTTGTTTCTAAGGATCACGTCGAATAGTACTAATGGCAGTGATCGTCTTTGGTACAATGATGATGTTGACGTTGAACTCAAAATATCATTGTGAAAAAGCAATGTCTAAAAGACCCATAATACTTGAGGAGATACATATTTACTAACATTCCTTCACAGTTATGTTTGTGTGTTCAGTCAGTCCATATGATATATAAACCCAATATTGTAAGACAAACGTGTTATGTTAAAGTATTTTATGGATACATTGAATACACTTTACGAAACTAGCGTGTATGTAATAAGGATCAAAGAGTGCAAACATTTTTGAAAGTTGAACCCAATCTTAATTCTTAAAATATATACAGTATTGTGGAGGTGATAAACGTTTAAGGAACACATTCTAAACTTTTGTTGAATAGTATCAAAACGCCTTTCATGGCCATTTTGGAATAATACAGAATAAGTTCATCACAATCGTACTGTTTGATATGTCTATGATGCTCTTCATATTGATGGAAAAGAAAACAGTTTTCTTTTTCATTTCTTTAGTTGTCATTTGCAGTTGATTCCGAAGAGCATATAGTATTGGATAAAGAAGGACCGCACCGTTGGCCTAGTGGTTAGTGTCCGCGTTGGATGTATGAGGTCGTTTGTTCAAACACATGGCCTATTCATACCAAAACTTGCAAAAAAGGAACAACAGCTGCCTCGCTAGGCACTGAGCGTTAAGAGGCTAGTGTTAGGTCGAGTCGGCCTGGTATGAGGATAATGTAACTGGGTAGGAAAATCGTACTACATGTCTGCATCATGATGCCCCAGTGATAGACATCGCAATAAACTGCCACACTGCAAAGTAGTGACATGACGGAGATACGTTTAAAATACAAACACACGCACATGAACATAGATGGTTTATACTTCGTAGTTATCACCTTGTATGAATTTGGGGGCCTTTGCAAATGTGATGGTAAATGTAAACTATTGTGGAAGAGCACATGAATACAATGGCAATGGTCTAACAGCATTTGCAAGTTAAGCGGTAGTCTAACCTATATCCATACATACAAACTGTTTAAGTTCCAAAGTTATACCGAGATGTTAACACTACTTCGTTATGATTCTACAATTATGAGTCAGACACACAAGGGTCACAATGGGGGAATATAGAAACATGCAAACAACTAATCCTTATGTAATTATGTTGTGGTTATTCATAAACTTTTCATCATGTAACTGAGTATTGTTGATCTGTTTTCATGGATTTCATTATTATATCTCAACAAGTTACATGTCTGATTTTAAAACCTCCTGGTCCTCAAGTGATGTATTTGAATTTCATGAATGTCGACCACAAGGCATCTCTCGCTGTTTATCGTCTGCTCGACTGGATTTACATATTGTCTGAAGTCAGCACGACCTGCATATCATTGCGAGTGAACAATTTTAGTCCTATTTATTATAGTCCGTTATTTATTTACTTTTTGTTATTTCGAAATTGTCTCGGACACGCGAAGTTTAGAAAAGTCGCCTTCACCTTCCGTAATTTAGTTTTTTGAATATGTTATAACGAATAGTTGTATTGTAAATTACACAAAAGAATCCAATGTTATTACTTCTTAAACCTATGACACATTGTTTTAGAAATTTCATTAACAGGTTTGAATCATTACAGTGTTCGTCGGTCTTATCAAGGTCTATATCGTATCCTTTAAAAAGAAACAAGTTAGAAGAATACACATGCCGATTCTCTCAACAGTAGTTACACTTTTTTGTTTAACTTATTTTATATATAAGCATTTGTTTTATAATATGTAACAGACATTTTTAAACTATCAGTAGTTACATTATTTTTACTATTGAGAGATGGGCTTGATGAAGCAATTATGTAAGCCGACGTATGCAAATCGCATATCCAGTGATAAGAATTTGTAAAAAAACTATTGCAGAGTCTTGACGTATAAATAAACACTGATCTCTTGTCAATATAAAATGTTTAGAATTTGTTATATTTGTCAATATCGTTTTTCAGAGCTTCTGTCATACGACAAAAAATCGACGTAATGAATCTTGTGATTCATTTTGCGTTATTTAATGTTGATTAACACAATGATACAAAAATTTTGCTCTCATGTTATAACGGTGATTAAATTTTGCCTGTCTTTTGCACTAATCTTTATGCAAATATATAGTTTTTACACAGATGAATTTGTATAATATGTTACCTCAAGGATATGTAAGTCAAAGTAATGATACATGACACAACATAAAAGAAGACCATATATATATATATATATATATATATATATATATATATATATATATATATATATATATATATATATTCGTGTGTGTTGTGCCGCATGCTGCAAAGAATATGATAACATTACATAAAGAACAACTTTTATTTTCTATTAAGAAGGAAACAAGTTAATATATTCAGTGAAGAGAACTAATAAGCCATTGGTATAACCTCATTTCCAATCATATCATTCAACAATATTAATCAATAAATAATTGAAGAGCAGTTTATGATTGTATTGCAAAGTGCATTCATAGGCGATATAACTTAGCACATGTTTCAGTTGTCTTATGAGTTATTTATAGTCATCGTTGGCTTCTAAGGACAATTTGGGACTAGTTTGGGAAATTCAAACTGATTTATACAGCTTTATCTCTCCATAACTAGGAACATTGCATATTCTAATTTTAAACAGAGTGAATAGTTCTTGGCAAAACATTATTTATCATACGTAAATGGGAAATTAGATTACTCGGAACGCATCTTTAAATAATTTCTTGACACTCTGCTACTATGGCAACAGGCATGTAAACACAAACTTGATGTAAACAACAAATGTTTTACATCGAATACATGCATTGTACATCATATTAAGACAATTGGAGAGGGGGTTGAATTTGCCAATATTAAATATAGTCCTGTATATAATATCTTTGTCTCAAGTAGTTTACTTCTTCAGAAACGTTTGACTTCGAAAGCGCTTTGTTAACACTGAATAAGATTCTAACGTTTTGGTTCATTGTTAATTTTTTATTTAGGTCTGATTACATCTGTTTATATTATTGTACCGGTAGCAATCCTTCTTGATCAAACAAACACTTTATGGTTGGCTTCATTGCTATTTATTGCGTTAATCCTTGTCGATGAAACTAAACACGTTATGGTTGGGTTCATTGCCATTTATTGTGTTAATCCTTGTTGATCAAACTAAACACGTTATGGTTGGCTTCATTGCTATTTATTGTGTTAATCCTTGCTGATCAAACTAAACACTTTATGGTTGGCTTCATTGCCATTTATTGTGTTAATCCTTGTTGATTAAACTAAACACGTTATGGTTGACTTCATTGCCATTTATTGTGTTAATCCTTGTTGATCAAACTAAACACGTTATGGTTGGCTTCATTGCTATTTATTGTGTTAATCCTTGCTGATCAAACTAAACACTTTATGGTTGGCTTCATTGCCATTTATTGTGTTAATCCTTGTTGATTAAACTAAACACGTTATGGTTGACTTCATTGCCATTTATTGTGTTAATCCTTGTTGATCAAACTAAACACGTTATGGTTGGCTTCATTGCTATTTATTGTGTTAATCCTTGCTGATCAAACTAAACACTTTATGGTTGGCTTCATTGCCATTTATTGTGTTAATCCTTGTTGATTAAACTAAACACGTTATGGTTGACTTCATTGCCATTTATTGTGTTAATCCTTGTTGATCAAACTAAACACGTTATGGTTGGCTTCATTGCCATTTATTGTGTTAATCCTTGTTGATTAAACTAAACACGTTATGGTTGACTTCATTGCCATTTATTGTGTTAATCTTTGTTGATCAAACTAAACACTTTATGTTTGGCCTCACTGACATTTATTGCGTTAATAAATCGTCGATCCTTTTGAAACTACACATTGCAGTTGGTACTATATTTTGTTTCGAAACAATGCTATATGGATCACCTTCACTTTTAATGATTATTGGACAAATTATATTAATGTGTCACGAAACCCACTCAAAGCCTGAGGAACAGTTACACCTGGCACTATACGTGCAACATAATATTGGGTGGGATTTATACCCATACCGCCGGAAACACTTTTGTCTAAAGTATTCTATCTTTCTTATCTCATCACATTTTAATCTCGTTAGTTTTTAAACTAAATCAAGATGTTTTCTGTACTCAGTGTATGATACAACAACACTGTACACGTTTTGTTTCTATTTATGCAAAGGAAAGAAAGAGCCATGACTATTTTAGTCTACATCGGTTTTATGTATCTCGAATACTGTTCTTGTAGGAACACATACTTCTTTGGAAAATGTATGCATTGAGTAATGATCATGCCAAGTAAAGGTTCAGAGTTTTTCATATATGGAAACCTATTGAGTGGAATTGTTACTTTAAAACATCGTCTGAATCCATGATTGATTTTGATAAAGTTATTACACCATATAGCCTTTTTTCCCAAAGGTATGCTACAGGGAAAAAGGAAGAATAAAGTTTCCTATTGTAAGGACAATTGTATCGAATTTGTTTGCCGTTCCAAATTAAATATTGGCTCCAGATATCTGATACTGATAACTCAAAGAACTTTGTAAAGTGCCAAATTTTTCGTCAGTTAAATCTATTAATTAATTCTTAGTCTAGCTAACAATTAACTGTTATCTTGTGGCAGTTTTTACACGGAGTAATGTTTTTCTAAAGTCTGTCACCCCATAGGTATGTTTATAGTAAAAACGAACTAGTTGTATGACATGCTAGAAAGGATGAAAATCACACGGGCTCTGTCAAAAATGATTTGAGAGAAACGACAGGGTATTAATTACAACCCCAGGTGGCATTTTTGGCACATTGTTAAGCAGTTTTCCAAATGTCTGTAGGAATAGCATTTATTCCGATTGGTTAAATGTGGAATGAGGGGTGGGTCGATCCCTGACCCTCAGAGGGAATATACACCCCGAACAATTGAATATTCGTCAGTCTGGGAAGTACCTCTGTAAGAGAGAGATTATTAATTCCGAAGTAGAGACTCCGGGCGGTACTTTAGGGAAAGACGTCCGTAAAATCGTGCTTCCAGGAAAATTGATAGTCCAGGAACGAATGTAAGACGCCGAAAACACAAGGTGTTTAACTCAAATTCACATTTATCATGATGTAATTTATATGATGTTTCGTCGTTACAGATGCATGATGTATTGATACGTTGTACGAATAGTTCGGTATTACATTGATTTAATAACGTACTTTGATATGATGTTTCTTCGTTACAGATGCATGACGTGTTGAGATTTTGTATGAATAGTTTCACCTTATATACGTAGGTAGGTTAGTTGGTGTTGTAGAAAACCCGCTGTGTACATTTATGATTGGAAAGTGCTACATTAATTTTGAATTTATCATATTAGAGAATATTGATTGTGTGCTATGATTTACTGCCTCACTTAACGTAATGATTTACGAGAATATATGTGACTTCCCCAAATTCTGATGTCGATAATTAGCGGTATAGCTGTATTGATCTGAAGACTTGTGTAGTATTTGCTAGCCGTATAAAGGTTATCACTGATAGTAAGATCTGATTGTTCGAACCAGAAAGACGGACGGACAATCTCCACTCTTAAAGCATAACGAGATACTTAGGGCGTTTTACCCTTTTCTTGTCAAATGAAAATATTTTGTTTGAAGAGTGAGAAATAGCGAGGAGGTCGAGATCCAAAGGAGGAAAAAGAATTTAGAAGTCAGAGTTGTGACAATCCCACGTTCATCCAAAGGGCAAGTTAAAGTCGAGACGCAAGCAGAAAGAAAACAGTCGACGAGCAGGTCATGTGAATTTTCCAAGCGGTCCAATGTTAATGAACACTCGATTTCGTTATGAAATTTGCTATCAGTCATTAACGGCTAAATTTGTCTATTTTATTAGTGTTTGAAATTTAATTAATGTGTCTATTATTTTAAAACTTCGGTTTTAAGAGTGCTTCTGAACTAAGAGTATTCAGAAGGAAAGACATTTGTAATTTACTGTGTCTTTCTTCTCTTGATTCTTTTGATTCAATTCTTTATTTATCTTTACGGGGGCTCGTGTGTTGTCTTTGTTCAAGATATTGACTCAGATTACCATATTCATTCTATAACCGGGCAAATCACACCGTAGAGGTCATCCTTTAGATAACGAGTATTAGCGGGGGACGGTTTTCGGGTGTTGTTTTTCCAAGTTGCGCAGTGGGCTTGTGAAATATTGTACCAACAGCGCTTGATACCGACTACCCAGTTACAAACTTAAACAATGTTAGCAAGCCATGATTTATATTGCATTTGACATAAATGATGTTGCGTGCATGATAAGTTACCATCTGAAAGTACGTAGTCTTTCTATATTTAATGTGCCTACTTCGAGGTATGATTGTTTGTGTTAAACGTAGTTTTTGCACAAGAGTTGTGGGTCTAAACAAGTTAAAATAAATATTATAATTGAACAACTGTTGAAATGTTTTGAACCAATAATGATATCATCTACACATACATACTAAATGAACCTATCACATTTAATTTGTATTTCTCGTGTTGATTGTTCAGAATTGTGATATTTCGTCCACATCAATCACAAAAATGCAAAAACTTCAAAATTTCAGTACTGACTTAACAGTTTAATACTTTAATTGACATAAATTTAAATTCAACATCTTGAAATATTTTTCTCTGACTTTCAGTTGGTCATGTGTAATCTTTCCAGCAATGTTTTCCAAATCAAAAGTTTATAATTCCTAGAAGGTGAACAATGAGCCAGATATAATTTGTCTACTTTAATTTGTATATCCTCTGCAGTTGTGAAGACTTGCAACTTTCATACACATCATCAAAGTGTATTACGCTAAGATTCTTGCAATTCATTATTCATTTTTGAAAAGCTTGAAGTTTGCTAAATAAAACCACTTATAGGTGGATACAATGATGGTAATGTATGAACATATTTACCTCCTTTGTCTCCCAGACTTGACGAAGTTGCAGAAGAATCTAAATTGAAATGGAGCAAATATTATTACAGGATGTTGATATTTATTTATTCCTTTCTAACGCCGAACTTAGCATAATTAGCATATGCAATGAAGAGTATATATATATATATATATATATATATATATATATATATATATATATATATATATATATATATATATATATATATAGAGAGAGAGAGAGAGAGAGAGAGAGAGAGAGAGATTTTTTCTTTGTCTAAGTGTCGATGGTAATATAGCAGATTTAATTGTAGCATACTTCTGTTATTAATGGATTGTACATGGCTACTCTAACCTTTACTCGCTTGAAACAGTTTATAGACAGAAAAGTTTGCATCATGTTGAAAATTTACTAAATGCCCATAATTCTGAATTTAGGCAGGGATAGTATTACAAATAAGAATATGGCGTGAATCTATATATCTATCTATATAAAACGAATAGCATTACCTCGCACATGATGCAGTGTAATTTGTTTTGATTTCACAGTTACACCCGTTTTATTATTCGTTGTTGTGCAGCTGTAAGCTCCAGCCATCCTTGAATCGAAGTTGTTGATTACAAGTTCTTCATTCTGACTGGAGACATAGCCATCCCATGCAAAAGAGCAAAGTGGGTTGCATTTGGCCGAGCAATTCATCTTAAACGTTTCATTTGCATGTAGGTAAATATCACTGTCGTTGAAGCTCAAAGTTACGCTCTCAGGTCCATCTAAACGTAGCAAGAGAACATAATTGTAACGTGTACAGTACGATTTTAATCCCTAAGATACGTGACATGTCGGAATAATAGTTGTGCCTAACGAGCTTTGTAAGCTTGCGCATATGTTTGAGTGATTGGCGATAGATCACGGATCTAACCCAAAGGATGAAACGGGGAGGGGGGGCGGCGGAAATAAAACAAATTGGAGAAAAGTGCTGAAAACCTCCAAACGTTCACGTAACAATGTTGAGGTAGACTACAGGGAGAAGGAAACCACATATTCTATTAAGTAAACGAGGCATGGTATAGCTGTACCATTCGCTGCTCGTGTCGTCTATCTATCTATCTATCTATCTATCTATCTATCTATCTATCTATCTATCTATCTATCTATCTATCTATCTATCTATCTATCTATCTATCTATGTGTGTGTCTGTCTGTCTATCTATCGATTTATCTATCCATCCATCCATCCATGTTTACACCGCTCCGCTGGCCTAGTGGTTCGAGTGTCCTCCGCGGAAGCAGGAGGTCATTGGTTTTATCCTCGGCCAAGTCATACCAGAAACTTACAAAAATGGTACTAACAGCTAGCTGCCTCGGTTGGCGCTCAGCATTATGAGGTTAGTGTCAGGATAATGTGACTGGGTTGGACATCATGCTACCTGTCTGCGGCATGATGTCTCAGTGCTAGACATCACTATAAACTGCCTCACTGCAGACATCATAGCGATTTCACTGAAATATTGTTAAAGCTATGTTAAAAAATCTTAATCTTAATCGTAATATATCCATATTCATCTCTGAATGATTGACATCTCCAATCATCTATTAGTCTAAACCAATATTTGAATAAATGATGTATTAATGTACCGAGTATGTTATTAATTATAATAGGATAGCATACACCTACTTACAATATGGGTCTGGTACGTAAGTTTCACTTTCTATACAGCAGTTGTTGTCGGAGCAAACTAAACATGAAAACATGTTCCATTTGTCTGCCATAGTTAAGTTTTCATACGTCAAATTGGAAGATGTTGTGTGCATGCGATCCGTAGAATTTAAGTATGTCCCGTTTAATTTCCATTTGTAACTCCTATCCTTAAATTCACTGTCCACACTGCATTTTATACGTAATGGTTCATGAAGAATAGACGTTTGAACTTCCTTAATTTTCGGCTTCTCTGAAAAATAAGAAGAAAGAAAAATACAGTATATTTTTCATAGAAAGAGCAGCCAACAGAACTTGCCTTATAATAACAATATTAATGAACGTGCTACTATTGGTCTGTAGAAAGTTTTGAAACGAAATCCTTGGGATACAATCATTTCAAAACTATGCCAAAAGAGGAAATATGCAACATCATGCATGTGAGGGATCTAATAAACAATAAGTAGAATGGTACTAAAAGGTACTGCTGGATAATTTTTTAACCTTAGCATCGAAGTTACGATATTGTTTGAAGATTATCTGATGAAGAGATATGCAGTACATGATATTTTCATCAGTAACAGAGACATACAAAACATACTTTTGGAATACTAAATCAATGCCAGTTAGCACAGACATATACCTAAGTTTCGTTTCATTATCTTTTTCATAAGAAATCTGAACTAAAATGGGGTATTATATTTAGCAAATACAAATTATTGTTGACCATAAATGCACGATAACGCGGTATATTAGACATTATAACGATACATTTTTAATAAAAATCTTACCGTCTCTTTGACAGTTTCATGACATAAAAGTAAAATATAAATTATAGTTCTGCAAATTTAGCATTTAAAAAAAAACAACGTATGCCGAAAATGGGCTTAAAAATTAAGTATACAATATCCGTTTACAAGATTTTCTTGACGTCAAGTACAACTGATTTATCAAGCAAGAACATAATGAAGATCAAAAGATGATGGTTCAATTAAATGCGTAAGGATTTTCTGATGAAGTGGATTATTCTAAAATAAATTGACTTCTACAGCATAGCATACAAATACACATTTACTTCATTATCGGCTACATTATAAGTTAAAAGGAATAAAGCAATTCGATTCCCACTCATCCGAAATAAATCTTTACATATTTGCCCAATTTCCATTCATGATAATAAGTTATTAGAAGCACATACATATACTGCTTAATTATGACATAAAAAGGATATAATGTTTAAAATATTTTTTAATTTGGAATTATCAAATGTTGTTATGTATATATCATCTTCTAGGAAGGGGGATTTTAGACCGCTACAAATAAGTAGCTAAATCATAATATATGTCAGAATCGAGAATATTCAGCATGCTAATTTTGTTGCTTTTAATTTGATAGAATAAGAAATATAAATCATAAAATGCATAAAATATTAGTGTTCATCCCGTAGCTATATGTTATGGCACGTAAGTAGGACGTGTGATAGTGTCATGCATATAAATGAATACGTTGATGATTGAATGAACGCGTTGAAGAATATATTAGTGTGTGTGTGTGTGTGTGTGTGTGTGTGTGTGTGTGTGTGTTTGATACACGCTCATAACGCATACATTTTATGTTTTGATTTGGAGGTAATAAAGAGTTTGATAAGTATTGATATTTGTCTATGCAGTCATAAGACTGATTCGGAACTAAATAAGAATGTGCTTTTTATTTATTACATATCAATCTTTACTGTTTTCTATTTAAGTTTAACTTTATAGCGTAGAGCACATTCAGAACGAATATCGACATGCTTATGTCAGAGGAAAGTCATAAATAACTGTATACTGGATGTATTTTTGAGAAATGCAGACTGAATATCTCTTAGAAAACCATTTCAACCATTCAAGAATAAGTGGATATTAATAAAAATAGGTATATAGGTATAGAATAAAAAATATTAATAAAAATAGGTATATAGGTATATCAACAGTTAAATTAGTTATGCTAAGTATTTAGGGGGACTCGTTTATTGATTGAGTTAGCCTCTGAAATTAAATTCATTAGTAGTAGTAGTAGTAGTAGTAGTAGTAGTTATAGTAGTAGTAGTAGTATTTGTAGTAGTAGTAGTAGTATTTGTTGTTGTAGTAGTAGTAGTAGTAGTAGTAGTAGTAGTAGTAGTATTTGTAGTAGTAGTAGTATCGTGTTTTAGACGTCACATTGTCAACAGATTGCAGCCCTGAAAACCCTAAAAAATGACAGCAAATAAAACTTAAATGTAAAACGTTAAAAGCTTTTGAGGACTATGATTAATAGTATTTAGTATTACTTATATTAATACAATATCATGAATAGAGGTTATGACTCTGAGTAAAGTTCTTGTCTAATGCATACACAGTCCAATCGCGTTTTCTTACTGAAACGTGAACTACTTCACTTTCCCTGTGCCCCTACCTTGCACACATTTGTGACGTAAACCATGGGCAAATCAAAGCAATTTACTTCGATTCATATTACTGCTGGTGGCTTTATAGCAAACATAACAGCTGTACATTCTGGTTAATGCTTGACATGAAGACAAGAACGGATGTTATTTATCTTGGAACCAAAATGTACAGATTCTTAATAATAAAGAAAATATTCTTTGCATTAACCTACCTATAACATTTAGCTGTATGGTGATATTTATTTCCTGTCTTGGCCCGAACTGTATTTGTCCTGTGTAATTCCCACTACTGGCTTGAGTTACGTTGAACAAAACTACAACGAATCTCCATTCCTTATTACTGGTATTCCGTACTTCACAATACATTGATGAGTCAGTCCAATTTTGGCATGTCATTCCCTTCTTCTCCGCAATTTTACGTCCATCTGCGTTGATAACTGTTATCGAAGTAACATGTGCATCATTATAGGTTGCTGCTAATATCCATTCCAATGTTGCACTGCATCCAGGGATGGAAACGACATCTTCTAATTAAAATATGATATACAGTAAGCTATTTATTTAATAAACGTTAAAGGAAGAAAATAAATCTCAAACATATAAGAATTCAATTAACTGACTCTTAAATTTACATGTCAAATAGATTGCAAGCTAATGTCTTTAAAAATTGTATATTTTCTGCAATTGATTGTACTTTATGTAATACCTACCTACTCTTTTTGCATCCCCCATCGCGTTGGTTATGCTTACCCATATAATCATCACACACATTCGACCCATTTTCGTTATGAAATCTGAGGCCCAGTTATCGATAAATAACAGCAATCGTCTTGTGGTTTATAGGCTTTTGTTGATGTGAAAGGAATCTGGTGCCGAGTGAATGGTTACCCAGGATATGTTCTGGTCAAAACAAGTTACACATCCGACCATTGTTATAAACTCGACGTGAATCATGATTTCACTCTTGTCTTTGCTGTGTCATTATATATATATATATATATATATATATATATATATATATATATATATATATATATATATATATATATATATATATATATATATATATGCTGTGGAGTTTCTTAAATATAAACCAGAGAGTGTGGTCTGACGCATGAAACAGAACAATGCCGTGAAATTTCCAAACAATCGAAACTATGATGAAACCACATCTTCACTTAGAACAGGTAGCACATTTACGACAGCGCATCTAAAGTGGAATATGTCTTTTACAAGTAATGTGTCTACCCAGATCAACATTACATGACAAGACAAGTAAACAAGCTTAGCGACTACAAACCCCATCTTATTATTTAGAGAAAGTAGATAATTATAATAACTAGAGTGAGAATGTTGCGAATAAGAATACCACTATTTAAAACACAATGCTACATAGATCAAACATACGGAAAGGGAATAAATCCAGTTGCCGTATAAAAGGGTCACATATAAGATATCCATTCTATTACAGAGAAAGTGGTTATATCCGGCACAAGAAGACAACATCAGAAGATCATAGGATAAATCATGAAAAGAGCGTATCATACACATTTTTGACATCTCCAACGATCTGAAGATCCAATCGAACTCATGAACAAGAATGGAAGTTTACTGAGTGTTCTTTGAACACTGGACATCATCATTATCATCAGTCTCTTGCCCTAGTGTGGTCGTTGAGGCACTGTGCTGCTGAACATCTGACCACTTCCCTCTACTTGCCGCGATCATGTGACAGTGTCTGTGTCTCTGCAAAACGTTTCCTGGTCCATTCTGTGATGTTGGCAGTCCCCGTTTTTCTATGTCGACCTATGTCTACCACCTTGGACACTACCCTGCAGTACTGTTGTGGATAGACTGTTGGCTATAGTGACATGACCATACCATTTCAGATTACTTTTTTTGACAGTGGTGAGGAGGTCTACATGATGGCCTACTTTGTGCCTGATGGTGTCGTTTGTGATGTGGTCCATGTAAGAGATGCCAAAGACGGTTATATAGCATCTTTTTCAAGTGCATGGATTCTTCGTTGTAATTCTCCTGCCAAGGTCCAAGCCTCACATGAAAACAGAAAGATTGAGACGACTAGTGCTCGCAATAGTCTGATTTTAGTTTTGGACAGATATTCTTGTCTCTCCGGATGGGTCTTAGCTTTGAAATAGATGCCGTTGTTTGTGCCTCCTCGTGACACAATTTCTGCTCTTGATCCCTCTGTCAGTGATTATGGAACCAAGATATTTGAATTGGCCCACAGTTTCCAGTTCCTGTCCTCTGACATTAATCTTGGTTGAGATGTTTTTGCCACTATTTGTCATCAACTTTGTTTTCTCGGCACTTATCTCCATATCAAATCTGGAAGATGTTTCATCTAGGTTCTTCTCTAAGATGACAAGTTCATCTTCAATGCCTGATAGCCCATCAATGTCGTCTGCAACGCGGAGGTTGGTGATGTTGCGTCCTCCAATGCAATTGTCCCACTGATGTTTTGCAGGGCTTCGTTCAACATGCGCTCTAAGTAGATGTTGAAAAGTGTGAGTGACATGAGACAGCCTTACCGTACTCAAACTGTAGTCTTGAACCAGTCCCCCACATAACCTTGAGCAATTACTGCACTTGTAACCTTGGCGTACAGCTGCTTGATGGTGTTGGTCAACTTTTGACCCATGTTGTACTTCTTTATTGTGTCCCACAATGCCTCATGCCACACTCTGTCAAAAGCCTTTTTGAAAACTATGAACATGGGATATATATCATGTTCATGTTGTGAGTACTTTTCACACAGACTCCTAAGATTGAATATTTGTTCTGTTGTGCTTTTTCCACTCTGGAACCATGCCTGTTCTTCAGCAATTATTTCTTCTGCTTGTGGGTTCAGTCTGTTCAAGATGATCTTCAGCATCATATTACTAGCATGGCTGATCAAACTGATAGTTCCGTAGTTTTGGCACAAATGTAGATTCCCATTTTTTGGTTAGTGTTATAATCAGTGACTGGGTCCACTGTGTTGGCCATTCTCCTGTCTGCCAGATCTTGTTGTAGATTTTTGTTAGTAGCTGTAACACTGATTCCCCACCATTCGTGATAAGTTCAGTCGGGATGTTGTCTACTCCAGCTGCCTTCCCATTTTTCAGTGCTCTTATTGCTGAATCCACCTCTTTTTTGAGAAGGGGGAAATCATCATCATTTGTGGAATCTGTAACTTCAAGCACCTCTGGGTCTCCTGTAGACTGATGGTTGTAGAGTTCTTTACAATACTCAGCCCATCTTTCTGCAATGTCAGTAGTTATAGGGGGCGATATAGCGTCAAGGGAAAATCCAGTCAAAAAGTGCTTGGGGCACTATGGCGTCAAGGGAAATTTAACATGGTGGGCCTATATAGCCTCAAGGGAAATTGAACATGGGAACTATTTGGGCCTATCTAGCGTCAAGGGAAATGGAACATGGTAGGTCTATCTAGCGTCAAGGGGAATTGAACATGGGAACTATTTGGGCCTATCTAGCGTCAAGGGAATTGGAACATAGTGGGCCTATCTAGCGTCAAGGAGAATTGAACATGGGAACTATTTGGGCCTATCTAGCCTCAAGGGAAATTTAACATGGGAACTATTTGGGCCTATCTAGCCTCAAGGGAAATGGAACATGAGGAATATGATTTGTATATGTATAGGGAACTGTAAAAGCGACAAGGGAAAAAAGGGTGGCAAAGAAAGCTAATATATTATCGAGGCATGAGTGAACCTGAAAACAAACCACACAATCTCCTATCAAAACGGAAGGGAAGGAAATTAAAATCACACAATCTCCTATAGGAAGGAAAGGAAAACAAAACAAGGATAATAAAGAACATCATACATTCGATGTGAAATATGTTCATTGTTTTCATTCATTCATCAATTTAATTAAAAGGTAGTATGATATTTATTGTCGACTGACTTCTTAACATATCTCAAATTTAAGGGATGTCCTGTGTTTCTTAGCACACGCTACAAACAATGTTGCCAAGTTGTAACAACTCTAAGTCGAAGGGAAAAAAAGCAGCAGCAAAATATGCTTTGTTCTATCGACAGTCTAAGATGCATGTTTTGATTTGAAATTCAAAGTTAACCATAGGCAGGGTCATAAAGTGCAATGTCACTCGCGTCAATCATTGTTACATTGTTACAATTCTTCCGAACTTGTGTTTTGGTTGTGGTATTTTTATTTCAAACTTAGCCATAAGCAGGGTTATACAGTGCAAGATTACTCGCGTCATTCTTGAAATATTTTTGTATTTGTTTCTTTTCTAAAAAACGGTAGATCTCATGCTTAAAAAAAATTTCCGTGACACATTGCAGTGCCAAAAATAAAGATAAAGCTCTGATACCTGAATTGTACAAGTTTGTCAACTCAAGATTTTATTTCATCCAACGATTTACTGACTGACTATTTGTAAGGCCATACTTAGGGTGTAGCGTTTGAAAAACAAATTACATGACAAACGAAAATTATGGTGCCTACTGATTAAAATTTTGGAGAGGTATCTTCAAACGGGAACATCTGCCATTAGGATTTCAATCAAACGTATTACGAGAGAGAGAGAGAGAGAGAGAGAGAGAGAGAGAGAGAGAGAGAGAGAGAGAGAGAGAGACTACGTTATACCTACTTTTAAAAAGAATCAGGACACTTACGCTTGTTTTTGTGGTATATTTTCCCTGAAAAAAATTCCAAGAAACATATCCCACTTAGAAAATCAATTCCATAGGAAAGGTCCACGATTTAAAAATATCACCAGAGTGAACCGATGACAAATACGACTAAAATGTTCTCACAAAATAGTTAATCCAAATACGCTGTGATGTATTTGACTCTAAAATTGACATAATTTCCGTGGTATCGCCCAGGCTACGATTGTTCTTGCTTTAGTTTTTCTTCTGTTTTTTTATATAAATAATCTAGTGGTGAAACACGACCTACCGGTATCTCGAAACTAGGTGAAGAGCTACTGAAGTCAATTCGAAGTGAACGCGGTAAGAAAATTAGTCTAGCCAATGAAATTCTTTATGATGAGTGGTGATGCAATGTTTTGTACGAAGGTAGTATGGCAAAATAATAAATACGCTCTCAAGTTGTTCCCATTGCAGTGCAGACTGGAATGTGAACTTAAATCCCTCCATTGTGTATTGTAACATTTCTTCTTATCACATTAACTACTGAATGGTCACAGTACTCGTACAATTTATTTTTACCACATCAGCTACTGAACGGTCACGGTACTGGTTCGCATTATGAAACTGACAATTTATTTTTTATCTCACTTAAACATTTTGACGTACACACTCACATCGGTATAGTCAAGAGTGGTGCAGTATTAAGTGGCATGTTTTTTTAAATATTTTTTATTTCTTTTCTTTTCAGACTTGTGAATCTGGGATTTGTACGAATTAACGAAGCAAGTTCAGTGAACCTCAAGGATAAAAACCCAAGTTGTCTGTCTTTTGATGTGAATATTTACATCAAAAACAATATAACCTGCAAAACACCAAGATATACGGCAAGCATGATTAGAATGAACACAACAACACCTAACTTTTGTAACAAAGAGATGTTTTTGTTCACGTCCGCGTAACTTAGAGTTTCAATCCTCTTTCAAGACAAACTTGGTATCCTTTTGTGAGCGTGAAATTAAAATACTGAAAAAACTTAAGCGCTTTGCTATAGACTATAATATAGATAATTTCAGCAACAAACTAAACAACATAAATACCGTTACAACAATGGAAAGCCCGAAATCGTGTATTAAAAACGAAATGCGTTTAAAAAAATAATTAAAGATTAACGATGGATAAGCAATACAACCGAATTAAAGAAAGGCAATGACATTTGTATATAGTCCTTTCACTTTGATATTGTATGCGGATGTAATCTGCCATGTATTAACAGCTTGATAAAAAGTATACGCAAAGAGAAACTTCAATTTAAACTGACTTTTTCAGATTTGTTACTTTTTTTGGGAACACACCTAAACACTATTCAAGGAAAATACACATATCAAAACATACCATTTACTACACACACACACACACACACACACACACACACACACACACACACACACACACGGGGAAGTAGCCAAAAACAAGCCACACCATTTACTATCCAAATTCACACCATTTACTATCAAGACACACACACACACACACACACACACACACACACACACACACACACACACACACACACACACGGGGAAGTAGCCAAAAACAAGCCACACCATTTACTATCCAAAATCACACCATTTACTACACACACACACACACACACACACACACACACACACACACACACACACACACACGGAGAAGTAGCCAAAAACAAACCACATCATTTACTATCCAAAATCACACCATTTACTATCCACACACACACGGGGAAGCAGCCAAAACAAAACATACCATTTACTATACACACACACACACATACACACACACACACGGGGAAGTAGCCAGAAACAAGCCACACCATTTACTATCCAAAATGACACCATTTACTACACACACACACACACATACACACACACACACACACACACACACACACACACACACACACACACACACACACACACACACGGGGAAGTAGCCAAAAACAAACCACATCATTTACTATCCAAAATCACACCATTCACTATCCACACACACGGGGAAGCAGCCAAATTAAACCATACCATTTACTTTCCAAAATCACACCATTTACTATCCACACACACGGGGAAGTAGCCAAAAACAAACCACATCATTTACTATCCAAAATCACACCATTTACTATCCACACACACGGGGAAGCAGCCAAATCAAACCATACCATTTACTTTCCAAAATCACACCATTTACTATCCACACACACTGGGAAGCAGCCAAACAAACCACACTATTTACTATCCAAACAGACTTGGAAGCAGCCAAAACAAACCATATTATTTACTATCCAATATCGCACCATTTACTACACACACACACACACACACACACACACACACACACACACACACACACACACACTTGGAATCAGCCAAAACAAACAATATTATTTACTATCCAATATCACACCATTTACTACACACACACACACACACACACACAGGGAAGCAGCCAAACAATCCACATCATTTACCACACACACACACACACACACACACACACACACACACACACACACACACACACACACACACACACACACGGGGAAGTAGCCAAAAACAAGCCACACCATTTACTATCCAAAATCACACCATTTACTATCCACACACACACGGGGAAGCAGCCAAACAAACCACACCATTTACTATCCACACACACTTGGAAGCAGCCAAAACAGACCATATTATTTACTATTCAATATCACACCATTTACTACACACACACACACACACACACACACACACACACACGGGGAAGTTGCCAAAAACAAACCACATCATTTACTATCCAAAATCACACCATTTACCATCCACACACACGGGGAAGCAACCAAACAAACCACATTATTTACTTTCCAATATCACACCATCTACCATCCATACACACGGGGAAACAGCTAAAACAAACCAAACAATTTACTATCCAATATCACACCATCTATCATCCACACACGGGAAGCAGCCAAAGTAAAACATACAATTTACTATCCACACACGGGAAGCAGCCAAAATAAACATACAATTTACAATCCAAACACCGGTAAGCAGCCAAAACAAACCGCTTAATCTACTATCCAATATCACACCAACTACCATGCACACACAGTGGAAAGCAGCCAAAATAAAACATATAATTTACTATCCACACACGGGAAGCAGCCAAATAAAACCACATAATATACAAATCCAATATCCTCCACACACGGTAAGCAGCCAAAACAAATTACATAATCTACTAACCAATATCATACAATCTACCATTGATATGAGGGATAGAACGAAGTCATAGAGCATCTATATTTTTTTTTAAAAATGTACAACAAACGACAGACGCATTGGTTTCAAAAGACATTTTGTTATTCAAATAAGAAACAACTAACAAAACACAATTGTTTTTTCAACTAACAACATTGATTCCAAGAAGCAGTGCACGAACTACGGTTCAAAAGGTAATAAAGTTCCCAAGTATCCATTTTTTTGTTTTGTAGCCTTGTTTTTTTTCCCCTTTCTTCACAGGTGATGATAAGTCATCAATTCAATCCAGACTTTTTGCTTGAAAAGGTTTGTCAAGTAACTGTTGGTTTGCTTCGTCTCTTTACTCTTGGCCAAGAGAGATTCGATGCGATCAATTTCTCGAGCAAACAATGGAGGAGAGGAATGATCATGTAAGCCTTTATACCACTGAAGTAACACGTCTTCTTCTGAGATGAGACTCCAACCTTCGTTCAGATAATCATCCAGTTTTTCTTCTTGACTCATCATCATACATTTATCGTGTTGAATTTGACTGGGATGATCGATTTGACATCCATAACAATCTTTTTTAATCATGTCCCTCATTTTATCTTCCAAGTGTTGTGCAAAACAGGCAACTAACTGTTGTTCCTGTTCTGGCCATCTGGATTGCATGATCACTACTTCTTCTTTTTGGTCTTCGGGAACTGCTTTCTCTGTAACCTCCCATTCCATCGATTCTCCACTATTCAAAGAGGGACAAGAGTTTTCCATAGTCTAATAGTCTAGAATGACTTCTCTCAAACTGTTGATTTCTATGGTATTATCGAATTCAGCCTACAGAATAACATTCACCGTTTCGAGAAGACCTGCTGCAAACTGAAGTTCCACACGCAGTTGTCCCGATTTTATAGGGTGGAAATGTCCCTCGTCGCTGCCTTGGTCTGGAGTGAAATCAAAAGCCCACAACGTGTAACCTCCTGCATAATCTTCGTAGGAAATACAGTGACTGGTGTTGGTTCCTAACTGTCCTGTAGCTTCGTATAGTGACAAGTACGACCTCAAGTAATTCTTCTGGGTAAAGTTGGGTTCAAAGGGTCGGGTACACAAAGTTTTGCTATCGTGAC